>LFYR01001978.1:629866-977173 GCA_001185155.1 Zostera marina
AAAACAGAATTTTGTCACCTTTTTTCACCTCCAGTGATTTCGTCGGTCTACCTCCGGAATACCCGGATCTGATTTTGGGATTCTGAGACCACATATCACGTGAGAAAAGTTTTCTCTACGAGTACCAAAGAGCAGAATTTCCCAATAGTGCAAGGAATCTTTTCTGGGATAGGTCTAAACAGGCATCCCGAAAACCACCTCCGGCGGCACGATTTTCTGCAGAAAAATTGCAAAAAATTTACGACATTTTTTGCTAATTTCAAACTTTGGGGACTAGTAGCACTGCTCAAGGGGGTCACAAAACTGCAAAGAAATATTATACGAAATTTTTTCTGTTTTGTGACACCCGGGGGGGCAGGTACCTACCCATAGCTTCCGACACTTTGGAAGAACTTCCACTCGTGGTCTGTTGCTTCGACCCGATAGAAGCAACCATCCCATTTATGGCTCCTTTTACTAAGGATCATAAAAAGAAAGCTCTCGCCACTACTACCACGGTAGGAGCTTCTAGCAGAAGGGTTGGTCCTCGTACTGTACCAACCTCTAATGCACCACCACCTACACATGAGGTGTCCTCACCACTCACACTAAATGGGGGTGTGAACCCAACTCCGACAACACAGGAGAGGCTTGCGCACATGCATGCTCTCATGTTGAAGTTGGACAAAAGGTTAACCAACCTAGAGGCTTCAAGGAGCTGGACCACCATTCGATGTACGACAAGCAAGTCTAACCCACATTTGAGGAAGACAAACTTAAGTACGCATCATCGGTCCGAATCAAGGATATCCAAGGAGCTTCGAGAGCTCAAGGGAAAGAGTCCTGCAATTTCAGGGCAACCCAAATTCAACTCGCATCACTCTCCTATGGGAGACAACCACGGTGAAACAAAGGGACACAAGCATCTCGGTTCTCACCACAGGTCCGCAGTACATCACTCGGGTGTACCTTCGAGTTCCACGACTCGGGCGGATTACGATGCCACACTCATGAATAGGGTAATCAAGGAAATGCTTCGTAAAGACAAGCATGACCTAAGGGACCCACATGATCTTCTCAGAATAGGAAGGGCACCCTTTCACGTGAAACCTCTACATGGCCTCCGCGAACGTTTTCGGTGGCTTTCGGACGAGATCCCCCGCGAAGAAAGTGGGGCTAAGGCTGTTGGTGAGTGTGTACAGTATCGTTTGCTTTGTTAACCTCTCGATTTTTTGCACCTCGTTCGCGAAACGGTCCATGTGCTCGCGCGTACTTTCGAAGTTCATCTGTATCGTGGCGCTGAGGGTGGCCTGGTTCTTGAGTCTCCTCCGCTTGTGAGCGAAGGCCGTCAAGAAGTCTTTTCCAGGTCCTCGAATGTATGGACTAACCCTGAGGGAGTGTTCTGTACCACGCTATTGCATCCCCCGTGAGTGCCCTCCGGAACATTCGGTACCAGATGTCCTTTCGGGCCATCCTATCTTCCATATTAGTCCTGAACAAGTGTAGGCGATCTTCCAGATCGGTGTCCTCCTTGTACGTTGGGATCTTCGGGGTCCTCCTGCCGAGGGGGTATTCGCCCTCTAGCAGGTGTTGCGCTAGGGATTCCCCGCCCCCAGCTCCGGATACTGGAACGATCGCTCTGCCCCTAGGGTCTCCGCCTATTGCTCCTCCCCCGCTCCGTCGGACTCCAACGCCTGACGGTTGGCGGTTAGTTGGAGGAGCTGTTCCTGCAGCTGCCGTTGGCTGTCCTGCAGGGCGGAGACTATCACCGAGAGCTTCGCATTCTCGGACTGTTTCTTTCGATGGCGCTCCCTTCTTTCGGCGGGGGTCGGGGACCTCCTCCTCCGTCGACGCCTTCTTTCCTCCTTGCGCCGGGCCACCTCATCGACTCCGGCTCTATCTTTGCGTCGGGCTGTCTTTCGGGTTTCGAGCGTCCTTGTTGCATTCTGTATGAGCAGTACGACTCGGTCCTGTTCGAGTCCTCCTCGAACTCTCTCGGGTGCTCCTCCCTCGGGGTGACTGGGGTTAGCTCCTTGTCGCCTTTTTCCCGCGGCGCCTCGAGTTCTCTCCCACGTGGTATTCACTCCTTCCGACCATCCTCTCTCCTTCTCCGGTTGCATGTTTGCTTCATGTTAGGTTCACCATTGATGGTGCGTGGGCTTGCGCTAGGGTGCTCACACACAACTCTCTAATATTACTCTTACTAATAATCGATTCCCCTCCCTCTTGCATCTGGGGAGGTATTTATAACCTAAACCCTTGGGCTTACTGGGCTTAGCAGATCTGTTCGGTTTGGGGTCCGTTTGGACGGGCCCCGGTACCAACAAGTTTCTTAAGAATGAGATAGTTTGGTTCTCCTTTTCATTATGGATGAGATAGCTTGGTTCTCCTTACTATCGTTTTCTAGTGTCATTATATTACGTAGGACCGATCGAGTAGAGAAGAAAGAAATCGAGGAGAAAAACGTTGTTCGATTGCTCCCTCTAGGAGGGTTAGAAGAAAATCAAACTACGCGCCTTATTCGTTTTTCGGTTTTGTTACACCTGGGGGGTTAATGTGATGTCGTTATGGTTGGACGTTTAGAGAGAGCGAGAAAAAGACTCAGAGGGTTAGGAAGAAGATTGATCGAGAGCAGAGTTGAGAAGAGGCGGTGGGATTGAGCGGAGCCGTGGTCGTGATACCGGGGATGCATCGCCGAATGGTTCAAATGTTGTGGTGCAAGATAATATTTTTATCCCCATATTACAAACTTAACTTGCTACCATATATACCCATACACGCGATCGGTTGTTGAGACGACACGTAGCAGTCCAAGTGTTGACGTCCCATGTAAAACCAGACATGCAGTCGTGGTTTCGTCCATCTTGGGGTCGGGTAAGTCAACACTTAACCTCACTTGATTCTCTCGGTTAAAATGAATTAAAAAAACAAAAGATCAACCGTGGTAGAAACATCTTAAATTTTCAGATCCTAATTGAATAAAAATAAAAGAATGAGAAATTGACAAAATATAGCAGATGGCCAACCCCAAGTTCCCAGTGTTTGTTGGCAATAGGCATTGCTATCTAATTGGTTATTCGGGTACGAGGAAAACGGAAGTACGACAAATCTTCAGGATCCGTCACCAAATCGATCTTTTATTTCGACTCACTCGGTCCCTAGTCCCTACTTACTCTCCTTTCACTCCCACCTAATCCATTTTTCATCCTCCGTTGTTGCCGCTGCCTTGTCTTATCCGGTGGGGAGTTGACGGGATGTCGACGATGAAGGCCAGCGTCAAGGGAAAGTACGATGTTGATAAAAATACCGCATCTAGTCTGGCAACTTTCGCCGTCAACGCCGGCGATGCTAAGATTAAACTCTCCGCCACCGAAGCCACCTTCTCTTCCAAAAACCCTTCCTCACTACAGGACCTCACTTTATCCCTGGAGAAGCCTGGTCAATTCATCATCGACTACTATGTCCCTCGAAACGTAAGCAAGTACACGCATGTCCTGTTCTTTTCCCGGTTTGATTTCGCGTTTTTACAATTTGAAATTTATTTCTGATATTTTGGGGTTTTTTATTTTATTTCTGTCCGCGGCAGGACTTCAGGTTCCAATTCATGAAAAGCGTGAAGATGATGGAGAAATCAGTGAACATGACGTACATCCATTTTAAGGGGATTAACAGGACGACTCTAGACGGATCGATTGATATTGATCCGGCCAACAAGATTTCGGGAAACTGGACTGTTGGGACGAATGGCGGTAAGGCGAAGTATGTGTATTCTCACGGGGAATCTAGGAAGACGGTGTTTGAGCCAAGCTATGATTTTGGGATGCATTCTTTTGATTTCGCAGTGTCGAGAAAGATTGCTTCAGATGATGTTGTTAAGGCAACATACCAGACTCTAAAGAAGAACCTTGGTTTGGAATGGTCTAGGAATTCAAAGGTCAATGGGTCATTCAAGGTACTTAATTTTCAAATCATCATCGATCCATTTTATCTGCCTTCCGGATTCTGATTCTGATTTTAATCCGTGTGCTGTTTGTTGTTTGTTCTACCTACAGATATCGGCATCGACAAATATGGATCAACTTAAAGCTGTAAAACTGATAGCTGAGACTACATGGAATTATGAGATTTGATTTCCATGCAGGTAGGTACCATGAGGACTTCAAATTGATTGTCACGAACAGTGCGCTTTAATTAAAATTCGACATTGTTTTACTTATCTGCTTGTCATTTTTTGGGGTCATAATGTCATACATCTTCATGGCATTTCTTCACTCATTATAATTTAATAATTTTTTAAAGAACAATACATTCATTTCTATCGTGCAAATTGAAGAAATTGTTACCTTTTTAAGTTTTAATTTCACAGCAGGATATCCTAAGCTTTCTTGGACTTGGAGTCTTGATTCTTTCTCTCATCTAAAAACATTTTAAATTCTCATTTGAAAGATCAATCAATGAGATGCTGAAAAAAAGATAGCATGATTCTGACAGCCCACATGGTTTGACATCTAGAAGTGTTCCGCAGAATTAAAAAATAATAATAATAGTTTAAACCGTGGATTACACATAACCAATAGAGATTGCTAATGATTTTTTTTTGCTCATATTTTTGTATCTCTATATTTTTTGTTCACTTTCAATAAAAAATTTAATTACCTACTAATTCTACATATTAGTTTTTCAAATAAATCGAACTTTAGTTATTTGATTCGATTAATCGACAAACAATTAGATTTTATAAAAATCGAACTTTTTTTTGAAACGATTAAATTTTTTATTTAAAAATAAGGACAATGCCTAATTTACAAAGAAAAAGAATATAAAAATAAAATAAAAATACAAGAAATGAACAAAAAACCATTGACATTTTTTAATTAACTGTATAGTCTAGTTATACAGTAACTAGATACGTTGCATCAGGAAGTTGGTCTTTTATACTTTCATCATAAATGTCTCCAAAGGGTGACAACAATTCTTCTTGTATATAATACATTGAATCAAATGAGAGATTAATGTCTTTAATGACCTCCTTAAGGACTACCTTAGGAGGCCTACTCACGTGTTGTCTATACCTTTTGTTTTTATTCGTCCATATATGTCACGATAAACAGCCAATAGCATTCCATAGCAGCCTCCAAGGGAGAGAGTAGTGCGTAATTTTTTGCGCAGCCTCCGTCAGATTCCCCAATCTAATATCTGGACTGGATTGGATGAAAACTGAAATATTCATTATTATAAGAATCATACTTATTAAATTGTAAACGAGTGGCCGATCTCAAACATTTCGAAAGAAATTCAAACTTAAATTTAAGGTAATTCAATTTTTTGTTTATGTTAATATGGATCAGGTTGTATTTTATTGAGTTTATTTGAAAATTATCTTCATTAATTAAATATTATGTAGTTCATTATAATATAATCGATGGTATATTATGTGGTTCTAAATTCTAATATATCATTCGGTAAATATTGAATTTGTGATAAAAAAAATTAGGGCGTTAAAAGGTTAAACATAAAACTATACAAAAAGGAGATAGAAAACCAGAGTAATTTCTGAAGAAAAGAAGAAGCAATATATCCACGGCTAGCATTGTGCGGAGTTTGCATCTAGACCGTCAGATGCAAGCATTGATATGACTACTAGTTTGCCTTATGTAATCCTGATATCTCATTCTTAACGGCAAAGATCACTGCTTCTGTACTTCTTAGCTCTTTCTTCCCGTGATCGAACGGGGATCAAACCCAGGGAGATGGAGAATTTGGAAGGTAAGATATATCTAGGGTTTCGTTGTTTGATGATTAGACGCGACTTATTGTCTTTGTTTTCGTTGCGTGTATGTTCACACGATTCCAGGAATTCTAATTTTTTGCGTTTCTGGTTTCTTCTTCTTCTTTTATCTGTATTTAATTTAGATTATGCCATGGTTCAGTCGATATTGGGTGATATAGTTACAATTTGCAAATGTTGTGGATAGAGAGTATTAGTGTATTACTTTGTTGCTGTGAAGAGTTTTTAATTGGGACTAATTAGATTTTGCTTTGATGAATTGCATGAATCGCCATACATATTAGACGTGAAATTTCAGAAGTTCACTATTTGGTTTTAGTATTTTACTGTCGAATTTTGTTTTGATAATTGAAGGAAAATGATTATGCATAGATCTTCAGATTATGTTGCTCTATCTACGGAAATTTCATCCGTCTGGTATAATCATCAATGTTTACTTTGAGCATTGCCTTTTCTTTCCCAGTTATTTATCATACTGGTTAGAGAAAACACTTGAATTGAGACCGAGGAAATCAACGTCTTTAGATCTATGTGGGCTTCTTGGAATAGTTATATACCAAAAACTTGACGATGCTTCATTTTTTTTATTATGTAAAGATTAATGTTGATTCACAATTTCACATCCATTAATTGTCACAGATGTCCATGATATGATAAAAATGACAAATCCTTCTGTTGGCAAATGTTATTTTTATAAAAAATACGAGACACATGATCTGCATCTAAATGATTAAGTGGTGAAGTCTTCTTTGTTTGATAGTTGGTACATGCCATATATTGATTTCCACAAAAATAAAATGACACACAAGTAAATTTTATTAAAAATAACACACATACGGACATACCTATTTCATTATATTTTTGGCAGTGCCATATTATTGAATCTAACACTCTTATGTTGGAATTTAACATTCTTACGTCTAGTGCAATCATTCAATTGGTATCTCATAATACACTGCACGAATAATATTCTTATGTTGAATGTATTTTCTTAATTAGTAATGCTTCCCACCATTATAGTACGTTGGGATGCTAAGAATATAATCACTTTTGTATGATGTTTTCATCTGTCTATTTTGAAGGAAATCAGCATAGTGGTGCTCCTCCAGTTGAAGGTGTTGGGGGAGGTGGAACTTCTTATGGTTGGAGTGATGGTGGTTGTCAACTTCCAGCTTCATTTTCAGGTGTAATTGATCCTTCAAGGATTCCATCTTCAGATTTAGTTCATGTGTGGCACATGCCCAGCACAGAAAATGTTGGAAATCAAGGAATCCCACAACAATTTGAGCATGTAAGTTGTTCTCTGTTCTCTATTTATACAAACATGATATTAGTCTTGATTCCGTACGTGTACTAAATTACTAATGTGTTTTCTTAATTAAGAAACTACCCTAAATTGCTTTCAATATGCTTTTTTTTTTTAAATGGTACAATTTTATTGATATTTTGTTTGTACAAACTACAAAGATTATGTCAATCTTACTCTTAATTCACATTTACACTATGTGCACATCTGAATTAAAAACCGACGCCGTCACAAGCCAAATATATAATTATAATATGAATTGCAAATTTTTCCCACCGACAAATTTTTTAAGCATCTCACCAACATTTCCAAGCCTTACGTACGACAGACCATCATCTTTTGACTTGGTAACATATGCTATGATCTCTTTTCTATCATCTAAATTCTAAAACCACATAGAGTATCTCCTCTTACCCTTGGCAATCACTCTAATCCTTTTAGTCACTTTCCAACTTCCAGCCCCAAAAGTACTGTGATAATCTTCCTTATTCATCTGACTCATTTTGATTAGCTTCTTGGATAGACATGGAATAAATGATGCTTCGATCAATGAAACAGTGATTGATCTCTAAGGATCAAGGAAGGCTGGAAATTACTATGTAGGATGATTAATCCGATAATACTGGAATCCACTAGTGAAGATGAAGATAGATCTAGAATCGAGAAAGAAGAACAAGAGTAAAGAAAAAAGTAATGACTAATGAGAAATGAGAATACCTTTCGGAAATGTAGTTGGTAAAAAGTAGTCTCCCCCATCCTTAATTATTCCTTTTTATATTTGATTCCATCCTAGTGGACAAAATGGAATCAAGTAATAAGAATTTAAATGACCAGATGTGCCAAGTGAGTCCTCCAATTGTATTCCAATGGAGCCCCCATGGAAGTGATTGATGTGTCAATTTTTGGTAAGCTTCAATTATATCTCTTCTGATATTAGGATTTATGAGTGTTGGGACTGGTGAGTTTGTTATTTTCTACAAGGCATGATTAAGGAATTCAGTGAGGCTTAGGAGAAGGTGTCTGGTGTAACTGCAGAAAAAAATAGATGACTAATGGTTTCATTTCCTTTCCATAGAGGAGGCAAGTGGGTTAGATAGGGACCCCCCAATCTTAGAGCATTTGTTCTTAATTCTCTATAAGATGATTGTGAATTTTGTAGACATGTGTGATCATAAGATGATTGATATTTGTCTATTTCTATGTTTTCTGAAGTAATTTAAATTCTTATGTATTTTGGCAGTGTGGTAATAATCTTAGGTTAAAATTGACTGGTTTAAAAATAGAATGCTCCCTTCAAGGGATCTGTGAAGCTCAAGCCCTCCCCAGACAACCTCTGATCATCTGGCTAAAGCTATTTGGTCCAAAAAACCCGACTAAGCACTCAGTTTTCTTATGGAAGCTGAGATGGGGGTACCTTCCTTCACTATTCCTTTTTATACTTGGTTCCATCATAGTAGACAAAATGGAATCAAGTAGTAATGGTTTCAATGAAAGGCTGATATGTTATCTAGATAGACAGAGAACACCAGCCTGGGTAGATGAGACTATATCAATAAATCTCACTCTTCAGAATCCACTCATCAAGATTTGTTGAAAAGCTGAATGGAAGGAAGCCCCTGAGCCAACCATCGATGGCTCCATAGAATTATCTAGTACTGCTATTCCCTTGCCTCTGGACTTTGATCTACCACTATTCTTAGAATCTCTGTTAACAAGTCTGTCTCTGGATTCTATGTGGAGTGCTGCTAAGCTTGAACTTGTACCCAGACTGTTCCTCCTGATTTCTTCTCCTAAAATCAGATACAGATTATCATTCATTCTCAACTTTTCCTTGGTCATAGAACTGCTCATATTTATGATGACTCTGGACCAACTCTCTGGGAGTGATGAGAGTAAGGTCAAAGCTTGGATTGCATCATTAAACATGTTATCAAGTATTAACTGTTGCATTTCGAGACAACAATGAATTAAATTCATAGTTGTGATATGTCACCGAAGCTCATTCTTCCATCAACAGATTGAACAGCTTCCAAGATGCACTTAAGCTGCTTCTGTTCATCGCTAAAGCTCCTTCCCTATGGTGACTTTCCCTTCTATTCGTCAGCCTTTTGCAGTTGGTTCTCCCTTGTTTTTGTTTTTGTTTTTGTTTTTGTTTTTGTTTTTGTTTTTGTTTTTGTTTTTGTTTTTGTTTTTGTTTTTGTTTTTCAAACATACGTCTTGTTATTTTTTGACAGTCTAGATATATTTTAATGTATTAATTTAATCTACGCATATTCTAAGCTTGTATTAATTTGTTACTCAAGATATATATGTATGAAAAACAGGAATTATGGACTGGTAGTACCGTAGTATAGCTTGCTAATAGTATTCAAAGTAGTGCTGGCATGGGTACGGACGGGTATACCCAATCATATTGTGTAGCGTATGGGTACAGATTTTTTACTTGATTAAAACCCCGACCAAATCGGGTAGGGTGTAGGTATAAGGGTTTTAATTTTATCGTTTTATAGTTACATGAAAAACTTGGATATACCCGGTCACATTGGATAGGGTATGAACAAAGGATTTTCAGATATGGGTAAGGTCATACCCGATCCATATCCGTCCCATGGCCAGTCCTAATTCAAAGTATAATAACAAATAAAAAAACATTTTTATTCGTTTTATTGATATTTATATATTATAAAATGTCTTTTTATAATCTAATTTTCATTAAAGATATCTCTTCTGGCGGCAAGAAATGAGAGAGAAAGTGTTCAAATTTCTCTTCGCCAGAAAGTTTCATGGGGTGGCTTAGGTGCTGTAAGGATTCAATGCTCTGATTTGTGCTCCTCTTCTGGTGACAGGTTGGCACATTTTATTCATATATTTTTCTTTCTCAGTTTGATCTGTTTGTTTACTCAATGCTGCAGGATGGTAGTTGGAAAGTCTCTGACTTTGAGACAAGTGCTTCCTGTCTTAGGTGTACCTGATGCTCTTACACCTCTTGATTTACCAGTTTCTCAAATAAATCTACTTCCTGGGTACGATTTTATATGAATCAGCACAGCATATATTTTTTGGCTGACAGTTATGCAATAAACTTCATGTCCTCCCTATTCTTATCTAGAGTGCAACTTTATTTTTTGTCCCAACAGGGAGACATCATCAGTATGGCTATCAGTAAATGTGCCTATTGAACAACCATGTGGTCAGTATGAGGGGGTAATTTGTATAACTGCCGTAGCCTCTGATACAGAGTAATTCTCTATACTTTTGTTTTTTATTGGGATACGAAGTAATTCTGAAACTAAAAGAGTATGGGTATTTGTATCTATTTTATGCAATCAAATGTTAGCTTTGTAGATCAATATTGAATTCAGTCAGAAGAGAGAGAGAGGCTATGCATTAGCACTAGAAGACAATTCTATCTCTGCTCTACCTTATCAAGAGGGAAAAGAAATTACCTAGAAACAACTCTCATAGTGCAGGCCTCTTTCGGCAAGCCTACTTCATTGAAGAACACCCCACAAACCTTTCTTTTCCCTTTTGGTTAGGTAGAGTACCATAGACATGGTTCTATAATGCAATGTAAGACTGATAAATAACACCAAATTGAGAAGAGAAGAATGATCTTCTCAAAGATGCAGTGAACAAGAATAGATCACTCTTGGAATCCACCAAGATTAGAAGAACACAAAAGGGAATAGATCACGATATGAAAGGAATAGATCAAAGTAGAAATTAGAGAAAATAAAGTAGGAAGGCGGCTGAGAATAATACCTGGATATACCGATCATCAAGTAGCCTCCTCTTTGTGAGGTCCATCTTATTTATACTCACATCTTAGGTGATGGACAACCCTAATGATGTGAGTGTGAAGACCTTTTAAAGAGAAGGTTGTGAGGCCCAACCTTGGTCAGGCCCACCACTCATCCTTTGTAGAATACCCGTTCCCATATGTTTGGAATATATGCTAGGGCTTTTGCGACCAAATTCCTTGTGCCAAGATCTCACAGAGGCCTGCCAAAAATTCACTAAGAATGCACTATGTTAGGGCTTACATTAGAATATCCTAGGTAGCTTAACATGGCATGTATGCATAGAAAGAAACAGAAGACTTAGAAACCCTACACTCATGCCACCAAAGATAATTACAGGAGAAATCATAAGGGACTCCAGTTTATCTTTCAAGCGAGAGATCCATAAAAAGGAGAGCACAACAGAAGAGATACGGATTCTGAATTGGTGGGATACTTCTTTTCTACGGCATATATCCTAGGTTTTCCATATCTAGGATAATTTCTATATAGAAACATAGTCGATGGGCTTATCCATCTCTCACAATATCTATTTCTTTTTCACTTTGTATTTTCTGTTTTTTTACCTTTGTCATCTTTAATGGTATTTAACATTTTAACTTCATAAAAGAAAATGTTAGCTTTTAGCCTTAGAGGTTTATCATTGTACTAAATCAATTGCAGATCTTCAGGAAAAAGCTTAACTAAATCACAGAAATATAAATTGCATCATGAAATTAATGACTGTCTTGATGTTGTTCAAACTCTACAAGATAAACCACACGAAGAAGTGGTAATCTTCTATATAATTTTTTCTACAAGATAAATCTCCTTTTTGGGGCGACAGGGTCTCAAATTCTATTTCTTTTTATCAGGTAGAAAGATTGAAGGTTGCAACTTCAACATTAAGAAGAGTTCTCATGTCCCCAACATTTAGTGAATTTATTGCTTGTCCTGAGGATTTGATGGATGAAGATGTTCACACCAATATTTCAATTCAACTGAAACTATCAGTGACAGTGTGGGATTTTACCATCCCTCAAACACCTTCTCTTCCAGCAGTATTTGGTGTATCCTACATAATATTTTTCTAATATAGTGTAGAAACAGTCTCTTACATCATTAATATATGCTTTACTTTATTTAGATTTTAGCATGACTCGTAACATTTAATATTTTTTGTACTCTAATTCCTAGACAGGAATCCATGGTTTCTTAGTTGGTCCTTTCTTAGCTATTAAATGTGTTTTTTTTGTAATTATTTAGTTTTGGAGTAATACTAGTTAATAGCTATATAGCTTAATTGATGTAATTTGACTAGTTTTTAGCTTTTTCTGTTTCTTAGCGAAAATTAAAATATTACCTTTTCTACCAAAAAGTGTTTCCTAATCTTATTTACCAGTTATGTTTGTCGTTTCGAACTTTGGTAGTTTAAAGATAGAGAACTTATTTGTGTAGGTCGGCGATCTCACAACTTCTGGTGGGATTTCTTCTCACCAAAATAATTTTGGCCACAGTTGTTAAAATATTTTAATTGACTTGGGATAAAATTTGTCTTTATTTTTTAGGATTTGTCTTTATTAATTAATGTTCATAGATTTTCTAGAGGATTGCGAGACAATGGATTTCATAAGTTTTCACTATGCGTAGGTTGGATCAGATGGCTTAAAATCCTAACTAGGGACCTCCTTAGAAAATAGTTCACCCAGAGTACCTAAAATACTCAGAAGGGATAGCTCAAGTGGTTTTATGATAATATAGTTTTGCATGCGGTCATGATTTCTATTTCTGATAGGTACTTCGAATTTATCTAGTTTTAGGTGGGCTTTAGGAGGACTTTCATCTCTTTAAAAAAAGAATGTGAGTTAATGGGTTATTAGGTAAAAGTCCCAAACCCATTTAAAAGATGATACGCCTAAGAGAAGATCTGGGCCTTGGATTCAAATAAAATTAGGGTGCATCCCAATTAAAGGGGAAAATATCTGCCACCAAAAGGATAAACATTACAAAAGGATAAGGAGACTTGACAAACTAGGCAAACATGATGCAGTCCTAAATATTAATGTAGACCATAATTGGCTTGATTTTGGTCAAGCCAATTCTCATTCTCATTAATGGACTTTGACTCACATTATTGGATTGCCCATTTACCAATAATGTGAGTATAAATGGAATGGACCCAAGGGAGGGAAGCATTATCGATTATTGTATTGAGGTAATATTCCTTTTTCTTGTCTCTACTTTCTCTCGCTCTTCTACTTTTACTATTGCTTTTCATTTTCTCCTACTGCTCTTATTATTCTCTTGGTGGATTCCAAGATCGTTTCCTCATCTGATCTGAGAAGGACTTTTTCTCTTCTTTTCCCTCCCACATTGATCAGATCTTGGATATAGGCTGCATCAAGTGGTATCAGAGCTAAGGTTGGTGGAGAAATTTGTTGTCAAGCGGCCATGTCTGAGAATAACAACATCTTGCGTCAAGAATGGGAGGCAACAAATAAAGAAATCGCAGATCTGACTGCAGTAATGAGAGATGGATTTGGTGATATGAGAAGGATGATAACTGCGCATGTGGATCTTCATGATCTGAGACAGCCACTGACAGGAGGTGGTTTGGAATCTGGAATTGTCACTGGTCACGCCTTGGGAGCGGTTTATCAGCGCAGACCCCCAGAGGTACCTGTCCAAACATATCAGAGGCGAGGTCGCAATCCAGTGGAAGACATTCCTCTGCCGCGACGTTCACTGGACGGCGGTCATCGGACTTATCATCGCTGGCAGACTGATCCACGGGTTATCACCTATCAGAGGAGAGTTGGAGGAATGTTGGAGCATTATGAAGACTTACTGAATGAGGACTTTGAAGATGAGGATGATGATCAGCAGTTTAGAGCTTACCAAAGGAGGGTTCGATATCAAAGGAATAGAAGAAAGGTAACTGATGAAAATGATTATGATGATCATTTTCAGAAGAGGCCAAAACAGAAGTCAGGGTCGTTTTAAATTGAAGATGAGCATCCCACATTTCAATGGGTTTCTTCACATTGAAGATTTCTTGGAATGGATAGCTGAGGTAGAGAGGTTTTTTGATTACATGGAGATAGATGAGGATCAACAGGTAAAGCTAGTTGTTATCAGATTCAAAGGAGTAGCTTCTGCTTGGTGAGAGCAAACAGTAGTTAACAGGAGGAGATCAAATCAGAGACCAGTGCGCACTTGGGATAAACTCAAGAGGCTACTGAAACAGAGGTTCCTACCAACAGACTTTGAGGGAATTTTGTTCACACAGTATCATCAATGTAGTCAGGGAAACAAAACCGTGAGCGAGTATGCTAAGGAATTTCACATACTTTCATCCAGAAATAACCTTAGTGAAACTGAGGAACAGTTAGTGGCAAGGTTTGTTCGGGGCCTTAAAGCTAAATTTCAAGAAAAATTAATACTGCAGTCCCAATATTCTCATTCTCACTAATGGACTTTGACTCACATCATTGGATTGCGGATTGCCCATTTACCAATGATGTGAGTATAAATGGAATGGACCCAAGGGAGGGAAGCATTATCGATTACTGTATTGAGGTAATATTCCTTTTCCTTGTCTCTACTCTCTCTTGCTCTTCTACTTTTACTATTGCTTTTCACTTTCTACTACTGTTCTTGTTATTCTCTTGGTGAATTCCAAGATCGTTTCCTCATCTGATCTGTGAAGGAGTTTTTCTCTTCTTCCCTCCCCCCTCCCACATTGATCCGATTTTGGATATAGGCTGCATCAAAACATCACAAAAGAAACTAGGTAAATGTCCTCTTTTATGGGGGAAGAATCCAATTGGTTAATTGGATTATAGTTGGAAAATTTACCTATTGGATGGGCCTAAGGGTCCTCCCTTCCAAGCTCAATCATCATTAAGGTTAGAAGGCTAGCTTATCAGTTTATTTGGAATGGTAGAAAAGGAATCCCATCGTCCCAAATGATCCTTCCAAAATAAGAAGGAAGGTTAGTGGATTTTGGACCTAGCCATTGTCTCAAGAACATCTCGTGATAAAAATTCAATCCTCACCAACTGGGTTTAGAACAAGTATATCAAAAACATAACACTTGAGAGGATACCCATCAAACCATTCATTGACTCATTCTTCTGGAAGGCATTTATGGAAGCTAGAGAGGACATAGACAAGTGTCTAGAATGTGGGGCAGGATACCACATCAGATGGAAATCAGGTACCCCATTAAGCTTACTTGGAGCAATAGACACTTTTAGGGATAGAAACCACAAGGACACAATTGCCAAGGGAATTTGGTTCAAAATGCCTACTAAATAGTAAATTCTCAATAATGTAATGGAGAATCAAATGGAAACATCTAAATACTTTCCAAAGGCTTAGGCAGTGGGGACTTCAAAAGCAACCAAATTGCCTTCTATGTAACACACAAGAGGATGAATTCAGAGTGCATCTTTTCTTCAATTACTCTTACTACTAACCATAGCTGAAGCCCTGAACAACTCATTTTGGAAGTTTGCAAATCTACCCAGACCCACACTCTCTGGGCCTGATATTAGGATGGGAGACCTCATTGAAGCATGTCATAAATTCACGTACAAATCCCCAACCTCCTGAGGTTTCCCAACTAGTTAATCACTAGTTTAAAGGTTGTATAGGAAAGTGTCGATGAGTCAATGCTCATCTACTTGTATCTTTATCTCTTTCTCTTATATGTAACTCTGGGCATTTCTTATCATTTCGTAATAAAAAAAATAATTCTATAAAAAAACTCTTATTACTCCGACATATTGACCATATATTCTTCAACTTCCAATACACTCATATGATATGGACGAAGTGTGTTACTTGAATCAACTCAAGGTTCCGGGTGCGCGCGCATTATGCGCGCATATGCGATGATGCGCCCCCAGAGGGAGATGCGCCTGGCGCATCTCCCTTACCCGGATCCGGGTAAAATCCGACCTGGATCCAGGCCTGTTTTAAGTTATTTAAATAACTTAAAACAGCGTTTTGTTTTTATTTTAAAAAAAAGGCCAAAATAAATTTTATTTTAAGACCTTATAAATTTCAATTTTTAGCATAAAAATTTATACATTAGTCCATGAAAAGAGTTATATTATTTTTAATATAAGCTCCTCCCACTGTTTAGACTTCATATTTGTTTTAGACAAAATGAATCTTTATTTATAGACCAACCTTCTTTGTGTTTTTTGAATTCTATCGATGTGGGACTAAAAAAGTGTGGTTAAATAAATTATTATTATAGAGTATTTTTTATGTTGATGTATTAAAGAAGGCCCAGCCCAACCCATTACGTTATTATTTTTTAAAAGCCTCTTGGGTTATTTATTATTTTCTTTTTATAAAAGCCTCTCTTTTATAAGTTTAAAGAAACCCTAGCCATTTATAGAGCTATATTATTACGAAAATACCCCTAAATGGTTAACCGGTTTTTAAACCTTGGTGTTACAATGAATTATAGGGTGTTATAATAATTAATAAATATATGAATTATAATAATTTTTCTATCCAATATATTTTTAACTAAAAAATTTAATTAATATAATTTAGATATGTAAAAAAATATTAATTTTCTATAGTTTTATAAATATTTACGAAAATGCCACTGGCGCATCTGAGCGCATATGCACGCATATGCTCAGATGCTCCAGGTGGCGGCGCATCGCGCAGAGGCGCATCCGGAACCTTGAATCAACTTACAGACCACATGCCTACTATGTGGGATGGAGGAGGAAACAATGCAACACCTATTTTTTAACTGCCCATACTCTAGGAATCTCCTACTTAAGGTGACAGACAGCCTTAACAATTCAATATCGACAAAGAATGGGCAAACCCCCCACCCCCAATGATAGATATTAGTATTGGAGATATAATGTAAATAATAGAGAAATTTACACATAAAGCCAGCTGTTGGGACTTGGGGTACGCACTGGCTAGCACTAGCCTCGCTATCCTGGCACATCTGGTGTGAAAGAAACAAAAGATTGAAACAACACACACTTAGACCCCCAAAAACTGTCAGCAGGGAAATACTAAGAGATGTAAGTACTGCATATGGTGCTACATCCTACAGAAAAATCAATCTTCACCAGATTGAAATGGAAGCCATACTGTTATGGGAGTCCATTCTCTTGAGGCATCGGTCTATGGCTACATAGCCGGGGACAAAGCTATATAAGAGAGAATGCTTGCTGGGGTATGCACTGGTTGATTCAGGAGATAGCTTCTTAGTATATATAGAAATAAAATGCAATTGGGTTCCCGAAGAAGTAGACAAAAGTTGGGATGCAACCAGGAACAGGATCAAAGCTGGCTGCAAAGTAGTGTTTGAGGCAATGCTGTCCTGGAGAGAGACTGCTTAATTCCCTGGAAGGAGCAAACCTATATTTCAATATCATGATCTAACCAAGCAGGGTGTTGTTGGTCAAGGGATATGGAGCTATACTTAATGGTTCCTTAAAAAAATGTGCATATTAACTTTTAGTTTTTTTAATTGCTATGTATTTCCTATTTTCCTTCTCTACACCTTTACTATTCTTTAGATTTCAGAAACTGTCATTGAGGATCGCTTTTGTCTGAAGCATGGAAGTCCTGACTGGTATGATGCCTTATCACGACATTTTAACTGGCTTCTTCAATATAGAATCAGTCCATTTTTTTGTCGATGGGGTGACGGTATGCGTATCTTTGCATACACTTGCCCATGGCCAGGTAATTCAATTTAAATATATATTTTTTCCTCTTTTTATAGAAAACAAAGTTGTTTCATGCCAAGCTAAGGTTTACCCTTTTATTTTGCCAACATCAAAGAATGGAGATAATATAGTAAATAGTTTGATTTTGATCAGACATTCAGACGTGCTAAACTAGGGTTTACCTTTTTATATTGCTAATATCAAAGAATGGAGAGAATATAGTTTTATTTTGATCAGACATTCAGACGTGAATACAGTGGATAGTTAGAAGTAATTAGCTAACTAATTATTCAATTTAGTCTAAGTATCTAACACTATCCCTAGAATATGCAGCATGGATATGTGAATTTTGAGTTCATGAAATAAATTGCAGAACCATCTGACCTTAGTAGTGGCATTGGGCAATGGCTGACATTCAGTTTCAGAACTTGAGTGAGATACTATTACATTTTTCAAAGAAACCCACGAAACAAGATTTCTTCAAACGAAAATACAAAACCAATCAGTCTATTTTCGATTATTTGGGCCATCTATCCAATGGTATTTTTCTTGGAACATTAATTGAAGGAGAGACCAAAATTTCACGTTTGATACATTTAACCACTTTCATATACAGTGCATGAGGGTTTTGGAGGAATTATTACGCCGCACTTATTGCGTAAGTAATATCTGATCTAGTGAGATTTAAGTACGCAAATTCGGAAATTCCCAATAATGCTTTAATATTTAGAAGGATTGTATAATAAAGTTGTCATTTTTCTTCTTCTGATAATCACTCTTATTTGTAACACTTGGGCTATGTTGCCAGCCCACTACATGTAAAGCATAATTCTTTACAAGAAACTCATGATCTTTATTGAAAATTGAAACCATCCATACAGTTTGTTAATTGATTGTACCAATCGCACAAGACCATAGTTTGTTAATAATCCATATATTGCTTTCTTAATGAAACATACATAATTTGGTTGAGCTGGAACACTGAATCCTTGCTGTTGTTACTTGAATACTAGTTCTTGTAAATCACCTTTGAGGAATGCATTACAAACATCCAGTTGATGCAATTTCCATTTATTTGTTAGAGCTAGAGAAAGATTCTCTTTGATCATTGTGGTGATTGATGGAAAGTCATAATTGGGGAGTATGTACTATCAAAATTGATATGGGTGGGGAGTCCTTCAGTAACGAGATCTTCCTATTACTATTGTATTTTTACATTAACCCAATGGAAAATCGATGATGTTCATATTGGGTTCATAGGATTGAGTATCCATGTTTTGTTACGATGTATAGCATCAATTTCTTCGGACAACTATTTTCCTAGCAGCATTTTTGTCAGATTTGGTTTTGCATGTTGATGTATATTTTGTTATTGTTCAAACAAAATAATCTCCTTGGATCTTGTAGAACACAAGAGCTAGCTCTCCCTCACAGTGAATGATGATTCTCTAGGTTTTCCTCACAAATGAATTTAGGAGAGGTTTAAGGAAAGAATTTGAACAGTAAGGAAAGAAATCAGAAAGATTGTTTTGTTAACATGGTTCAGCCTTGCCTACCTCCCCGGGGGTGATTGAGCTCTTCCTTACTCTTGGTGATAAACGAATGATGTCGCAATCACAAACATAAAGCTTAAGTATTTATAGAATTAGCTGTCTTGGGAATTGAGCCCTAGACAAGTAAACTAATCCGATTCTCTGTAGCCCAATTATTGGGCTCTTAAGGAATATTCTCCACTTTTTTTGCAAATATTAAAAGTTTTCATTAAAGATAATGAAGGGTAATGTCCTGAAATACAAATGAATAGGAAAATAAAATGCGGTGGGGTTGTAATGCAGCAACAAGTAGAAGGATCGGGTGAAGAAGAAATGAGAAATCTCCTTCACAGATTGTAATGAATGCAAAGATTCTTGGACTCCACCAAGAATAGAATGCAGATAAGAAAACAGATCTGAGATGCACGAAAGTAGTAAAGAAATGAGGAAAGTAGAGGAGAGAATAATACCTGTGATTGCACAATAAACAAATCTCCTGCCAGCTGGGTCCACTGTATTTATACTCACACTAAAGGTAATGAATAGTCCATTTAGTGTGAGTTAAAATCTCTTAATGAGAGGAAGGGCTGGCCTGACCTTGGTGGACCAGATCAGAAGATCCATCCTCAATGGCTTCACTCTTAAGTTAAAATAACTCTTAAGCTCTATATTATCCACCCCTTCTTTAAGGTCAATTGCCCACAATTGAATCTGAGAACTTGCTTGAGGGAAGTACTTTCTTATATCAGAAATGTTGAAACTTTTTGAGATGTTGTAGGCAAGGTTCCGGATGCGCCTCTGCGCGATGCGCCGCCGCCTGGAGCATCTGAGCATATGCGTGCATATGCGCTCAGATGCGCCAGTGGCATTTTCGTAAATATTTATAAAACTATAGGAAATTAATATTTTTTTATATATCTAAATTATATTAATTAAATTTTTTAGTTAAAAATATATTGGATAGACAAATTATTATAATACATATATTTATTAACTATTATAACACCCTATAATTCATTGTAACGCCAAGGTTTAAAAACCGGTTAATCATTTAGGGGTATTTTCGTAATAATATAGCTCTATAAATGGCTAGGGTTTCTTTAAACTTATAAAAGAGAGGCTTTTATAAAAAGAAAATAATAAATAACCCAAGAGGCTTTTAAAAAATAACAACGTAATGGGCTGGGCTGGGCCTTCTTTAATACATCTACAACATAAAAAATACTCTATAATAATAATTTATTTAACCACACATTTTTAGTCCCACATCGATAGAATTCAAAAAACACAAAGAAGGTTGGTCTATAAATAAAGATTCATTTTGTCTAAAACAAATATGAAGTCTAAAGAGTGGGAGGAGCTTATATTAAAAATAATATAACTCTTTTCATGGACCAATGTATAAATTTTTATACTAAAAATTTATAAGGTCTTAAAATAAATTTTTTTTGCCTTTTTTTTTAAAATAAAAACAAAACACTGTTTTAAGTTATTTAAATAACTTAAAACAGGCCTGGATCCGGGTCGGATTTTACCCGGATCCGACCCGGATCCGGCTAAGGGAGATGCGCCTGGCGCATCTCCCTCTGGGGGCGCATCATCGCATATGCGCGCGCACCCGGAACCTTGGTTGTAGGAGCTTGGTAAGTCTACTATGTAGGCATTGTCATTAATTTTCTTCAAGATCTTGAAAGGTCCATAGTTTCTTGCCTTTAATTTGGAGTAAGTCCATGTTGGAAACCTTTCTTTGCTAATACGTACCATAACTAGCTCCCCTACTAAGAACTCCTGCTTCCTTCTTTTTTTATCTGCCACAGATTTATACTTCTCATTAGATTGTTGCAAAGCTCTCTCTACTGCCTTGTATACTTCCTGATTTTTCTCTATTAAATTCTCCACAGCTTGCTGATTTTAAGGGACCTTTGTTATGTCAATAGTCTGCTTTGGTTGATGACCATAGGCTGCCATAAAAGGGTTCATTCCAGTTGATCTATTTATCATGTTGTTAAATGCAAATTCTGCTTGAGGAATACATAGGTCCCATTTTTTAAAGTTCTGTCCTACCAATGTTCTAAGCAAATTTCCCACAGATCTGTTTACCATTTCTGTCTGCCCATCAGATTGAGGGTGGCATGTTGTGCTGAAATTCAGTTTGGTCCCATATCTCTCCCATAATGTTTTCCAAAAATGTGATAGAAACTTCTTGCGTCTATCAGAAACTATGGACCTTGGAACACCATGTAGCCTGACTATCTCTTTGAAAAATATTTGTGTTGTGTGTACTGCATCATTGGATTTCTTGCATGGCAAGAAGTGGACCATTTTAGAAAACCTATCCACTACCACGAAAATTGAATCAAAGCCAGCTTTAGTCTTGGGTAGTCCTAGGATAAAATCCATTGATAAATCTACCCAAGCTTAATTTTTCACTATGAAACGCTATGGGATAACCATCTTGACTTAAAACTACTCCCACCCCCATAATGCTTGTATGTTGCATCAAACTCAATTTGGAATATTTTACTGAAATCTGGAAGAGTGAGTACTGACAAGCTTTTTCATGCGTCGCCTAGGCGTCGTATATGCGACCATGTAGGCATTTGCCTTTATGCGCTGGATCGGGTTAAGCGGATCCGCCTAACCCATTTATCCAATTAGACTCTACCTGGAGCGATTCTAAATCGCGAGACTGACAGGCCGACGTGCGATTCTAAATCGCGAGCAACGATTCCTACACCCGCGAGCAAGAAATCGCGATTCTGACACCCACCCGGGTGTCAGAAATTGCGATTCCTAAATCCTAATAATTTCTATCTATCTTCTAAATTTCTATAAACTTGTATAAATTTCTATAATTTTCCCTAATGTTTCAATACACTTGCTATTTCCCCCCTAATTTCATGCAACGCCTAGGCGTCCTATGCGGCCATGTGGTCAGGGCCATCGCATGACCGCATGGCTGCTTGAAAAACATTGAGTACTGGTGCTTTTCGTAGCTTCATTTTCAGTGTCTGAAAAGCTTTTTCTGCCTCAGCTGTCTACTTGAATTTGCCTTTTTTTAGACAGTCTGTAATGGAGCCTGCAATGGTACTAAATTTTTTTATAAATCTTCTGTAGAAAGAAGCAAGACCAAGGAAACTTCTTATCTCTGTAATGTTTGAAGGTGTCATCCAATCATTTAGTGCTTAAGTTTTTTTTGGATCCACTTTTAGGCCTTGATTGCCTACTATGTAGCCGAGAAATGGTAGCTCATGGATCATAAACTCACATTTCTCCAAATTCAATCTCAAGTTGTTTGTTTCCAGCAACTGTAATACTTTTCTAATGTCTTTCAGGTGCTCATCTTTTTTCTTGCTAAATATGAGTATGTCATCAAAGTAGACAACAACACACTCATTGATGAGAGGTTTCAGAACTTCAGACATTAACCTCATAAATGTAGAGGAACCATTCATACAATCCCTTGCTTGTCTTGAATGCTGTCTTCCATTCATATCCCTCCCTAATTCTGATTTAATGATACCCACTTTTCAAGTCCATCTTGGTGAAGTATTCAGCTCCTGCCAAGACATCCAACAGCTCCTCTAATCTAGGAATAGGAAATTTGTATTTGATGGAGATTTTTTTGATAGCTCTACTATCAACACACATCCTCCAATCCCCATTTTTTTGGCACTAATAATGTAGGGACATCACATGGACTTATTGATTGTCTGATCAGTCCATCTTGTAACAATATCTCCACTTGTGCTTGCAGAATCTCTGTTTCTGCAGGGCTGAATTTGTAGTGTGGCAGATTATGAAGTGCTGCTCCTGGAATCATATCAATTCTGTGGTCAATGCTTCTGTGAGCAGGTAAATTCTTCCCATCTTCTTCAGATACACTAGGAAAAAATTTCAGAAGGTCTCCTATCACTGCTGGAATGCATACTTTATTTTTTTTGTGTACTTCTTTCATCAAAACAGCTAACCCTTTACCTTAAACTCCCAATTTTTTTTGAATTCTTTTTGTGACTCTACCAACAGATTTGGTTTGTCACCCTGTTTTGTTTCTTTTTCAGATATTGGTAGCAATGCTACTCTCATATCATCCACCTTTATGAGGTATTGGTTAGTTCTTCCATTGTGGTTTCCATACATATCATATTGCCAAGGCCTTCCTAGCAAAATGTGGGCAGCATCCATGTTCACAATGTCACATTTGACCTCCCCTTTATACCTCCTTCCTATAGACAATGATACTATGCAGCACTTGTTTACATCCACATTATCTCCACTTTGTATCCAAGATACACTGTAAGGCTTTGGGTGGTCTTCTACGTGGAGTCCCAATTTTTTAACTGCCTTCCATGATATCAAATTATCTATACTGCCATTGTCTATAATTATATCACAGACTCTTCCTCTGATAGTCCCCCTGTTCTGAATAAGTTGTTTCTTTGTGAATCAACCTCTATATGTGGTACATGACAAGTTCTGTGAATCAGTCCAGACATTCTAGGACCTTCATCTGGTGGACATTCATCTTCAAACTGGAATTCATAATCTTCCTCCTCTATATCCATGGGTTCCTTTCCTCTGTTGTCCAGTAAATGAGTTCCCCCTCTCTTGGGACAAGTATTGGATTTATGCCCCCACTCATTGCATCTATAGCACTTAATGTTTGCTAGCCTCTGATCTTCAGGTCTAATTCCCCTATTTTCTGTCCCAAATTCAGTAGATGTCCTTCTGTCCTCTGGTGTAGGTAAAATTCCCCTATCACTTGGTTGCATCATTCTGCTTGAAGAGGCCCCTTCAATCGATTCTCAAGGGAACCTAAACCCTAATCGATTGAATTACTATTCTATTGTTTGTTAACGCTAATCTGGACAGACTTCATACATCTTTGAATCTGTTTAAGAAAACCGTTCAAGGCCTACATCAGGAAGTCATTCCTTTATTTTCTGCCTTTCATCCCCTTTTTTCCGATTATTCTCTTCAGCCATATCATCGCCAACATTACCTTCCTAGTGCTCTGGCTAAGAATTGGGCCTCAGGAGGGTTGTCTCCCAAACTTATATAGTAATCCTTTCCAATTGTAAACCATATCCCTTTTTAAAGATATCAGCTTGAAAAGATATTCTGCAATCCTTTAATATATCTGCTAAAATGACTTCTGGGGGTCTGAGATTATGCTGGTGGAGCCTCCTGTTTCTTTCAGACCAAATGTGTCATATGAGGCAACCAATAGCATTCCAATACAGGCCAATGGAGGAGCCTGATGTGTCAGTTTTTGACATGACTCTATTACATCTCCAGTTTTGTGGATAGAGGAAGGTAGGTCAATGCCTTGGGCCCAATAGGTATATTTTCCAGCTAGTATCCAGTTTACTAGTTAGATTCTACCTCCATAAGAGAGACATTTACCACTCCATTTAGCTAGCAAGCCTTCTATGAGTTGTATTAGCTTCCAACATTGGTTGTATGATTTCTTCTTCCCTGTTATGGGGAGGCCTAGGTAAACTTGGGGAGTTGAAATTGGGAAATCTAGGATCTGTTGGAGTTAGACCTGTGAAGGCTGAGAATGTCTGTAAGATGTTTTTGACGACCTTTAGGGATTTGGGGTTGGCCTTAGAGAAGACCAGGATATCATCCACATACATTTAGTGTGTTACAGATGCAGCTCCTTTGACTATATATGAGTCATATTTCCTTTCTTTTACCTCCTTTTCAATTAGTCTACTCAGTATATCCATCAACATGTCAAAGAGGATGGGGGAGAGAGGGTCTCCTTGCCTAATACCTCTTTGACTCTTGAATGAAGGTTGGGGGTGTCTTCAACTAATACTGAGAAGATACAATTCCAGATTATCTTACAGAATAGGTTGGAGAAACCATATGCATGTAATGTGACAATTAGGCCCTCCCACCTCACACTGTCAAAGGCTTTCCTTAGGTCAATGTTGATACAACATCTCTTGGGGGTTCTTTTTCTGCAAAACCCATAAAGCATCTCATCAACCAACATGGTGTTATCAGAGATGTTGCTTCCTTGTATAAAAGCAGCTTGGTTGGCTGATATCAGCTCACTTGAAACCTTTGATATTCTATCAGCTAAAATTTTGGTGAGAAGCTTGTACATGAGGTTTACACAGGATATGGGTCTGAAATCTCCCAGCTCAGTGGCAGTCGAGATTTTGGGGATTAGGGTAATGAGGGTGTGATTGGTTGCTTTCAACAGTGGTTTTCCTTTAAATAATTGCTTTTTACACGGTAGCACAATTGCTTTGGTTTCAGGTCAAAGTTTCTTAAAGAACTCTGAGGTGAAGCCATCAGGGCAATTTTCCAGATTGGAAGGAAAAGATGGTAGAAACAAGTTTCTCCACTTATTCTTATGTCTCCCTTAGTAATCAATTAATTGTTCATTGAAATAATTGCATATAACTCCTTGTAATTAATCTCAACGCAATTAACTCTAACATATTTGAAGTTCATTGGATAGCAATTGATAACTGAGAATAGTTTCACCTTTTTTCCTTTTCTTTTTTCAATTATTTATTTTTCTTTATTTTTGCTTTTTTCTATATATATGTGAATATAACCTCTACTTTTTTTTTGCAGCTGATCATCCAAAATCAGATGAATATTATTCTAACCCAAGATTAGCTGCATATGCTGTACCATGTGTTCCCAGTTTGTTGTCGTATGTTTATTATTGTTCACTTTCCTAATTTAGAAGTTCATCCCATTATTTTGTAGAGTTAATGAAATAATGAAACTTAATTATTTTTTATTTTCACAGCGATGAGACAGCAAAAAATTATTTTAAGAAGGAGATAGATATTCTAAAGAGTAAGGCTCATTGGAAAAAAGCTTACTTTTACTTGTGGGATGAGGTAAACACACAATATTTTAATATGTCAACTATTCCTCATGAGTTGCTGATAGATTGTCCTTTTCTTAATTTTTTCGGGAAGCCCCTAAATGCGGACCACTTTAGATCTATCAACGATCTGTCAAGCGAGTTAAGATTATATGCTCCTGATGCTCGTGTGCTTACAACTTATTATCGTGGTTAGACTTTCTTAGCAAGCTGTCATTACTATTCACTGTACCAATTTTTTAGTTGTGTATTAATGCAGTCACAATTAGATGTTTCTATGATAATTATCTTTTCCTTGGGATTGGTACTTGGCAGCAATAATATTTTTTCAGATCCTTATAAAAAAGCATGTCAGGACTAAGGAATTTCTGTTTGCAACTTCTGTCCTTTAGCAAGAATAAAAAAAAATAGATTACAATGTGTTAAGGATCCTCATTTTATCAAGGAGTTCATCATTTCAAAAAAATATAACTTGAATACTATTACCATGCTTTTTATATCACACAATTTTTTTTGTTTTGTAGGTTCCAGGTTAACTTCATTATTTTTTTTACAGGACTCTAAATTCTCTTCAAGTCCTGTCTATTTACTTGGATATATATTACTAATAACTTGGTTCCAATTCAGTTCAGATTAAAATCCACCAATAATATCCGATCTAAAAATAATATTTATGCAAATTAACTCAACACCGAGATACCAAGATGGTGTCTTAGCTCTCCACTCTGTCATGTGATGATGTGACTTCATTAACGAATCATGTGACAATAGAGGAAATGACTGCAATCACACATTAAACAATTAACATTCTTAGCTGCAAACAACCCTTATGACTTCCAGCTAATTTTCCTGCATAACTATATGTTATATAAATTCATTTAAGTAAACCTCAATGTATATTATATATTTATGAAAATACATTTTAAAAACTAAATATTTTTTTTAAGTCATTTACTCGTCACTTCAAGTCAGCATATCTTCTTTAAAGACAAAATTAACATTTTCTGTTTTGAATGTTAAATATTTAGTTTTTTTTACTTATTTTTCATATTTATAAGAATTAAATTTCAGATTTAAATTATATGGAGATATAGAATATAGATTGCATTGAATTGAAATATTACAACTAGGGTGTTATTTCGAAAAAGAAAGCTGTCACTAACTCATGAAGTCGTAATAGTAATATCAGTGAGAAATTTCACAAACACGCTAAACTATCGAAATCCAAACTAGACACTAACTCATGATAGTACTATCTAATTTTTCATTCAATCCATTTACAACCCTATTTTTTGTCATCTTAAACACCTAAAATATTAAAGAGATAGGGTGCTTTATAACTCATTTTACTCTATAATGCATAAGCAGCCTTGTAATTTTCTGTCATGAATCATGATATTGATTTATTGACACATTATGCTATTTTATTAGATCGTTGTCTATTCAGGACCTGGAAATGCATCTGATTCTCAGAGTTCATTTGAAGCATTTGTTAAAGTTCCTAATTATTTACGGCCTCATACCCAGATATTTTGCACAAGGTACTAAACCTTTTTGTTTGCATCTTAAAAATATCATCCAAAGTTCTTAACACCTTATTAGTAAATATAGTCGTGCCATTTTTATCGGCATAGATTTCGCTTAATTGCTTATTGGTACCAATGCTTCAAATTTGTAAGTTTTTTTTTCAATAAGAAACACCAACTATATTATGTAATGTAGGCGGTGACAGAGGATTTAAGATCAAACCATAGTGAAGTTGAAGATCAGATGAACAATAAATCTGAGAATAATAATGTAACATCCCATAATTTTAACAAATAAAAATATCACATATTATTCAAAATCGAGCCCTCAGCCTTATTACATAACAAACTCAGAGTTCAAAGTACAAAGAAATAGCAAAAATGCGGAAACGGTTGACTTCCCAAGAAACCATGTATGTGGCTCATAACGTCGCCTCCTCAAGCATCCCTAATCTGCAATGAAACCAATACAAAATGAGTTTTGAAATCAAAACTCAGTACGGACATTCCCAATATGATCAACCTAGATATCCTGATGCAGTAGAAGATTCTATTATTATTAATTCTACAGATCACAACAATATTATATTTGATGGATTAGATCATGTACGATTAGGCTCTAATTGGCTTGACCTTAGTCAAGCCAAGTCATATTCCTCTTAAGGAATTATTAAACTCACATCAAATGGGCTGCCCATTACCTTTGATGTGAGTATAAATAGAATGGGCCCAAGGAGGAGATCATTATCGAATTTTGTGCTAATCCAAGGTAATTCTTTGACCTTCCTTTTCTCTCTTGTTCTTACTATTTTCCTTCGACAGTTACCTTATTTTCTATACCTAGATCTAGAAACCTTGGTGGATTCCACGTTTCTACCTTTCTTCTCCGTTTGAAGAAGATCACCTCTTCTTCTTCACACCCTTAACCGGTGTTCAGAGTCTTCTCCTACATCAGGTGGTATCAGAGACAGAGTAGGTGATCACAAATTTTGGAGAAGATGACCGATGAACACATTACGAGACAGGAATGGGAAGCGACCAACAAGGCCATTGCCGACCTTACAACGGTAATGCGTCCTTACAGCGGCAATGCGTGATGGGTTTCAAGAGCTACGCAGAACATTAGTTTCCATGGAGCAACGAGAACAACTAGAAGTCCGGCAGCAACTTGATAGAAGAAACATTGATCCCTCTGACAACGACGTCCTTGAAACTGGTGGAGTATACCAGCGTCGTCCACCAGAAGAAGCCCTCCGGACTTACCAAAGAAGAAATAGACAAAAAATGGAAGACCCACGGCTTGCTCGACGTTTGCCAGAACTGACATTTCAGCGCCGGCCGGTGGACCTGCGAGTACTAAATTTTCAGAGGAGAGGAAACACTACTTATATTGATCAGTTTTCTGAGCTATATGAGGACGAGTATGAAGGGTTCGATATGCTTCCTCAACAAACTTATCAAAGAAGACCTCAGTACCAAAGAATGAGGAGAGAACAAACTGGTGAAAATGACTACCTTGAGACTGGCCCGAGAAATTTTAATAGAAATCAAGGTTATTTTAAATTAAAAATGGATTTACCCTCTTTCAATGGATCTGCACACATTGAAGAATTTTTAAAGTGGATCATTGAAATAGAAAGATTTTTCGACTACATGGATATTGAATATTGATGAAGACCAACAAGTGAAGTTGGTAGTGCTGAGATTTAAAGGCCTCGCATTTGCCTGGTGGGATTAAACATTGACTAATAGAAGGAGATCAAATCAAAAACCTGCCCAAATTTGGCAAAAATTGAAAAAGTTGTTGAAACAGAGATTTCTTCACCAATGCTGCCAAGGTAATAGGAGTGTGAGTGACTATGCTAAGGAATTTCATTGATTATCTTCAAGGAATAATCTGAATGAAACAGAGGAACAACTAATAACACGATTTGTTCAAGGATAAAGGGCAGATTTCAAGAAAAATTGATCATGCAATCTCAATACACCTTAATGGATACTGTAAGAGTAGCTGATCAGCTGGACAGAAGAGCTGAAAAATTCACAAAATATGTAGGGGGTCCATCCAACAATAAGTTCAACCCACCCAATGAGAAGGGCATATTACCTACACCTGAAGACAGGAGGATTAATTCTGAAAGTCAGCAATATTTTAGAATTAACAGAGCACATGATCAGAGAAACACTAACATCAAGTGTTACATATGTGGTGAGTTAGGGTCATAAGTCTAACAACTGTCCTAAGAGAGGAAGTGCCCATTTAGTTGATGACAAGGGTAAAGAACCAACCCATGGATGAAGATGAATCTGATGATGAGTGTGATGATGAAGCACCTCCAGATGAAGGCCAGAGAATGTCATGCATCATCCATAGAGTCTTCCATACCCCTCAACAAGAGTTGCACATTCAGAGGAACAATATATTCAGGAATAGAGGCACAATTAAAGGTAGAGTATGTGATATTATAATAGATAATGGATCAACTGATAATCTGATTTCCTGGAAGGCTGTGAAGAAATTAGGCCTAGAGGTGGAAAAGTGTTGTTCAGTGTTCACTGTCGGAAAAGTGTTTACTGCCGAAGTACTGTTCATCGCCGGAACAGTGTTTGCCGGCGAGATACTGTTCATCGCTAGAACAGTGCAAGATCAAAAAAAAAACTTCGACTTCTAGACTTGAAGTAGGATACGATTCCGCAATGGATATTCGACGTCATCCTTCTCGACAATACAAGTATAGTTTCGCTTGGGAGTGTGAGAAGATAGAAAGGAAGAATGCACGCACAGCTTGAAGACTTGGTCGAATTCCTGCAAATGAAGCTCGACACGAAGTCCCAAAAGATCATACTCCTAAAACATGACCGGCGGTGTTTACGTAAGGACGTGAAATTATTTATTGAGGAAAGAGACTATTTAGAACGACTTAATTTAGATCTGAACATCGATCTTCGAATCCAAACCAAAAGGAACAAGCATAAAACAAAAAATGAAGATTCTGAGAAGCGAGCTTGAGAATGCCAAGAAATTGAAGGAGAAAGTCATTGTGATGGAGGGTTTGATCGAGAATCTGAAAATTGAAATCTCTGAAACAATGAAAAAAACAGAAATGGGAAAGATTGTGCAAAAATGGATGGAGAAGAGTAAAGATATGGAGAGAAGAGTGGAGGAAGCTTTGCAATCGGAAAGGATTGCAGCTGAATCGTTGTTAATCGCATCAAACAAGTTGAGGGAGTCCCGATCATTGTTGGAGATTGCAGAATCAGAGTGGATCGGCCTGAAATCCAAAGTAAATGTATTAGAGATTGAACTCTCAAGACGCGGAGCTGTTCAGGTGGATCCGGAGAACGGTAACAAACAAGCATGTTCTGAAATGGTGGAGATGGGGACGATTATCGAAGCATTGAAATCTGAGATACGCAAAGATCTTCAGCAAAAACTATTGAACATTGATTTCAAAAAACAAATACATGGAAACGACATGTGTGATGATTTTGGTTTGCAAGTGATGATTATCAAGGTACCTCGGTATATTCTGGATGATGTTTGGGCCAAATATGAAAGTTGTAAAATTATCTGCACCCAACCAAGGCACATATCAGCAGTATCAGTTGCTGAGAGAATTTCATATGAAAGAGGAGAGAAAGTTGGAGATACTATTGGTTACAAGATACGTTTAGAATCTCAAGGTGGTAAACAATCTTCTATAATGTTCTGTATCACTGGAATTCTTCTAAGGATTCTCGTAGGCAGAGTGGATATGTCAAAGATGGAAACTACAAGCAGTTCAGTTATAGATGAAGTTCTAGAAATATCGCGTATCATGGTGGATGAGATCCATGAGAGGGATTGGTTTTCTGATCTTATAATCCTAAGCAATCTTTTGGTTTTTTATCCACACTTACGACTGATACTTGTCAGTGCTACAATGGATTCTGATCGGTTTTCTCAATACTTCAATGGTTGTCCTGTCATTTTTGTCCCTGGATTTACATATCCTGTCGAGTCTTTCTATTTGGAAAATGTGCTTTCTTTTTTTTACACATCAAAAGAAAACCATCTTAATTTGTCTTTCATAAATGGGTCACTGAAATCTACAGAGCTAACAAATGATTTTAAATCTCTACTTGATCAGTCTATCGATTTGCCTTTGAATAATGATGAGATTGATTCACTGGCCGATTTTATTTCATCAGATTCTGTCACAAATATAGTTAATTACCAACATTCAGTAATTGGTGTATCACCTCTAATGGTTTTTACTGAAAAAGGCAGGATTGATGATACACAAAGGCATCTATCTTTCGGTGCTAACTGTTATCTGAATGCCAATGATGAAACAACTGTACTAGATTGTGCACAGCGAGCAGGTCATGATAAAATATTGGAAATGGTTAATGAACATATGAAGGAAAATACATCAAAGATAACTACGAAGAATGATCTCCTTGATAAATATATGGCATTAAATAATAATCCAGAGTTGCTTCAAAAAAAAAATAATCCAGAGAATGTTGACACTAAGCTAAGTGTGAGTCTACTGAGAAAAATATGTACAAATTCTGAAGAGGGAGCTATTCTTGTCTTTCTTCCTAGATGGAATGATATAAGGCAGACTGGAGATAATCTATTAGCTTCCTCTCCTTTCAATGATTCGTCAAAGTTTTTGATATTTTATTTCCATTCTAAGATTCCATCTTCAGAACAGAAGAAGGATTTTGAAAAACTAAAAGCAGACAGTGGTCGTATGAAAGAAAATGTTGGTGACCTACTCAACTTCTGGTGGGGCATGAAAGGCTTAATGGCACTCAAGGATCTAAGAAGGAAGGATCATACTGTTATTTCTATCTCTGAATGGTTAAAGTCGTGGCAGGGAAAAGAAGTCAGTGGGTCCTTTTCACGTAATAGAGCACACTGGAGGAAACGTTTCCCACCTGACCCAGGTAAAGCATATCTCGTAAAGCAGAGAAGTTCTTAATGAGGACTAATGCCGCTATTCTGAGACATTCGAGGACGAACGCTCCTGAAGAAGGGTTGCCAGATGTAGAACATCATACATGGGCTCCTGGCCCATCTCCATTATAGAAAACCCATTATTGAAAGAGAATATAAATAGAGGCAAGATGGGAAGGATCAGGGTTTTTTGGATTCAATTGGCATTGATAAGGTATTAACCTTTTTATCTTCCCTTATTTTCTGCTTATTCTCTTCCTAAATCTGGTGGATTCCAGTAATTCTTTCTGTGTTCTTGTTATAAATCTGGTGGATTCCAGAGTATTCTCTTCATCTTCTGTGGATTCAGAAGATCTATCTTGTAGCGATCTTCAATCAGAGATCGGCTACATTACTTACGGCAGTATTCCCCACCCGACAGTCCAATGGAAGATTACTCGAGGGCGAGTCTATTGCAAGAGGAATCACATCATGTGGAAACACAATCACAGTTGATCACATGCTCAGCACAAACCGAACACTTGACCCAACTGCGTTACTAAGTTTGTTATTCACAATTCATTTTCCACTCAATGGAAACATGAGTCTATAAAGAGAATAAGGAGTGGGGACTATACGGTAGCTTTTACTTAGTTATTGTTTAGGTACAATTTTTGAATTTTTGATATCTTCTTCCTTTCTCTTTTCCAATCGATTCAGGTATTTATTAGTGGATTCCAACCTTTCTCTTCCAATTCTCATTCGATCACTCCCATTGGATTTGATCATTCATTGGATTCCTTCATGAAGATTATTTCTTCCAAAGTTTCTACAATTTTAATTTGGATCATCTTGGTGAGATCAAGCATCACTTCAGGTATATATTGTTCTACATTAGTAATGAGTCATCATTTGAACCATCATCTGAATCACCAGCCACGTCATTGCCTATCAGGTAATCAGACTTCCGATTCTGAGTTCTGACTCAGAAGCATCTAATCCGACATTGGACAATAATATGGAATCTTCAGTTGAATCACTTAACAAATCTAATTCTATGTCTCAATCTGTAGAAGCGTCACAATCTAACTCACCGTCTCTGTCACCACAAGAATTAATATCTGGATCGATTTATTCTCTGGCGACAATCAAGAGAAAACAAGATGAAAAAATTGAGATAATTCATCATCGTCTAGTCACAAGAGCATCATTCAAACAAATCCAGATCTCTACTGAAAGAATTGGGATTAAAAGTGACACTAGCACTGAGCATTCATTGCGACAACATCAGTGCAATTTGTTTAACTTCTAATCCAATTAATCATATACTGAAATCATAGATTTAAAGCTATTAAAGCGGAAAAGCGCTCCTGGAGGAGCGTTTTCCAAATCGCTTTTTAAAGTGGGTAAGTGTGTCGGGTTGGGTTAGTGGGTCGGGTCAGGTTAGTGGGTCGGGTCAGGTTAGTGGGTTGGGTACGATGTTGCTTTCAATAGTGGCGAAGATTCGAAGAAGGCGACGAAGATGGTGAGAGTGGAATGGTGCGTTATCGACTGGAACGTGAATGCCATTGATTTTTACCAAGAGAAGATGGGAGCCAAGATGCTGCTGGAATGGAAAATTTGCCGCCTCACAGATGATGCTCTTCATGCGTATGCTCATAAGGAAGATTAAGAGGTACCACGGTAAGAATTAGATCTGAATTTAGGTGCTGCATAATGCTGTTTATTTTATATATCTGAACACGAGGCATACCGGGACGAAATCGGAATCCGATTTCCGGTCCCTGTGTTAAAGTTGTTAAATGATTTACACGTACGTACGTACAAGTGTTGAGAGAATAAGAATCTCATGGGTTATAGCCTGTATATAAAAAATTATATACAGCCTCAGCCTGTCCTGTATATTTGCAATTATACAGCCTGTCCTGCATATATATGCAATCTCAGCAATTTTCGAAAAAATGTAAATATTTACAAAATTGCCACTACCGCTTTTTTAGCTTTAAGCGCACTAAAGCACTCAAAGTTGAAAAAGCGCTCCCTGGAAACTTTTTGTTATTTAAAACTATGCGCTACAAATTCAAACTTAAGTATTTTTTATTTAAACCATAAGTATTTTATATTTCATAGTTTAGATTGACTTTTTATATTATATATCCGAATATCTATATTCTCCAAAGAATTATATGTATATTTAAAAAATACAGGTGGTTTGCATGACCTAGTATGCTGATGCATGAGTGGTTGGCACAAAAACGATAGAGTATCTTAAACTATGAAATGCAGTGAGTACCTTTTCATTTTCTTCCGTACACGAACTTGTTCCTTGGAAGCAACAAATTCATCTGCCTTGAGACGGATGGTATATTGGGGACAGCAAGTATTTTCCATATTAGGTTTATACACATATTTACCAGATCTTCTCCATCCACGATCAATAAGTTCTAAAATGAATTATAAGGATTTAAAAATAGCAATTCAGTAATTCTTTATTATCAAACATTGGTTTGGTGTGTATAGATAGGTATCCAATCGTAATTTAATAGATCACTTAATGGTAAATTTTGGTTAGACAACAGAAAAAATATATCAGTATGAATCCAATACTTCTTAAAAAAATATCGAATTAACGTTTCTAAATTATGATCGAGTATAAGAGAAAGGAATATTGATAGACATGTATATCGGTCGGATTCGAATTCGGATACCAGGTTAATCCGAATCCGTCCGAATAATATCCAGATAGGAAAATCCGAATAACTTTTTATAAAAATCTTAAAATAAAAATATAAAATCACCCTTAATAAAGTTAATTAATAGTCAATTAATCATCCTAAAATCCGGATATTCGGAAGTAAATTTATATTTATTCGGATATCCGAATCCGGAATTATCAACCGAATTCGGATTTTAACGACAGATATTGTCGATATCCGAATCCATCCGGATAATTTTCGGATATCATTTTTGGTATCCGAATTCGGATAATAGACATATTTGAATTCGAAAATGGATATGAATACGGATTTCGGTATACCATTTACAGACTTAAATATTGACAACTACTACACGATCATATGACAAAATGAGTAACACAAGAATAGGACAAACAATGAATGGAAAAAAAAAGATTCATTCATATTCAAATGGAAAATAAAAAAACCAAATGGAAAATCCATAAATAACATGGAAAATCCTGAACTAAAACATATTCAGGTTCATTCATCATTTCCTTTCACCGCAAAAGATTTTTCATTTAAATGAATAGGAACAAAATAATTGATAATGCTACTAGCAATTGCAAATAAATAAATAAAAATGAATTATTGGGAATCAAGATGAAAAATCGTACCTTGGTAGTCTTCGACCGTCATGCTGAGAGCCGATAAACCTGAAGGATCAAAAAATCCACTTTAAATTTAAGAATGACCGGTCATGAAACTATAGAAGGGTAAAGATGTGGAAAAAAATAGCTATGAATAGTAGAGAGAACTGATGCATCTTATCAAGGAAGGTGCTAGATTTTGGGTTGTGGCGGAATGAGGCAGTCATCAAAAATTACAGTTGAATTCTAGGAAATCACTGACCATGCGAGATGGCGGAGTCGGAAGAAGATTTGCAGTAACCACAATTGCTCCTTTGTCCCTCATGATCGATTATCACTGTCTCGTATTTCATGTCGCCGCTGCTCTCCCCAAGACTGGCTCCTGCCATCGGTTCCGTTACGGTGGTATTTCTGAATTTTGCGCCTTTTTGACTCTCAGTAGAATGTCATGTACTCATGTCAAATTGAAATAGTATTCGGTAGATAAAGTAGTAACATCCGACCCGTTTATTTATTTGCTATATATTGAAATAAAATAAGAACCCTAGAATTTTAAGAATTTGGTTCGTTTAAGCAGGAAGCAAGTATGGACGAATACCAGGGAATGGAAAGATTCGACGTCGACAATGATTTCGAAGGAGGTCGTTGGATCGATGGAGAGTACTTCTACAATCGGAAGAAGGATAAAAGGGCATCCATTCAGACTAAGGATCACTCTATCTATGGTTCTTTTATTGATTCCGATTCTGACGATTCTGATGCTGATTATCGATCAAGGAAGAAGGGACGTCTCATCAACGCTAAACCTGATTTCACCAAGCCCGTCGCATTTGTATCTATAGGTAATGTCATGCCCACTCAAGAAATCGAAAAGAACACTGTCAATCAGAATGATACTGGTAATCATCGGCCCAAGAGTAAACTCCATGAGGAAGATGAACTCGCCAGAAACCTTAATACTACTCAAGGATTGGGTTTGGGTTTTTCTTCTAACAAATCCAAATTATTAGATGAAACCCTTAAATCCATGGAATTTGACGATCAGGAAGAAGATGACGATGCTGGTAGTGATGATTTCCTTCCGACGGCATTTGGAAGAAGGATCAAAGAAGGGGCTCAAAGGAGGAAACAAGAAATGGAAAGGGCTAAGGAAATTAACAAGACCACGTTATCATCATCCAAGCATTCTTCATCCTCTTCAACAAATCTTGGCAAATTCGAGAATCACAGCAGGGGGATTGCATCGAAATTGATGAAGATGATGGGTTACGAGGAAGGTTCTGGGTTAGGCAAGAACAAGCAGGGAATTGTTGCACCTGTTGAGGTCAAATTGCGCCCAAAGAATATGGGAATGGGTTTTAATGACTACAAAGAATCCAAACTGCCCGCTTTGGATAAGTCAATAATGCCTCCTGAATTGAAGAACTTATCTTCTGACTTGCATACTGCTACACATAACAATGAGAAACTTTGGTCAAGGAAAAAGAAGGGACAAAAGACAAAGAAGATGGCCAGAAATTACATAACAGCAGATGAATTGCTAGCTCAAAAGCAGGATCAGGGCTTTGAGGTTCTCCATAAGGTGTTGGACATGAGGGGTCCTCAGGTTCGTGTTCTTGCTAATCTGGAGAATTTGAATGCTGAAGAGAAAGCAAGGGAAGCACAAATCCCAATGCCAGAGCTCCAACATAATGTAAGATTGATAGTTGATATGGCTGGTGTGGACATTCAAAAGATTGATGGTGAACTTAGACGTGAGAGGGAAACGGCTATCAGCCTGCAGCAGGAGAAAGAGAAGCTTCGAAATGAAGAGGCTCGACAAAAGAGGCAACTTGATGTTATGGAGAGTATTGTGGGTGTGCTGGATAGTTTGGAGCACGAGAATACCATTGGTTCACTTACAATGGAATCAGTTATTCAATCATTTGCTGGAATTAAGGAGCGGAATTGGGAGGATTACAAGCTTTGTAATTTGGGATGTATTGCATGTTCGTTAGCTTATCCACTTCTGATTCGAGTATTCCAAGGATGGCAACCACTTCAGACGCCTTCACATGGATTAAAATTAATGGCTTCGTGGAAAGATTTATTGGAAGGAGGGCAGCCATTTGACTACTCAGATTCTACATCAGCGTCATTTCCTTATACTCAATTGGTCAGTGAAGTCATCTTGCCTGCTGTGAGGATATCTGGGACCAATAGCTGGCTGGCTAAGGATCCAGAACCAATGATTCACTTCTTGGAGTCATGGGAAAAACTTCTACCTCTTCCTATACTGCATAGTATTCTAGATAATGTGGTGATGCCCAAGTTGTTTAGTGCTGTGGAGTCATGGGATCCTTGTCGAGATTCAATGCCAATTCATATGTGGATTCATCCATGGCTTCCATATCTAAGACAGAAGCTGGAGGTATTGTATCACACAATAAGATTCAAGTTGGGAAATGTCCTTCATGCTTGGCATGCACATGATGCGTCTGCCTATATCATGCTATCTCCATGGAAGGATGTTTTCGATGCTGGCAACTGGGAGCAGTTGATTGTTCGTTATATTGTGCCAAAGTTGATGATTGCACTCCAAGAGTTTCAGATAAACCCAAATAATCAGAATTTGGACCATTTCAATTGGGTAATGCGGTGGGCCTCAGTAATTCCAATTCATCATATGGTTACTATGTTGGAGGTTGGCTTTTTCACCAAGTGGAAGCAAGTTGTGTATACCTGGCTAAGTTCTAATCCAAACTTCAATGAGGTTATGCAGTGGTTCTTAGGGTGGAAGAGTCTTTTCCCTCCGGAACTTCTTGCCAATGAGAGGATACGATTGCAGCTGAATGCAGGCCTTGATATGATGAATCAGGCTGTAGATGGAATGCAGATAGTGCAACCTGGAGCCAGGGAAAATATTAACTTTTTAAGGGTGTCAGAAAAAAGACAGTTTGAGGCCCAGCAACAACAAGCAGCAGTTCGTGCTTCTTACCACAACAGCAGTGTAATTTCTGAAAATGGCATCCGGATGGATGTGTCAACTGATATTCCTGAAATGACATTGAAAGAGACCGTTGAGGCATATGCTGTTGAAAATGGATTGACATTCGTACCTAAAGTTGGCAGGACACACAATGGTCTTTCTGTTTATGGTTTTGGAAATGTAAGCATGTGTGTAGATCCTGTAAACCAAGTTTTGTTTGCGCAAAGACAGGATGGATGGCGTGCTGTGTCTCTTGACCAGTTGCTGGAGATGCATCATAGTGCCACAAGACGCTGATAAGATGTTCGACATTAGTGGTATTTTTTATACACATTAATACATTATTACTTTTTAACATAATTCGATCAAACTAGATGCTTAGGAAGAGCTGTTTCATTTCTTATTAGTTTAGTCCAAGATATCCAATTGTGTACTGTGTCTATTTTTAATTCTTAATTTGATTTACCAAAGAGAGAACTATACAAGTAATCCATATCATATTTTTCTTTACATATCAGCAGAGTTTTTTGTCTGAACTCTGATGATGATCATGTAAGTTATGGGATTTTTATTGAAACATGAGTTTTTATCATTAAACATCTACATGTTTGCATCTTTTCTGGAAGTATTTTTTAAATGTTTGGAAGCGTTCTCTTAAAAAAATCTTCATCGTTTATACTCTTGAACTGCTCAGGTTTATATTTGAAATCACTTTTCTTGTATTCTGTATTTGTTTTAGCTTTCTCCTGTTAATAGATAAATGAAAAAATAATTACACTATTTAGATGCCTTATTTTTGCTGTTTAGTGTTTTGTGCTAAGATAGAAAATTTTCTTTGTTAAAATTTCATTGATAATTGGAGAAGGTCAAGTCCAGAATACAAGATAAAATTGAGAATCAATTGGATTTTTTGTAGATGATCTTTTTTAGTGTCTTTAATGATCAATTCTGGATGTCTGAAGGTGATATTAGTCTACGCATGATGGTTTATTTCCATTGATTTTTTAAACATTGGCCGTAATCAATGTGTAATATGTCGTACTTGTAATTATCTGAAATATTTTGATTTATATCTGTTTGCAATAGGTGGTCTGTAGACGAATGATCGATCCCAACATACTGTGGCTCAATCTCAAATGTGCAGCATTCACATTGTGTACATACTACATGCCAGTTATGTACGACCGGAGATGTATTTACTATTTAGTGCTGGATGTAAGAAGGTGAATTCGCCATTTGGGCTATACTGTAATCCACAGCCCTCTTATGCTGTTTCTTTTCAGCAGTTTCAATGTGTTGGGACTTGGGGCTGAAACTAGCATTAGCACATTAGCAGCTTTTGGTGTTCCCACAAAGTCACATGCATAAACCACAAATGTGCATTTGTGCATTGTACGTGTTTTTAAATTTTATGATTAAAAATCCATGGTGTGGAGTATCTTTAAATTTTTGTATTTTTTGTTACCACACCCATTTTTGCATGTCGTCAACTTGTCATCGTCCAATTTTTTATTTTTAGTGTAAAGTGGGGATCTTGAGTTATGAGATATTATGTGTTAGTTATTTTCTAGTGGATTTTTGGAATACAAGCCAAAAGGGAACAATGTCTCAGAATTAATTTGAAAAAAAAGATGCCAATTGCTGAATGTGTTAATGAAGATTGAAGAAAAAGAGAAGGGAAAATTATGATGCAGATTATGAATGGATGATACTTCTATATATGTTCTATGAGACCCTGATCATAATCTATAGTGGATTGTTGGATTTTACTGTCGACTGTTGTGATACAGGTTAGTTAATTTGTCAGTGTATTTTTATTTTGCATTAATTGTAATTTTGTCTGAATTCAGGAATTCCACTCGTTGTCACACATTTCACATGATTTTAACATCTTGCTATTGACCAGTCCGTCCTCCAATGTTATATCCACCGCTTATTATATTTTTCTCACCGCTTATTCTTGTTATCAATGAGTCTGTACTATGATACTATCTTCATTTAATTTCTGTTAATTGTTAGGAGAAAAGGAGGGGGAAGAACGAAGGAGGCAAGATAGATAAGATGGGTCGTGTTTATGTTGTTAATCTTGAAGGAAGAATCTACAGCTGCAAGCACTGCCAGACCCATCTCGCAACTTCCGACCAAATCATCTCCAAGGTAGTAAGGCATTGCTGAAATGGTGAACTAAGAATTTGATCAGCAAATGTCACATCTGTGTTAGCCTTTGGGAGTTACATAATATACATCTGTGTTTTTTTCTTCTCTCTGTTACAAAATTGCATCTGAAATTTTAACATAATAGTTCCATCTTTGTCCAGTCTTTCCACTGTAGGAAAGGGAGGGCTTATCTGTTCAATGAGGTGTAAGTAATTTTCTTTCATTTAAATACAACTATGTGTGTCTGTGATCCATCATTCCTTGATTTTATCCACAGCGTGAATGTGTCAACTGGAATGAAAGAGGAAAGACTGATGATGACAGGAGTACATACAGTTTCTGACATATTTTGTGTGGTTTGCGGTTCACCAGTTGGATGGAAATATGTAAGTTTTATTGCCTGGTTATTTTCTCTAATTCAGATCAATTGTAAGCCCTGATCAAAAACCTCCGATCAATTAGGAAACTGCTTATGATAAAGCACAGAAGTACAAGGAAGGAAAATTCATACTTGAAAGGTAGATATATATTATGTAATTGTTTGATTGATTGAGTAGAATAGAGAACAATCCATTCATGTATATTTTGTAATGGTGGTGGAGAGTAGGTTTGGAGTTTGCGGTCCAGACGGAAGCTGCTACCGGATTAGACATGGAGCACATATCAGTGGAACAACAAGTGATACTGATATGGAGGTTTGATCAATTTTGGTCTCTATCAAAATTTTTGAAACAAATAATGTAAAACCAAACAGTAGTGATAAATAATATCATACCAAGAGTTTAGTGAATAAAACTCAAAGATCAATGCCCATGATTGTCTCTGAAGCAAAAGGAAAAGGATATGGTAGGCAAATGAGCAGTCCAATGAGCAAAGCTGCAACACCAAGAGCAGCATACTTGCTATCTACATCTGTGATCTCCTCTGAAAGAGGTGCAATTGGCCCTCTTTGCAAGAAGAATATCAGAACTACCCAGTAGAATGCAACATCGCTGAAAAGGGAAGAGATACCCAGAACTGCTATGGTTACGCTCGAGATGCGACTGGATATCTGTTTGTTTGTGCAAAATATTAGTAGACAGAATTAGCATTGCTTGTTACAGAAATAGAACACTCACACATACCTTTCTTCCCCACAAGGAAAAGGCTATCCGGCCGCCGTCCAGCTCTCCTGCTGGAATGCTGTTGATTGCATTGATAAGTAGACCTGCCCAAGCCCATAGAACAAGTGGATTGATCGCCACTTTTGTCCCTTCTTTCAAAGCATCTCCCAGTGCTAGTTTGGCAATGGCTGCCGGAAGAAATGATTCGTGAAATATGACCGGATCTATAATGACTCCGACGCCGTCAGTTGGAGGGAGAATAAAACCTAACAGTAGAAGAACAAGTCCTAATGCATATCCAGCAACAGGACCTGCAGCTGCCAACTTCAGTAGATCCTGACGGTTAGGTACAATATTCAAAATCCGGGTGATTGTCCCAAAACTTCCTACCTGTATCCAAAAAACAAATCTAAAATCAAAATCCAAACTCTCCAAAAATCAAAATGTAATTAGATTGTACATACCTGCCAGCTAGGAACAAGATAAGGAATACCCAGTTTGATTCCAATATCCTTTGCAACAAGAAAATGTGCAGCTTCATGTACTCCGAGAATAAGCAGAGTAACAAGAGCACCAGGTAAGCCTTCCAGTAACAAATTTGGATTGTCAAATGTTGATCTGATTCCAAATTAAAAATGTTAAGTCAACTCAAACTAAACACCCACATAAAACCCAAAGTATTTGACTTACAGTAGATTTGATTGTAGAGCTGGAACATTCCGGACTAGGAGTGTGCCAATTGTAACCCCCCCAAATGCAACAGCTGCGAACCATTCCGGCACGGCTGAATTCAGCAGTCAAAAAGACATCATGAATGATAGATCGAAAGATATATCAGAGTTGACTTAAATCTTAATACACCTAAGATTTAATATTACCCGTCGACGAAGGCTCTAGTGTTATCTTGGGAACAACTACTGCCACCGGCTTCTCATCTTCTGGATTGATAAGAAGGAAAAGCCTGAATTCATCTCCAAATTTATCCTGTCGATTTCAGTTAATAAGCCTGATCGTGAACTAACGAATGAATGAATATACAGAGTAATCAACCTTCAATCGCTTGTCTAGTTTTGCATAGCTTTTAGCTGCTGTACCTCTTACATTCCCCTTAAACAGTACTCCACCCTGTCAGACAGAGATCAAAGGAAACAAAAATGATTCTCCAGAATCCAGAGAGATGTAAAATTAGAAATCAATAATTTTACCTCGTAAGGTTCTTGGCCGGTGATGAAAAATGTATCGAAACCAAAAACTTGCTCTTTTATCACGTCGATGGTTGCTTTCGGGATCTGGAAGGTTTCTCTAAATGTCTGTAAAATAGATTGATTCTACAAACCTTAAATCAACCAAGGTAGAATTCAATAATATTTCCAGTAATGAATGAATATGAATAAATGACCTTTATGTCCGGCAATGGCAATGCATTGACATCATTACCATCATCTTCTTTGTCCTGTTTCAAATCAATTTAAACCCTAGGATTGATGATTAAAAAGAATGACAGAGCCATATATAGATATAGAATACCATCATTACCTGTCCATCTGTTTGAGTTAGTGGATCTCCGCCATTGCTGTCCAATTTGGCTATCATCTCCTCATCCGGATTCTGATTCTTAGCATTCTTTGCGATGAAATCGTCTAATTTTGAGATGGTAGATATCTTGTCGGGCTGCTGCATCGTTTGAAATGTGAACAAGTTAGTAGTTTTAACAAGTTATTGTTGTTTATCATCTCTGCACATCACCTCCTCATCCGGGTTCTGATTCTTAGCATTCTTTGCGAAGAAATCGTCTAATTTTGAGATGGTAGATATCTTATCGGGCTGCTGCATCGTTCGAAATGTGAACAAGTTAGTAGTTTTAACAAGTTATTGTTGTTTATCATCTCTGCACATCACCTTCTGTTGTTGTTGGATCTCCTTCTCATCGTGGTCTTGACTCCCCGTGCCCTCACTTTCCGATGTAGCCCGACAGGAAGACGACGACATTCGTTTCGTTCTCCTCCATGATGATGGAGTAGTACCGGATGAGCTGAAAAGATGTTTGTAATAAGGTGGATGAGAAAAACGCAGTCGGGTCGAAACGCAATTCCTTGCTGTGGTGGTATTTGAAACCGGAACCGGAACCGGAATCGGAGAGAGATACATGTCCATGCCGGATTTCCGGATTGCCGGTGTTATGAACTATGAAGAGTGTGTCAGTAATAAGAACAAGAACCGGATTGACGGTTGTCTACTTGTCTCTGTCTCACCTTATCCATCCAATGGTAAAAAAAAAAAAAAAAAAAAAAAAAAAAAAAAAATTATAATATGCAAGGATAATTACAGAGGTGCTCCTATAAATGCAAGTATTTACTTAAACATATGGTTAAATCATAAATTAAATATAAATCCTCTTGCAGATTCAAAATTACAAAAAAAGTAACGTGAATAGCGGTAGTTGAAGTTAAATAATAAAGTTGCAATATAAGGGTGTAAATGAAAAATAGTCAGTTTGATTTTGGACACTGATAGCATTTGGCGAACAGACCGAATGTGTCTATCTGACTTATGAAGTTCGTTATGCTCGCCCATCCACCCAACCCGAACCCGACAATCAGAACCCAGACTACCACAAAAAGGTTGACTATAAACATCGCCGTCCAACTCGGAATAAAGAATGGAGGCTTCTCCGCCGCGTTTCGTCTCGCTTCCGGCTTCCTGTATGTCAGCATGTGAGCCAAAGCAGGGATGATGTAGACCGTGAAGCTGACGAGAAGTGACCCAACCGCCGAGTTGATAGGTCCAAAGAAGGGGAAAATGATCGCCAGGAACCATATCGGTAAAACCACCGGCATACGCGCCAGTGCGCGGAGGAAAATGCTCTTGGTATCGTGCATTCCGATCATCTTCTCCCACACGAAGTAGAGAGGTGTGCAGGCGAATCCAAAGGTGATGAACTGATGGATGAGCATCAGAACCACTGCGGCATCACGGTATCCTGTTTTCGGTAGAAGAGAGAAAGCATTGGAGTGATTCAAAAGCTCGTCGCCAAATGCCCAGTACATCGCCGACGCCGACGGGAGCGTCAGGGTGAAAACGTAAAGAGTGGCAAGTAGGTATATGTATTTGAATTTCTGAGGTTTCCACATGGCGTGCATGATCTCACTGCACCCAAATTTAATTTAATTATCATCGATTCGATTTGATCCGACAAAATATATATGTACACATACTCAGTTACTCACACCGTGACTGCATGTCCACCGAAGGTGTAGAGGATGTTGGTTGCGCCGGTGAAGTAGAGAACCGACTTGGACGGTGCTGTGTGCGCTGCTTGAGAGACCTGGCCGTTGACGAGTGCGGCGATTGTGAGATACCAAGCAGTGTAAGTAGTCATCGCCAGACCAAGAAAAGACCAGATTCTGTAGTTGTGGAAGGAAGGAATGAAGACGGTGGTGGCGCAGCAAGCTGCAAATATATAGGTCCAAGTCCTCTTGTCGAGACTGTCGTTGATGTAATAAATGTTACTAGCACATCCGATGAGTTGTATGACAGATCCGAATAGAAGAAAGGTGCAGTTGAACGCAAGACCCACCGCCTTCCAGTACGGTCCTAGAAGTCCGTCAAGAACCTCAAACCACTGGATAACGTGATTTTTGAAGTTTACATTCTCCTTCTCCTTCCTCCGGCGGAACTCAACGTAGAGAACGCTGATGAGGTACGCCGTCCAGCTTCCCATGATTCCGTAGAAGATCTGCAGCACAATACCTGAAAGCATTCCCAACTGGGAGAAGGAGTAGGGCAAAGTCAACAGAACTTGCGCCACCTGCATGCAAGTGTGTGTGTGTGTGTATATATAGCAATCAAATAATTACACGAGCGCGTTACATGTATGATATACTTGAGCGATTGATCTCACCTGGTTCGATGCGCAGCTAAACCATGCATCGTACACCGACCCACCGTGCCAGAGTAGAGCCATGACGCCAGATCCACCAGCATCGGCGACGTCGGGGAAATCGCCCTCTTCATCTCCGGCGGGTATTGTGCGAGTCCTCTCGGTTCTACTGTTCTCTTCATGCTGTTTCCGGGCAGACAACATCGATCTAAGAAACGGGTAGCTAGTGGAGACCAAGATCCAAGAGGAGCAAATTTGAGTTTAGTAGCTGGATAGGTTTTATATATATACAAAGACAGAAGGACTTTGTTAATAATATCCCTATTTTCCTTTAATAATTAATTAATAGCGATAATAAAGGGGATGTCAGGATGTATGTATTGTACGAAACAGATTTTACAAATTACTGAAGATGTTTCCAGTTTTTACGGAAAATTGTTTAGCTTGTATTTTATTTTTTTTACCAACGTAGTAACTAAGTAACGTATAGAGTTTGCCAACAATTCAACTTGACCATCTTTTTTATTGGGAATATAATTATTAAATAGCAAATTAAAATCATCAATCATATCGTTTTGATTTTTGACTTACTTAGATAATAATTAATTACTTAGATAATAATTAATCATTCTTGGTTTTTGAACTAAATCCTGCTTTACACCGGTTCAAAGTTGATGATTTAAGTAAGCTAGCCATGACTCCTCAGTCTTGCTTGAGTGATCCACGCCAATGGGTTTTTAAGGTTTATAAAAAATGAAGATCGATCCAGCCGACCAGTAGCCAGTAGCTTCCTCCATAGCCTATTGCTTACATCGGACTTCATAGATCTCTGACCAAGCATATGGCTGGCTGACCGTCCGGTGAGTTTGGCTCGTGATCCTAAAATCAGATGCCATAATTTCAACCCCACCCATTCCAAGTTTCCAACCCATCTCGAGTCCCGCGTAATTAATTACGCATCCCATATATTCAAACCCCTTTAATTCCTTACTTTAGTTAGATATTAGTTTAGGATTAACTTAACTAATATAACCTAACTACTCAGGACAAAAATCTTACTTTATTATATCACAGTTAAATCGTAATAAAAATTACTTACAATTTACAAATCACAATTTTAATAGTTAATTTTATAAATCTTTAACAATCTTTTAAAATAATTAAATCGATAAATTGAAGAGTTAGGTTTTGATTTGTTTTATGGCTATTTATATATAGCCAAATATCTATTACAGATCATACTATTAACTGTTACAATTAGGAAATTTTGAATTGTTTATTTATTTATTTAATCATTTGGGCTTCATTGATCATGGACTTTCAGTCTGGGTCGATCATGGACATTCATCAAACAGCATGATAGAGATCAAACTTAAAATGATATATCACTTTAATTTAATTTAAAACAATCGACTAATATCACTTTAATTAAGATCGTTCAAATGATGCAAATATAATTTAAATCATCAAACTAACATAAATTTAGGTATATGAAAGTAATTGTTGGTACTAAGACCCGTTCAGACAGACCATGAGCCGAACAAACAATTGAACCCAAGAGGCCCAAAGAGGTGTCCTATAAACATGCACCTCCCCTTGGCTCAACAGGAAAAATGATCGATTGTTAGTAAAAACAATACTAAAGAGTTGTGTATGTGAACCCTCTAACGCGAGCCCACACACCATCAGTAATACTTAGTTATAGCAAATAAGATCATTTATTAATAAATTAAATAATTACTACTTCTAGCCAACTAGGTTAATTTTTCTTTTAAAAAGATATATGATATCTTCAACAAGTAGATTAACTCAACCGACCACAATAAGTCAGTAACTTTCATTTAATATTTACTACAATTAACCAATGATATATTATATGATTTTGTTTAGTATACCTCTGAAAGTAGATTTTTTTTACTTATAAAAAGAGATTAATATCCTCATTTACCAAAAAACGAACGGTTTCCTTTTACAAGTAGAAAGACTTAGCTTCGAATGATAGTTTACATCGTGATGAAAATTACATAACAATCTTAAACGATTTTTTTTTTGTTAAGATTATTTTGATTAAATGTAAATAAGAGTTTTAAAGACAAATATTGCTCATAAGATAAACTAATTATCTAACTAATCGCCCGGTAGTTAGCCGATTCTAACCACCATCATCTTCATTATGGATGAGCAGAAGTAGAGGTTCCCATTGTAGCAGAGCTCTTTGTTCCTTACCTTTCTTACTCTGTTTCTTGTATCTCCCCTCATCAAAACCTATCTCAGCCATCCCAATGCACCTATGTAGCATTGATTGTGCTAAGTCGCTCTTTCCCGATACCCTGCGTTGGTTGCGCTGTTTCCAAATATGGAACAGCACGATCTCGATCATTGACCATTGCAACCCCCATGCCGGCGAGGCTACGGTGGTCTTGTTCAGTTCCTTTGCGGCGTCCGTGAATGAGTTGATTCCGCTTGTATCGACCAGAGCTCCAGTGGCTTCCATGGCTTCCTGGAGAACCCATTTAGAATAGTCACATTTGAAGAATAGGTGCTCTAGTATTTCTAGCTCGCGATCACAGAGATTGCATTCCCCTGTGATGGCCATCCCCCTCCTGATTAATCTATCTTTGACCGGGAGGTTTCCCCACCTTACTCTCCATAAATTTAGGGCTACCTTGCTCATCTTTACTGCCCACATTCCTTTAGCGAGATCATCCTTTGGTAGCTCGTTTTTTATTGAGTTTGTGACTCCCTTGCCTATCCATTGCTTTAAATTGTGTAGCCCCAGGTTCACGCATTTCTTGATTTGCTCCCGTTGCCAGAGCACTGCCCTCCATCCTGCTGAGTCCCCCTGCCGGCCTTCAATCAGATCAATGGACCGATTTTTAACATACCTCCTACACATCCACACACTCCAGATGCCTTCCCCCGCCCACATTCGACAGGCCCAGTCCACCGTCGCCGCGATTTGCGTTGATTTGTAGTCCTGGATACCCAATCCTTCGTTCTTCTTCGGCTTTGTCATATCTTTCTAGGATACCTCCTTCTGAGTTCCCCAAATAAATCTGTATGTGATTGTTTGGATCGCATCCAGAACGACTTGGGGCACGATGTTGCTCTGCGTCAGATATCCGAACTTCCCCTGGAATACCCAATCAACGAGCTGCACTCTGCCCATGTATGAGAGCTTTCGACCGCTCCATCTCGTAAGCAGGTCTCTTAACTCAACAAGCAGCTTGTCGCAATCCTTGTACCTCAGTGGCGTTCAAAAAGTAGCTAATCGGAAGTGCACTTGTCTAAAATCCCAGTATGTCAGCCAATTCAGCGCTGTCTGCCACACGCTTGGAGAAGATGACCATGCTCTTGCTCCTATTGATTGTAAGTCCTGAAAAGTCTGCAAATTCATTGAGGATTTATCTCAGGGCGGTGATTGTCTTCCTCGACGCCTGGCAGAAGAAGATAATATCATCCGTAAATACCAGATGGCTTTCAACCACTGTCCCGCTGAAGGTGTATAATTCCACTCTTCAATACGTACTGCTTCTGATGCCAATTTTGATAAGTACTCTACCACAATCACGAACAGTAGGGGGGACAGGGGGTCGCCCTACTGGAGTCCCCTTTTTGGCTTAATGATCTCGGTCGGCGAACCTTCTACCAGCGATGAAATCGACGTCGTGGTTACGCACGTCATTACAAGCTGCCGGAAGATCTCATCTATACCCATGAATTCCATGACTCCCTCGATCGCGTTCCAGCGGAGGGTGTCAAAAGCTTTCAAGAAGTCGATCGCTATGCAGGCACGCCTCGACGTGCTCTTGCAATTATAAGACTGTGTAAACTCTTGTGCCAACCCAATTGCGTCGGTTATCCTCCTTCCCCTGATGAACGCGGTTTGATTCAGACTGATTATTCTTGGGAGGATGTTCATCAGTCGGGCAACAAGGATTTTCGAGAATATTTTATAGACGACTCCCAGGCACGAGATGGGTCGGTAATCGGCCAATGTCTCCGGCGTTAGCTTCTTGGGGATCAGGATCAGCACTCTAAGTTTAAGGACCTTAGCATTCGTTTGTTCCTGAAGAAGTGTAGGACTGCTTGAATTATGTCTTTTTTAATGTGCCCCCAATGGTGGGTTACGATCTCGAATGTTATGTCGTCCATTCCCGGAGCTTTATTGTTAGGCATGCTCCTGATTGTTTTCCAGACCTCCTCCTCGCTCGGGAAGGCACGCAACTTCGCATTCTCCTCGGCTGACGACCTGTTTACAGCAATGAGATTCAAATTTGGTATCGGCGGTGGTCTTGACCCGGCAGCATATAGTGTGGTGAAGTACTCCACTGCTCTGTTCTTCATTGCCTCCATTGAATTAGTTTGCCTGCCCTCCTCATCGATTGTTCCCATGACTGAATTCCTCGCGTGCCTCGCTTTAATTGCTCGCGCAAAAAAATGGAGCTTTGGTCGCCCTGTGTCAGCCAGTTGACATGGGCTCTCTGTTTCAGATCGAGCTGTTCTCTGTGCGTTGTCTCCAACAACCTGTCTTTCAGGTCTATACAGCTGGTTTAGATGGTGAGGTTTGTTGGGTCGCTCTGTAGCTTAGTTGCTTCACTTTGCAGTTGCGCGGCTAGCTTGCTTGACGTTACATCCTCTGCCTTTTTCCTTCGAGCCCACTCCTTGCCGACGGACCTTACCAAGTTGATTTTCTGTTGGAGGGCGTATAGCGGTGATCCAACAATGGGCTTGCTCCACGCTTCCGTGAACAGTTTGTTAAACCCCTCCTCCTTGAGCCAGCTATTAAAGAATTTAAAGGGCGTCGAGCCTTTTTCTGTTTGCGTTAGTTTGATTAATTACCAGTCCGACGTGATCTCTTTTCGTCCCAAGCATTAGCCTTGGTCTCACGTGCGGCCACTTCGTTATCCAATGAGGATTTCCGAATGCCCTGTCTAGTCTGGACTTGGTGTGCTGCAGTCCTAGCCCGTTCGACCATGTAAAATCACCTCCAATTGCTAGGAGTTCGGTGAACCCATCAATTGCGTTCTCGAATTCGATGGATCCGACCCTATCGAAGCCCCCGCTTCCAATTCTCTCGGCCAGGTGGCGTGTTTCATTGAAATCCCCAATGATCAACCAGTTTTTGCCCTGCGGCATTGGCCTGATCAAGCTATTTCATTCCAGAGTTCTCTACGTTTGACTGTCGTCTGCTCGCCATAGACGACGGTTAAGTCGAAGGCGTAACCACCCACATTTGTGAGCCGGGCGTGCATTAGTTTCCTGTGAGTATCTAGCAACACCGCGCCCCACTGGCTCTTCCTCCACTCCAACCAAATTGAGTCGTGTTCATTCCCGTCATCGTTCCTTGTTACTGCCCATTCTGACCCCATTTTGCCAGAAGCTTCAGTGAATCTTTCTCCTTTCGTTTTGGTTTCGACCACACCAAATATCTGGATTGAGTTTTCGTTACAGATCCTCCTGAATTCGCTTTGTCTTTCGTCGGAGCACGTTCCCCTCGCGTTCCACATTATTAGAGACATCACCGGGGAGTGACGCTCCTAGTGTCAGTTGAAATTAGTTGCTTTTGGTACCGGAGATGCGGCCTCCCCGATGCCCTCTTGTCAGAGCTTGATATCTATTTTGGAGTTGAATCGGGACGTATGCGATGCGGTCCTCCGCTGATCTTATTCGCGACTAGATTTCAATTTCCTCAGTCGACTGGCTCTCTTTTCCCCCTCGGATCCTCCTCTGAGATGCACTGAGATAGGAAATTGAGGACGAGGATCTGCGCGGGAGGTTGTTCAGGTTGGGGAGGTTGTATAGGATGTGTGCTCGGCTCGCATGATCCTCCGGGGAGAGACCGTGGCCTTCTATTGTCAATGGATCCCTCTGTTCCTCTGGGTTTCCCGCTGGCAGTCCTGACCGATGGGTTGGTTTGAATCTGCCGGGTTTTCCGTCGACGAGGCCTTGTCCGCGTTGCTGGGTTGGATTGATTTAGTCGGGTTTTTCGGATCCTCTACCGGATCGGTATCCGCATCAGCAATTGGTCCCTCATTCTTCCCTGTTCTGTTGTCTTCTTTTCCCTACGGAGCGATGTCCACCGGTACGTTCAGGATGACTCTGCAAGAGATCTCTCCTCAACTAACGTGTGATTCTCCGTACTCTTCTTCTGCTGGCACTGTGATGTGTCGGATTACGCGCCTATATTCCTTCCTTGTACGGTGTCGTCGGCGTGCTCTCCTTGTACAGGTTTTGGGTTTTGAATTTTGTGGCAGGGCGGGAATTGTGTTTTTGGGCTCGCCGGGGTTGTCCATTGCAGCGTCGTGCCTGATGTGCAGGTTCCAAGCTCCCGGCCGGTTATGCTCGGACCTTCGGCACTGCTGGGGCCAATGGCCAAAGCTCGCGCAGCGAAAGCAGTACTGCACTTTCTGCTCATATTCGACGCTAACAATCGTATCTCTGCCCGGGTCTTCTTCATGTCCCTCCGTCCTAATCCTGATGTTAGTTGGGTACGTGAAGCCCCATCGATGACAAGGCAGGTTTCCAACGGGGGAGAGAGGTGCGGGTGTCGAGGGGCTACGACAGATGCTTCAATTGGGCTTCCCAGGGCGCTAGTAATTCTGCTAATCGCCTCCTCACCCCACATTGCGAGTGGGATGTTGTGAGTGATGGCTTTCTGGGGGACAGTCTCTAGGGCGTCCTCAATGATGTTCCCATTTGCCTTCCATGGCTTGGCAACGATCAGATCATTTCCGTCATGATCCCATTTGGTGTTCTTCAGGCAGGCAAAATCACTGTCGGCGTGGAAGCCAATTTTGTACGATTGGCAGTTCACCTTTGTCACCCTGAAGGCACCCCTTGGCTTCCATGTGTTCTTTATGAAGCTTGTCATCTTCCTCTCGGCTCTGGATGCTCCGATCAGCCTTACGAGGATTGATTTGCTGTCGAGACTATCGTTGGCGTTCATGGCCGTGTTTGGGATGTACACTGTGTTGTGCGACAATGGGCGATAGTGTTTCAGTTTCTTCGTTGTCCTCCAACTGTTCCACGGATTGTTGTCGTCATCCATCTTGCGCGTTATGCAGGAGACAACAAACAGGGGAGGAAAGAAAGCAAATGGAGAAATATGATTACACTCTGGAGTCTCACCGTGCTTACGCGGGTGTCTCCGACAACCGTAGTTGCCTTTGGAGACTCTCGCCGATCCTTTTAGGAAAGCGTAGTCTCAAGTGTGGACATTAGTCTCTACCTCTGGGGAGCATCTCCGTCCATCGTCACGTTTTCAATGCCCAATGTGTGAGTTGACCCTTAGGACGCGGTATGCCTATTTTAGCCAATAGTCATAGTCATAAATAATCATTAGCCAATAGTCATAAATAATTTTAATAGTTATTGTACTCAGTTGTAAATTTATCCAAATTAAAAATATAAGATACCAAAATACTATTTTTCATAAATCAAAGGACATTGATGTGACATGTCTATCCGATGGTGTTTCCTTTCCCTAGTTTTACTCGTCCTGTAATCGACAAAAACACGTGTCAACATTGTCGGTGTTCCACAGGAAGTGAGCGTACATTGCACCATGCGGCAGTTGTTTCTAGGATCGGCGGCAATGGCCTCCAATACGATTTCTCCGCCGCAACAAGGTCTTTCTTTTCAACCCAAAGTAAATTCGTGTACCCGCTCAATGCTTCAACGTCCGCCGGTTTCGCCTCAACAGCCTTCTTGTAGTAATACTCTGCTCTCCGGTTTTCGTAGTTCGACAGAAATAACGTCTTTTCACCATATCCACTTCCTCCTCCTATCTCACTTCAGTACATTTCATCCAACTGCCTGTATTCCGGGTACTCGTACTTCCCGTCGCCCTTCACCGGCGATACCAATCGCACAAGATTACCATGGTCCGTTAACGCCAAATGTCGTGTCTTTGCCTGGATCCTTCTCGCCTCTCCCACCATTCTCTTTCACGAAGACAATTCGGCAACGGAGAAGCAGACAGTGCCAGGAGAAATAAATGAAGATGCAAGAGGAGGAGGTTGCGAGATCGATCGAAATACCCGACGCAAATGAATATCTTTAGACAAAGTAAAATAGCAAATTAATTGAATTAATTCTCATATGGGTCAATATTAAAGAGGTTCAAAAGTAACATGAATTAAAGAATTTAAGTTTAATTGTTTGCTTAAACTAAATAGTTAGATAAGGGAGACAAGCTCTTTCCCTCTTCTCCCTTTCATGTCTTTCTCCACCGTTCTCCCTCCCCGTTGTAGGTCGTCATCTTAGATCTTCACCCGCAACTCTCTATCTCTCCACTTTTTTTTTTGTTTCGTGAAACTTATTCGATTCTTTCTCATTTCTTTTATGGTCGTGATTCCGTTGCTCCTTTTCGGGTTCAAAGGAGGGGAAGAGAGTTTCTCGCCACTTCTCCTTGTCGTCATATGGCCTCGCCCGCAGACCAAGAAGCTTTCTCGATTCCGTTCTGAGTTGCTTTCAGATTTAACCAATTTTCTTTTTGTTTGAGGATGGAAAACTAGGGATTTAATCTAGAAGGGAAATTAGGAGGTAATTATATCGTCGGATGACAAATGCAATTTAGGAAATGTAATGGATTACAGTTGATTGAATAATGTAACGGATGACAAATATGAGAAAGATGATTGAATAAAAAGATGACAGTTGCAGGGATGGAAAAAGATGAAGACAAGTATTGAAACTTTCTGAAGGTTCTAAAAGTTTCAGGCAGGAGTTATTTCAACCTAGAAACGCGATCCGAAGTTGGTCATAGATCGATACGATGGAGATTCACGTTATGTTTTCAGTTTTTTTCGTTTATCATTATGTTTTCTTTTTATCCTCTGTATTATTTTAATTTTATTTTATAAAAGTCGTCTTTAAAAGAAAAATAGTTAGATAAGAAACGGTTTTAGTTAATTACAAATAGTTTAAAGTGCATGTAATAAACAATAAAAATATTTCAATTTAATACATTTTTTTCCACTCTTGAAATCACTTGTCATTCTACAGACGAAGTCTTCCCCAAATTTGTTTGGGGCACATTCCGGTGATCTTGCCATTAATGGAATCCGACCATCGCCTATCATCAACGTCGGAATTCAACAGATACCTTTTTCTGGGCTCCCCACACGTACGAATTTATAGGCTAGCTAGGGATTTGATCGTGTTGGGATGAGGTAGCAAAAATTTCGTTGGAGTTGGCCGCTATAGGATAATGATCGGCGACTCCATCTCTCTAGGAAGCTCTGCATGTTGACGATTAAAAAATCACAATCTGTGTGTGTGATTGCTTTCCCTGTAAATGGGACCCCCAAGTGCTTGATGATCAATCGGCGGATCGGATAAAATGATGTAAGTTAAAAAAATTACATGCTCTAATTGTATGTACATAATTACAGTAAAATTTTATTTTGAATTAATAAAATCAGAGTCCACATTGTCAGTTGGTGACAGTGGTGTGTCTGTGGGTGTTTCATGTTTCATGTTTCATGTAGAAACTGAATCCAGATCTTGTCATTAATTTGAGATCCAACAGAGAAAACGACATTTACAGTAGCATTCAATGTTGCACCAAACATATCCTAGTGCTATTATGAGTTTATGACACGATGTTTAATGCTGTGTTTATGACACAACAGTGATCACCTCGTTACATCTCAAACGTCAATTCCAACAATAAAACAAGGGCTACAAAATTCGTTTATTACGGAGGAATATTGTGTCCCGTCCGTCCTAAAAAAATATAATCAGGGCAAAAAGAAAAAGACCGTTCATACCAAATTAAGCTAAGAAAAATAGAAAATAACACTTCGTTTGACGTAATAATTATTAATTAGGAAAGGAAAGCCTGAGTTAATTATACAAATAACCAAATCCCAATCGATATTAAAAATAAAGAAATAATAATTAATCACAATTCACATACGCAAGCCGGGTAGCCGAGTAGCCGAGTAGCCGGGGCGGGTTCCATGCAATAATGCACGAATATTTATTAATCCATCCATAATAGATAATTCCATATATATATATATATATATAGAGAGAGAGAGAGAGAGAGAGAGGAGGGGTGAGAGTAATTAATACATTAATATACGTGTCAATTATTTTTGGGCGGACGATTGACGTACAAATCCGTCGTTGCCGGCGAGCATCTCATACTTGTCTCTCCTGGTGAAATTAGTACACTCGAACCCTAGAGTTCCGGCAAGCACCCTCTGGATGTAATTGGCTACTTCAATGGAGGATTTACCTCCTGTGCATGTAAGATCTTTGGGCAGCATGTTCAAGAAAGTGATTTCGTACGTGGGTCTAGGGTTCATAAAGAAGAAATAAGGGTCGAAGATCTTCCATCCTCGAGCGGAGCTTCCATGGAACATGGATTGTTTTGTGTGTATGGCCACCGGCACAATTCTGTCAGTCAGCTCCGCGAATAATGCACTGAAACGTAGCAGGAATGGTTCTCGGCAGGTGGTACCTTCCGGGCATATCACCAGATCTCCTTCCTCCAAGAGACGTTTGATGTTCGCCGCATCTTTGTCGCGTTCTCGGGAGAGAGCCACGGCCTTAATAGGAGAAATGAGCTCCGAGAATTTGCTGATGCTGTAAGTCACGCAACTTATCTTCCGTCCCAATGCCACCGCGACAACCACCGGATCAAGAACCGTGCGGTGGTTGCACACGAAGAGGACTCCTGGGTGACCCTTCTGTGGAGGCGGCGGCGGCGTTCCCTTGATGATAAGTTTGATCCCCATGATTTTGTAGCTGTAGAAAACTATGCGTTCCGGGAGGGGGATGTTGACGTACACTCTGACCAGTGAGATTGCGAACCCGAAGGGCATCCATAGGAAGGTTAGGAGGCTTATCAACGGTGATGGCCTCTGGGCCACTCTGCCGTCGTGAAGAATGATGGGTCTCAGCAGCTTGCTTCTCCCTAATGGCTTGCATTTCGTCGACGATGGAACCATACTTCCCTCCTAATTAATTATGATATGTAAATGGTGAATACAAGCAATTGATCATCAATAATATTCGATCTGTAATGTAATAGATCATTGCTCTAGCTGTACGTACGTAATTAATTACCTTGCATAAGGACATGAACTCGTGATCGCTCTCCCTGTCACCGATACCCAAGTCCGGTGAATTGAGGATTCCGAATTCTTGCTGGACAGCATTCCTTTTATGTTCCCCGACAAGCACGCCGGGTTTCAAGACGAACCCAGTGGCACGACCATTGGCGGTGACCTGAAGCTCAGTTCCAAGGACCTTATCGGCGCCAAGGTAGGTCTTGACAAAATGCTCCACCATGATTCTGGGATTGGCAGTGACGACGTACTTCTTTCCAAATGAGCTGAAAACTCTCCACGTCTCCGGGTGAACATCGTCGGCGTAGAATTTGGGCAGAACAGAGCGGGACACTGTCTCGATGTCTTTGATTTTGAGTCCGGCAAAGGCGATGAAAACGAAGATTTGAATTGCAACAGTCTCGGAAAAGAAAATGTATAGTGTGTAGACCAGAGGTACTGACACCAACAGTAGGATCCCACGAAGGAAGCTCCCGGCTTCTATGGCGACGAGCATGAAGTAAGGAAAAGCGCTTCGGGAAAGTAACAATGTTCCGTCGAGATCCGCCGCAACGGTCTGGTTGGATCTCCCTTCCGAGGTACATTCCGCGATGGGTTTGAACCTCTTCCAACCTTCCATGTCCGATTGATTGTCCAGAGTGCGTGAAATTACAGTGTTGAAGGAAGGGGTGTGAAGTGGGATTTTATTAATTTGTTTTTGAAAAAGGAACGAAAGGTGAAGGACGTTTTAAACGGCCAATCCCGTAAATATTATGAATCAAACCTTTTAAATCTCCGTAAATGAAAAACATTAGAATGTTGAAAAACATTGAATTCTGAGTCAGTGTAGATCTCATCTGCTATATCGATCCATCTACCCAATAAGGAATTAGTGAATTACAAAATTGTCATTTTGAGGCCTGAGGGTCTGATTCTGACCCTATTCTATTCTCTTCCCAGTTCTCAGTCATAAAGAATTTACAGCTGTCCACCTAATCTGCACATGGCTGGCCGGCCGGCCACCGAACAACCAGAATATCATACAATTTCAACCTTATTAATTACCCAATTACAATTTACAACTCCCAAATCCGAAATCATGGTTTAAGCGCCACCCTACTACTGATGCAAACAAATGAATAATGGCCAAATGTTCGCATTTTCCAAAAATATATCGGAGCATGAGCAGGAACAGGAACAGGAACGAACTTGGACTTCTGGTTTGGCAATCATGCTTCTGTCTGTCTATCTGTCATGCAAACAACGGGAACGATATTCAGTAAATCTGTCATACAAATACGAAAGGTGTTGGCCATTGGGCTGCTGCCAACTTTGATATCGTTTGTCAAAAACAGGCACATTTCTATAGAGTTTAGACAGTTGTAGGTGTAAGGAAAAATCTCAGGCGAGGTACCGTAAAGGCCTAATGAATAATGATGACTGACAGAAAACAGTATGGATTACCAAACCACTTTTTTCCGATTCTACTCTCAACCTCAGCGATTTCTTTTCTGGTCCCCTAGACGGGTGTCGGGTTTGAAACCAGATATGAAAGTCTCCAATCTTAATTTTTTTCCCTAGTCTTTTGAAAAATCCTTAAAAATATAAATAATTAATATAAATAAAATTTCTGCTGAAAACTCAACAGAAACCGCAATCGACGCCGACGAGATCCAATCTAGGCTAAGAGCTACGGAGGAGTGAATAGCAAGTGTGTCAATTCAGCTCTTTAATCGATTCCAACTGCTGCAAAGGGGACCGCTGAGGCAGGGAGGAACGCCCTCCGGTACCAAAAGTCTCTAATCGCCACGCCGGAGTAGAGCATCTTTCCCCGAAGATGACTCTGCTAGTGTGGAACGCGAGGGGACTTTGCTCATCAGAAAGACAAGGTGAGCTCAAAAGATTCTGTAGTGAGAATGCAATTGAAATTTTCGATGCTCTGGAGACAAAAACAAAGATTGAAGGATTCAATGAAGCCGTGGAAAAAATGGGTTCGGAATGGACAATGATACGAAACCAAAATGAGGAGAGTCGGGACTCGATCTGGCTCGGTTGGAAGGCAGCGAATTGGACCACATCCATGCGCAATTCATCCACGCGAGGCTGCCAAACGTAGCCGGATATACCTTTGAACTAATAGTAGCATACGGCGAAAATACTACAGTCAAGAAGAGATTGTTATGGAGCGGGATTAACTCAATCAGAGCAACAATAAACGCGAGTGATTGGCTATTGATTGGCAATTTTAATGAGATCAGACACCCCCACGGAGAGAGAGGGACGCGGAAATTTTGATAGAGCAGGTGCGGAAGAATTTGAATCCGCGATAGTAGGGTTCACAGAATTAGAGGCTATCGGAGGTAAGTTCACCTGGTCCAATGGGGTCGACGCCCAACACACAAGAACGTGCTTGGACATAACATTAGGCAATGCAGGTTGGACAGCTAGATAGCCGCAAGTGAGGTCGAAGTTGTTACTTGGGACATCGAGTGACCACGCGGGCCAGCATCTCCAGCTAACACGGTTGGAGAAAGGACCAACCACCTTCAAATTCCTAAATAGTTGGTTGCGTGAGGAGAAGTTCAACAGTGAATTTCAAACAGCTTGGAAAACACCGGTGTACGGAACACCCTTGTATAGGCTCCAAATGAAAATCAAAGAGTACGAGCGGCGGGGAAAAAATGGGCAAAAATAAAAAGAGACGAGGCTAAAACGCCGGCCAAAGTCGCAGCAGAACTACAATCAGTTACGACAGAGCTCCAATTTGACCCTTACAACATTACAACCCAGGAGAGATTCGTGAAATTGAAAGATAAATTAGCTGAAATCCAGCACATCGAGCTATTAAATCTGAGGCACACGTGAATTGGATCAAAATTATTTGCGATGGCAATTAAGGCGAGACAGGCTAGGAACTCAATAATGAGCACCCTTGATAGCAACGGAGCACAGACAAATTCCCTGCAGAAAATGAAGGAGAGGGCGGTTATATATTTGTCCAACCTCTACGCAGCACCCGATAGGCAACCGCCAATCCCAAATCTAAATGTTTGTTTTGAAACAACTCCAACAACAGTTGAAAACGCTAAACTCAGAGCCTTCCCAACTGGTGAGGAGATATGGAACTCACTGAGAAGCATGCCAGCGGAAAAGGCTCTGGAATGGACGGCCTAACTGCCGAGATTGTCAAACATCATTGGAATTCAATGAAAGATGACATTATTGCCGTAGTCCTCCATTTCTTTAATACAAGAAGAATGTAAAAATCTCTGAATCTAACTTCACTCACGCTCATCCCGATGATACAAACGCCGGAGCGTCTGGAGGACTATCGCCCGATCTCCTGTCTGGGAGTGATGTATAAGATTTTGTCCAAAATCCTAGCTACGAGACTGATGAGCATCTTGCCGGAGATCATCTGCCCCAACCAGACAACCTTCATCAGAGGACGTCGGATTAGCGATGCAGTCGGATTGGCCCAGGAATTCACCCAAGCCTTCAATTGTAAAAGAACATCGAGGAGGGCCTGCATTACCATCGATTTCGCGAAAGCGTTCAATACGTAGTGATGGGACGTCATAGAAATAGTAATGGATTTAATGGGCATTGATGCATCTTTCAAAGAATTAGTAATGGCTTGTGTTACCACTACTTCAGCATCGGCCTTAGTGGAGGGTTAGCCTACGGAAGCTATAAAATTGAGGAGAGGGCTCAGACAGGGAGACCCGTTCTCCCACTTCTATTTGTGATGGTGATGGATTATTTGTCCAAGCTGGTAAACAATGCAGTACGTGAGAGGAAAATTGATTTGTACACGGTCGGAGGTACGCTAGTGGAAAGCCACCTAGCTTTCACGGATGATGTAACGTTTTTTTTCCAGGCATCGGCCAAAACATTGACTGCACTCAGCTAAGTATTAAAAGAGTTCGAGGAATTCTTCGGACTCAAGATAAATGCGGGGAAGAGTTCCATCATCATGCCCAAAAGGGTAAGGGACAAGGCACAAATGGCAGAAATACTCGGCTTTCAACAAAAGGAGCTGCCAATCAAATATCTTGGTACACCCTTGATCGGAAAAATGATTAAATACAAGGATTGTAATGGGCTCATGGCGGAGTTAAGGAGTATACTTACCAGATGGAAAACGAAAAAACTCTCATACATGGGTAGGATACAATTGGTTGATTGGATATTCCAAGGCAAGTTTGAATATATCACTCAAAGTAGCGTCGTCCCCCAGGCTGTGTTACGAGCAATTCAATCAAGTACCTATAAGTTCATCTGGGAGCCCAGAAGGAGGTATCTTGGGTAAGCATGACCAAGCCTAAGAAACACGGAGGAATCGGCGTCCGAGATTATAAAGAAACACAACAGGCAGTCATCATCAGCATTCAACAGAGTCTGCAGATAGGGGTGAGATTCCCCATACACGTACCCGATACCCGACCAGGTACGGGGATGATTTTCCTACCCGAAGCTGAAAATTCCCCGTCCCCGACCGAAATCCCCGGTCATTTCCTGGTACGGGGTTCGAAATTCCCGTCCCGGATAATCCCCGTACCCAGAGAAAATTGTATATAGACCCCCCAAAAAATTATATTGTATAATTTATATAAATAACCTTATACAATATATTAAATAGATAAATTTATATTTCAAATTATAAAATTAAATATATATCATAAATATAAATTCCTAATTAAAAACATGAAACCTTAAAAATTAAACCTAATTTCTATTCTTGTTGTACCACCAATCCACCGCCGTTGTCCTAACTCCGCTGCTGACCTAACTCCGCTGCTGTCCTAACTTGATTCTAAGTCCTAAGGTATGCTTCGGAAGTTCGCATATCAGTCTGATTTTTTTTTTAAATAAAATAGGTCAATAGGGTTGGCACTTGGCAGTAGGGGTGAGCGGGAACGGGGCGGGGATATTAGTGACATTAGTATTTTTAGTAATTAACTGTTTAAAATAATACTAATAAGTAAATAAATTAAAAAAAAAATTGACGACCGGGGATCCCCGTCCCCATCCCCAGTCAAATGACCGGGTACGGGTACGGGGAACACAATCCCCGCCCCACTCCCCGCTCACCCCTATCTGTAGAATGTGGGAAAGAAATGGAATCTGGAACCAATGGATGTGCGTTAGATACATCAGGAATCGCCCCCTAAGCCAAATTGTTAAGAAACAGGGTGATTCGGCCGGTTGGAAAGCTACGCTACTACAAAGGGAGAAAATCTCAATGTGTGCAGCTCTTGGCTCCAATTACGTGAGGACATGGATTGGTAAGGGAACAAGATGCTCAACTAAAGGGGTGAAAGAGACCCTCAGACCGCAGCTCCCGCCGGACGCGCTGGCAAGAGACATCTAGGCAAATAAAACTGGGAAGGTGGGATTTAATCTGTGGAGGATAAGATGGAAGAATTTGCTAACCAAGGATAGGCTAATTGGGAGAGGCATGGTCACATCGGGCGAATGCGAATTGTGCAAAAATAATCAAGAGTCGATAGACCATGTATTTACATCCTGCCCATTCACCAAATGGGTCCTAGACGAAGCCATGGACGCCGTCGGAGGACTGGTCAAATTAGGTGCGACGACCAACTTTGAAGAGGCAGCAGCGGAATTAAACAAAGTATCGCCAGGTACGCCAGCGTGGGGACTTCTCTGGAATATATATGGCATTGCACTATTTCTCATTTGGAAACAGAGGAATCAGAGGAGGATGAAGGCGAAGTCCGACGCAAAGCAAGAAGTCTTACGACAGGTAATCAGGATGGCCGAAATCGGCTACGATGAAGGCAGATTTAAATGTAGGTGCATGACGGCGAAGGAAAAGCAAGCCTTGCTCTAGTGGGCTCCTTTTTTGATGCTCAGCCACGGCTAACCCCCCACCAAGATTAAAAATTTCTTTAAAACTGTTTTAAACTATAATCCTTCATTAATACATGAGTAAACTATTCAAAATAAAATATAAATAAATTTTTATTTTATATAAAAATTTAATATACACATTTTTAATATATTTTTCTTTTTGCCAACGAGTCTGGGACCAATTTTAGGCCCGGTAAAGGGTTTGGACCCGGATGGCCAGGTCCGGGTCCAGATTAGTCAGACCCGGCTGGACCTGAACCCGGTTAATTTAAATGTTACAAAAAAAAAATTAATATTTAAATAAATTAGGGGTTAAAATATAAATATTTTATTGTATATTGTTTTGCTATTTCACCATGGTTATTTTTTTATTTACTACTTAGTATTTATTCATTCTTTCACCAATATTAGGGTTAGGGTTTCACCATTTCAACACCCCTAAAATGCTAGGAAGTATTTTCCCCAATGATGATCTCCCTTCAAATCAAAATGATGCACTTCCAAATGAAGAAATTTATAAATGTTAAATAAATATTTTATAATATATTAGACTATTAGTAAGTTAAAGTTTAAATATAAATATTTAAATATATATTTTATAATATATTCGTAATTTAAGGGTTAAATATAAATACACCATTTATATTTTATTGTATATTTAATTATTTATTGATTTTTTTAGGTAAATTAAAAAATTCATTTTTTGGACCCAGCCCAGCCATTTTAGATCCAGTCCATTTACAGGCTTAATCTTTACATTTAAGTCTTAAATTAAAAATTATTTAATATTTTATTTTAATTATGATTTTAAAAATTATTTGATTAAATTATTTAAATAACATAGATTTTTATGCAAAAGAATTATCGAACTTGGCCAAACCTGACGGTCGGGTTCGGGTTTTATAATTTTAGATGTTTTTTGATTTAGATCTGAAAACTCGAGTTAGTAAATCCGAGTCAAACCCGACCCAACCATTACAAGATCTTTTCGTTAAAAAATTGATTCATTTTGCTTGTAGGCTGTAGGCCTGTAGTGGACCTTGGAATATCTCTTTTGGCACTTGTAGCCGTTGTAGGGATTTTGAGTCTATGGCCCATAGACCAACATCCTGGACAGGATGGATCCCGGACCGACCTGGCACCAGATCGATATTTGAACTTTCCTTTGTGAAAATAAGATCCGACATACCAGAAATCCGATTAAATTGAGCAAAGAAGATCCAATTAAATCAAGGATTTAAGATCCAAATAAACCAGTTGATTCTAGAACCGAATCGTCAGAATCCGTTGGAGAAAAACAAGTATAAAGGATCTTCAGATCATTCAATTTTCAATTTATTATATTTAGGAATCAGGTTTCACAGTGAAATATATTTAGTTGCTGTTATTTTGATTCATCTTTAAAATGACCCCCTTCCTTACAAGATGAACAACAAGGGATAATGAAGTTAGAAATTAAAATTCCATTGGATGGTAAAGAGAGGTTGCCTACCTACAAGCTACAACCTAGATGATTTGTATTTTAACTGCAGTGATCACGTACCCTGACAATATAAATCTGTAAAGAGCAAGCAGTTTGGAGGTTTTGTTAGGAATGGAAAATGAAGTCAATCAATTCAATTCAGTAAACCCAGTCAGTCGTCACCTTGAATGTGTTAGAATTAATCAATTCAAAGATCAGCGCATCACCATCAACCAAACCATGCTCTATAGAAAAACCTCTCCATCCAGCACTCAATCCATTTTTCCGAGCAAGATACAATGATTTGGATTCATTACCATCTTCGTCAATCAAGGTAAGATATTCATTAGACTTTGGAAGATAGACGCTGAAAGACTTTGGTGGTGACTGTAAAGTAACAAACATTTTTTACATAAAGAAATTATAACTTTGTAAAGTAACTACAAGTCTATCTAAGATAAAATAAAGGCTTTAATCCAAAGTTATGACAACTCACTTACCAGCCAAAATCCTCCAGTGACATGTGATTGGCTCATTGGCTTTACAAAGCTTGGAAACCCGGATTGCTTTTCATCCATCAGCTTATATGCCTTGCGTTCTGTAAGATCTCTAGATTCTTCAGATGCATACACTCTGTTAATTAAATCCTTTCTGGTGCTTGTATAACTGGAAGAAGAAGAAGAAGAAGTAAAGATATTCTAAATAGTCATCGAAAATCTTTAAATCAAATGCATTAGAATAATCGATGATTCTGACCTTCTCGTTCTTCTTCTAGGCTTTTCCATTAGATAATAGAGTTGATCCTGAAAATATCCCAGAAGATAAAGTTAACAGATGATTCGTTTAAGTTGTGATGGCAAAAATAAAGTAAGGGGCAAATAAACTTACTTCCTTGTACTTAACAGGCTCAGGAAGATTAGCAAGGCGGTTTGATCTTCTCAGAGACAACAGTTTTGGCACATGATCGACCAGCCTTCTTTTAAACTGCTTGTTCTAAAAAATAAGACACAAACAGCTCATAAAAAAACAGAAATGAAAAAGAATAGATTTTTAAAGAAAAGAGATACAGCTTTTTTTAGCTCCGGAAGAGAAAACATGCGTCGTAAGTACTAGGGTAATGATAACGTTAGATTATAAAAAAGGTAATGATCCGGGAGAGTGACTTACTGGAGATGGTTTGAGCACGGATCCGCTGAGGGAAACAGAAAGTTGATTGAGCTTGAGCTCGTCGATCTTCCTCTTGTTCTCTTCAAGCTTCTTCTGTCTGAGCTTCTCGTAATCCGCCATTTCGTTGAAGATGTTGGAGGAGGAGAGGAAAACAATAGACAGTAGCCTCAGAAAGAGTGCAGAATTTGAATTTGAAAAGGAAAGAGCGATTGGAAATGGGTAAGGAAACCCGTTCGATTTTGATAAGACGTTTTGACAGTTTTTAATAGGTTTGAAATTCTTTCAATTTAACCCTAATTCCCAAAATCCATAAACGGCTAAACCTGATTCGGTCACTGGTCTCACCCATCTGACCCAGGACAATAAAATAATTGTTGAATTCCGAGATGTGGTTGCCGCCGATGAGTTACGTTACCGGAGATGTTGGTAATTTGAATTTTGGGGAAAATAACTTGAGTTTGGCAGTTAATTAGGTTTAGTGTTAAGAGAAAATGATTTAATTTTTTAAATAACGAAGTAATTGAATCGATAATGTTAAGTGTTATATAGTTAATTAAATTTAACAAACTACGTAAGTACATAACAAATTAATTTATTCTTTATTGGACTATCTAACTGTAATTGGCCCACTTGTATTGGGCTGCCCATGTAGTTGGTCCATGCTGACTTAATTTCTTTTTACATTACTTTTTGCCTGCAGGTCCCTAAGTTCCTATTTAATGCCATTCTATTCACTTAAAATATTTTATAAATTCTAATCAGTTTATGATTTGCTAATTAGTCCTTAAATCGTTTAATGATATGCATTTAAAAAAAATCCATTTCAGACATATTCAAATTTAAGTCACAATAAGCCGTAAAATAAAATAATAATAGCAATTTTTAATTGTTTTTGTTTTTGCTTGTTGACCGAATATTTCAATCACATGCAATTCATTCCCTATATAATAGAGTTCCAAATCTTAATTAAATCAGAGAAAGTTGGATTAATTGTTGTTGGTGAAAGTCAACAGACTAATCGGAAGTAGATAAGATATCCTTAATGATATCAAAATCAATAATTAATCATTAATGATGCTCATTAACAGTCATAATACGTACGTACTATTTTAGTATTTTATTAAAGATAAGTACTAATAGAACTAATCACCACCAACTAAAACGAACTAACTCTCTAACTAACTAAGATTAATAGAGAGGTGGGTACCCACATTAAGGCATTAACGCGAGCACGTTTATTTGAATTTGCGTGGACTTAGCGATTCAATTAAATATCGATCAATCAGTAATACCTGATTGATGATGGTGATTATGATGCCGGTTAGAATTGAACAAACCGGCATTGGAGAATTTGGAGTTGAAAAACGCAGCCGTTGATGATTCCTTACACTGGTGGTTTGAATTCGTTGCAGTTTTATCGGCACACGGCGGAGGAGGAGGAGGAGGAAGTCTGCTGTTGTCTGAAAGATTTACAGTTGTTATATCGTGTATGCTGGATCTTCTCTTGTCCTTCCCTCCCGAACTTAACCTGATGAAGTATTTCTGTGCATGACTAGCTACCTGCGTCGGTGTTCTTGATATCACGTAATTCCTCGAGATGTTTCTCCAGTCTCCCTTACCGTATTTCTTCAGACCCAACAAGAACAGTCTGCAATGTTAGAATCAAAGTCAGTCAGGCAAACAGACAGATAAATATTGTTGATTATGCAATCCATCGTGGATAATCACCTGTGTTCTTCTTCTGTCCATGGCACGCCCTTCTTCCTTTCGTGATCGGAACAAATCCTTCCCCCGTGCCTCTTCGCCCCGTGGGTAGCGGTGGAAGTTGTCGTGGTGGTCGTAATAGAAGAAGATGAAGAATGATGGTTGTGTTTCACGGTATGATATTGGAACCTTCCCGTCCCTCCTCCGAGTCCGACTCCTCTGCTGTTGACCCAGTCAAGCGTGAAGGGAGGAGAGGCGTCGATGTTGTTTCTGTTGCTATAGGGAGTGGTGTAACTGGGAATAGGGATCAATCCAGCTTCTATGCTAATGATATCTTGCTGGAGATAACTGTAGTGTTTCTTAACCTGTTCCAACGACTTTCCTGGTAACATCTCCACTATGTTCTCCCATCTTTCCGCCGTGTCTATATCGTATACCGCAAGGCCATTCTCGAACACCTTGTTCTCTTCCATGGTCCAATTTCCAGTTTTGGAGTTTATGTCGGCGTATACCCAGTCTACTGAACTGGAGATGTAGGAAGCTGGGGAGTGAATATCATCCAGTCCTCCCCAACTCACCATTTCCATTGATTACGCAAGATCTGAAAGGAAATCGAGATAGATGGAGAGAGAGAGAGAGAGAGAGAGAGCAAGATCGATGGATGAAACGTGACCTAATCTGAAAGCTGAAACTCAATTTCTACACCTGTTTATTTATATATTTAGAAAACAGGGGGTGGGAAAGCGAGTTAAATTTTAAAACCGTGTGTGGCTGGCTGACTCTCCCCTCAATGATGAATTTAGAACAGATCGAGCTGATAAATCCAAATCCACAATTAGTGGTGGGGGGAGGGAGATGGTGATCTCTGACTCGACATAAATGTCAAGTTTAGGGGCAACAAAGATAGATTCTCCCACTCTATTCTGTTCTGTTCTGTTTTGTTCTCTTTTCCCATGAACTAACTCATCAGTCATGGCAGCAGGTAGTATATAGTGGTAGGTAATTCTGTAATTTTTACCCTTCACTGATGTAATTGACATAAGTCGCCGACAGAAATAGAAACCTAGTGTGCATGATTCGAACGAAACACGATCCATGGATTGTGTAGAAAAACAAATACCATTTATTTCTCAGATCAGGGGAAATCAATCTACTGTAAATTCCCAGTTGTGAGTTGTATCATTGTATTTATATATTAAAAAAATGAATCTCACTGGATGTTCTTGGAGGCCGTGCTAATGTTGACAATGTTCCAATTCTGGAGAGAGCTGGGCACGAAGCCATGAAGGCTATGAATCCTGCCTGATTCATTATTCATTGGGTATACAAACACTGCCAGCTAAGCTGAAATGACCTGCTGTGATTTAAAAATGGTTTGCCCATCCATGTGTTCTGGCTTCTGGGGTTTGGTATAGGTCTGGTTTTCCAACGCCGATCACTACCTCCCTGCTACACTAAAATAACAATGAAATACCCAAATGCAATCATGCAGTAGGAACATATGAGGTGGGATTTCTTTAATCTATAAAATCAATGAGGTGTTGGAAAATATTGATTGATTCGTGATTTAGGTAGGAGATGAAAGTGAGATCGGATCCATCTATCCATTCATTATCCAGAATCCAGATCGATCCAATTACAGTTCATCAAATCAATCACTCCACGCAATCACCCAATCGATCGATGCACCACCGGAAAAACTCTCCTTTATTTTATAAAACATCGCATGGCAATTCAGAACGCAATAATAACTCACCATGCAACTGCATTTCTTAGATCCAGGATTTTAGATCAAATCGTCGGTGATGGATCGATGGATGAATGATGATAGATCTCTCCTTCAAGATTTTACTGTGTTTATATCTATTTCACTCCTCTACCTCTATGGTTTATTTACATCTTCTTAAATGGTAATTACTTTATTTATAATTAGATTTAGTGGTCCCCTACCTACATGAATGCATGTACAAGTTGTCAACTGGACATGTAATCAAGTATATATCATTATCATATATGTCATTGTAGACTTGTACTTGTCGTGTATTATTCAAAACAGGACTAATTCAATTGCACGAACTAATTTTTATCGTGTCAACACGATATGACACGAAATTCTATCCACATGATACAACATGAATACTATATTATTATTTTAACGATAATAATTATCTAAGGGTATATTTATTATTTTATAAGTATACAAATATAATATTTTATATAAAACTTTTTATATAAACGATAAACATAGTTAATTAATGATGGTATATTTTCATGTTATCTTATCATATATGTAATCGTGTCGTGTCAATTTACGTTTCACGTTTCGTGTAATCGTGTCGTGTGGTGTTTTTAAAGATAAACACTAAACCGACATTAAAATCGTATCGTGTGTTTTTACGAATCATGTCAAAACTGTAGATACTAATCTGACATTATTATGAACGTATCGTGTTAAAATCGTGTACTGTTTTTTTACGAATCGTATATGTTATTGTCACTTCTAGATATAAATAATAATATATTATATATAGGTTTTTTAAAAGTAAAAAGATAATATCCGTTAAAAAAAATACAAATGTTTGAATAATAAATACAAATTTTCCAGTAAATTTCTGAACAAGTTAATTTTACCTCAAAATTAAAGCTTTAAACACAAGCTCGCGTAAGGTTATAAAATAGAGATTGAATTTAAAGATTGTGCTTATTAATTAACCCTAACATGCTGAGTTTGAACCTAAGAACTAAGGCTTGTTAAGTCTAACTATTAAAACCCGAACTTGGATTATAAAGTTAGGCTCCATAATACATTTTATAATATTAATTCTTTCAAATGTTTAAATTTCTCCTAATGGTGATAGATGCGAATTAATTGAGACACAGTTTCATTTAATATTTTGTCTTAACAATCATTTTTAAATTCACACAATTCATTATTTTATGATTATATAGAAATATTTATAAATTATACATTTTTATAATTTATCATCGAGGTCATCGGACTGGCCGTAGAACTGTAGCTATTTTTATTAATTGTTAAAAAAATTTCATCTCACGTACTAATGACCACCATATAACGTCGGACAACACATAACTAATCATTCAATGCTATTTTATATTTAAGGTTTAATAGATTTTACATTAGTATGATACGTGCAAAATCGTAGTTTAATTCATAGGCAGAATGAATAACAATAAAAGACTATTGGACTAAACAATGACGAACGTAGTTTAATTCATTCAGCACACTTTGGCATATGAAAGGATGACACATCAGAAATTAATGTTATATATATACTCTTTATTGAAATTGTTTATTATTAAAGGAACAAACCTCACTCACATTTGTCATGGACTTATGGGGTTTGTTTCAAATAAGTAAGTGTATACAAACAACCCTAATAAGAACTAAATGAAGCATTCCTTCATTGGCCAAAACCTCTCTTGTGTGATTCTTAACTCCTTAGCAATGGTTGGTTTCTTTCAGTCCTCTTGTTCATTGTTCTCAAATTCTTCCGCTTCATTTATTCATACTTCTAACAAGCAAGACTTGTGATATTATGTTCTCTCGTATTTTGGACACCAATTTATATAGAACGCCAATGCACGATATTGGTCGGCGCACTCTTCTTAGGGATCAGCATGACATGAGTGTGATTTAATGTTTTCAACATTCTCCGGTGCTGAAAGAAAGAAATTTTTGCATCGCTAAAGTCATTCCTGATTTGCCGACAGTGTTGTTTGTATATTTCTAGTGAGATCCTACCAGGGCTAGATACCCCCTATTCTTGTATATTGATATGATCTGGATAAATTATGCGAAAATCACAGAGGTTGTCAATGCTATAAAGACGCTTGTCGAAGAAACCCCTAATGTCTGATTTGGAGGAAGAAGACGGTCTGCTGCCATTGGAGGAGAAGAACCGGCCAAACCACTCTAGAGTCTAGACCGAGACGAAAGACTTCTCGACTGACCCCAACCGTTTGAAGATTTCACGATGGACCCACAGACTTAGTAAACAATAAGCACATATATAGAGGAGGAATTTAGTATGTTACTTTACTTTTATTAAGAACCAAGACTTTACTTGGGTCCAAATTAAATGACACTGTCCAAAAAGGATGGGGTCTAAGGTTGAGATGTTTTTAAAAATCAGCAGAGACAGCTAGGATAACCAGGTTGGGAAGGATCTGGTCGGCTCAGGATCTTATCTGGGCCTCATGGATGAGAGAGAGGTATGTGAGGAGAAAGGGCCTTAGAGATATAAACAAACATCCAAAATTAGATTCCGCCCTATGGACTGAAATAATAAATAACAAATACAAGATAAATAAAGTTCTAAAATGTGAGTCCAACTACAACTGTACTTGGACCAGGAGTGTTACCTTCATCAACATACAAGAACGCCTGAGAATCCAAAAGGAATAGGGGAGAGACCGACCACCTTTGGGAGGGGGTATGGACCACTATCATTAGGAAATTTAGCATAACACTATAATGGACTAGATGGGTTAAGATATCCATGGAAACGGACTGGATTGGGAGAATAAGAGGGGGAAATACCGATTTCATCTTATGCGGTAGACCATGGGAATCAAAAGACCATGTGTTTTTCGGATGCAAATTTTCCATGGATTTGTGGTCTTATATATTAAATGCAAAACCAGGTTTGATTACATGCGCATGACTCTCTTTTTTAGAACAGGTAATGATAGAAACTCACGTCAGAACAAAGAACACGCCATGTTGGGGTCTAACATAGGCATACACAGTAGCGGTAGTCTGAGAGATCTGGACTGAGAGAAATAAGAGAGTGCATGAAGACAGACGCACAAGTCCGTAAGAGATAGGGAGAAGGATAGTGTAAGCTAGATATATCAAAGACATTCGCGCCGAACCGGTACAAGGCCAGATAGACGCACCAAGAGCAAAGACTAATGGAAGTATGGGCTAGAAGGGCCCAATCGGTAACAACCTGATATTAGTTTTATTATTCAATATGATTGTCTTGTAATTTAAATTTAGTAGGATCTTGTATTAAAAGAAGTTGAAATGTCTAGGTTGATGGTGGGTTGAAATTCAACTACAAATAGAATTCTAACTCACTAACAAGCATAGAAGTTTAAAAAAAAAGTGATCAATGGAATGACCTAAAAGGTCATATCTAGAGGAAGTTCTATCTTTTAGAAGATGGATTTCCTTTGAAGATAAAAACGATATGATTAATCACTTACATGTAGTGGATCGAAAGATAATGACAGGGTTTTTCCAAAGAAAAGGAAATGATGTCAGGGACACACCAGAGTTTTTTCACCCATATTGTCCAAGGGTCACTACGCAAAAACGATGAGGCATATATAAATCGTTTTAGGAAACATTGAATCAGTTTTCAAATATTGTTGAAGACCTAAACGACTGTAAGATCACTTAGTTGGATCAATGCGGAGAGTGTGGGGTAGAGAGCATGTGATCACACATTTTTTTGTTTTGGAGTCTATATATTATCAGATGGTTTGAACTAAAAAAAAACCAACCCCTTGTGTTAATCTTAAATTCGGTTTTTAAATTCCTAGTATAAATAGTTGTAATGATTGGACACAATCCGACTACTGTTAAGTACACCTCCGCCTCCACGGTGCTTCAATCAACGTCTCATCTTCAATCTGCCGTATCGAACCCTTAATCACTTTACTTAATAGCAAATAAGTGATTGAAGCTAAGCCTTGATTTCATGGATTCATCTCGCTGTTTGCTACCTCAGACACCTGGGATCTTTGGATCTTGGATCGGAGCTATCTTGGGACATGTCGATTTGTTTTTGTTATTGAATCTTAAGAATTAGTTTCAGTATATGCAGAGTGATGAGGAGGTTATATATCTTCACAGTACAATGATCTCTCTCTTAAAGGCGACCCTTGCATAGGACCCCCCTCCTTCTCCTTATATGGCTATCTGCCATGGGCCAAGGTCATCGGGTACCCGGAAGAAAAAGACCCTTCTTGGGCTTTGGACCTTGTATCTATCTGTCCCTGTTGGATCAGTGATGACACAGGTCCAGTACCTAGGGGAGACCCAGACCCGATTATGGAATTAATGATCGATTAGCAACATTTTATTTGATCTGAAAAGGAAAAAAATGAAAATGCACGAACAACACAGATCACAAGAAAGGTGTATAATTTGGCCCATCCATGCTCACTTTGGCTCCATTTATTTGATGAAACAAGAAAAAGTAGCATCTTCCTACTTTATTTTTTATTTATTTGTTTTTGGTTTTTTGAAAAGAAGGAAAAAGAGAGCGATGATAAATTGATAGATAGATAAATAACGATGTAGATAGAAGAGGGGGACCAAAATAAACCTGCACGAATCACATGTCTCTGAATTCCGACGAGAGAGAACCGGAGAAGGTCGGATCAGTGAATTCGGTCTCTAGACAGACACTCTCTGGAGTCTGGAAGCAAGAATGCGGCAACCAACAACCAGTCAAGTATGCTGTCTCTGGCTCTTATTCCGATGATTTTTCACGGACTAATCCCGATGTTTTTTTATTTTTTATTTTTTACCATTGGGCCTTGAGCCTTGGGCCGTGGCCCTTGGGAATGATAATGTCATGTCATGTCATTGTTGCCATCGGGATACCCGTATTCTAATTAGTGAAATTCATTTACTATTTCACCCCTAACATTATTCTAAGCTCTCATCCAAACTAAGTATGATTAAAAGATTAAACATGTTTAGTTCTAAATTACATTTACATGTGAATAATTTAGATGCTTTCTTCGTTGTTGGCACTTTCACTTTTTCAGACTGACTCCGTCTTTATTTCCAAACTCTCAAAATTCGTGCAATCCGATTTTCCGCCTCTTTTAATTCTTATTCCTCTGTTTTTGTTCTCTTTTTTTGTATCCATCGCGGTCGGTTACATTCGAAAACACTCCGATCTCCTCCTCATTCCTCAATCATCAATCAATCAAATAATGGCCGCTGCCGCATTGCTGGAATCCAATCAACAGATATCCATCTGCCACCGTCACCCTCACGTTCCGGTCACTGGCTTCTGTGCTTCTTGCCTCCGAGAACGCCTTGCTGGCTTGGAAACTCTAGAAACCACTACCGCCGTCGCTTCCACCAACCGCAATGCTAATAATATCATCAAGTCTTTATTCTCTTCTCGACAATATCATCATTCTTCTTCGTCATCGTCATTGCGTCCTGATCTTCGTCGTTGCCAATCCTTCTCCGTCGCCGCCCGAAGAAGCTTCTCCGCATCCACCGCCTCAGAGCCCAAACGTAGGTCTTGCGATGTCAGGGAGAGGAACACCCTCGGTTCTCTCTTCAACCTCGAAAATGGAAGTGGAGCAACTGATATACCGATGCCGGTCATGTCGTCGACTTCTTCAATAATCAACGCTGCAGGTGTAGATGATCATGTTTTCTCGGATGAAAACGATGCGGAGGACGTCCGAGATGTGATCGAAGAAGACGACGATGAGATCGTGCCGGTAGAGGAGGAGGAAGAGAACAATGGCGATGAGATGATTAAATCCATCAAGCAGCACATGTCCGATGTTAAAAAAACATCGCCCAAAGACCTCAAAGAAAGAGCCGGTAGCTTCTGGGTAGCGGCATCGGTGTTCCGGAAGAAACTTCAGAAATGGAGGAGCAAGCAAAAGATGAAGAAGCAAAAGCAGCAGCAGCAGCAGCAAAACCATAGGAGCAGACATGCAGAAGATTTATCGTCAGAGATGGATTCCGACGTACTCGGAAGACGTCGGTCTTGCGATTTCCCGAACCCGAGGTACTCTCTTGATGGTGGAAGAATGTCGTTTGAAGATCCCCGAGGATCATGGGACCAGCCAAGAGCGTCATGGGACGGGTATCTAACCGGTGGGAGATCGGTGTTCTCTTCCCGATCAGTCCCTGCGCCAGTCCAGGTTGTAGAGGAGGACGCTAACACTATCCAGAGATACGATGGGCTTATTCCCGTGGAAGACGATATGATGTTTCTAAGCAATACGATGAGGGAGCACAGCATGGAATACTCATCGGAGAGGGATCACTCCAACTCGAATTCATTCCGTCGCGATTGCACCTTCAACTCAAGCATCGAAGGCGGGCAGCGAACGAAATCAAAAAAGTGGAGCAAAGCGTGGAACATCTGGGGATTCATCCAGAGAAAGAGCAGCAATGGACGGAATGGAGGCGGAGGAAATGGAGCGGAACGTAGTCTGTCGGATTACTACAGCAGCAAAAGTGTTCGTCGGAGTCAAAGCAGTTTGAGTTCGAGGTACAGTACTAATAACAATGGTATGAAGCGGAGAGACGAGATGTCGTGTGATCGGAATCACAGTGGTCGGTATTCTCCAAAACGTAACATTCTTGACGAGGAGATGCTGAATCTTTTCTTGGGTCCGTTAAGAACCAGCCGGAGAGTTAGCGTCGACGCACCAAATTCTTTTACCGGAAGCATCATGCACCTCTACTAAAAAGCCGTAAATCCGGCAGACAATTAGGAATTATTCTGATTTTAGGTTTAAATTGGTAGAATAATCGTAAATCCGTAATCGGGCGATCAGGTGTGATCTTTGCCATTGATTTCAAATTACACGGTATCGATGTAAAGAAAAAGACAGTTCAGACAATAAACGGGTCGGTTATCCGACTAAGTAAGTAGTAAGGGAGGAATACAATTTTACGAAAAGGGAAGATTCGGAATAGTGAATACTGAATATATCACGAAGACCGACGAGAGACTGTATCAGACAACTGCTCCGACAGAAGATGAAGTCTTGTTCAGTCTTGAAGAACCGTACATAGTTTCCTCAAATCGGATGATCTCGTTCTTCGAACCATAGGCAACTTGGGTCCGTTCGTCGAGGGCTGTGATGACCTTGTCCAAGACAGACTGTGTGCCATCGCTGCTGTGACCACCGGCCTTCTCGATCAAGAACCCTAACGGTGCAACCTCGAACAGCAACCTTAGTTTGGCTTTGGCGCTTGGGGATATGACATTGGTGAACACGCCTTTCTCTTTCACTATAATCTGGTTCACATCGGGCACCATTCCACCGGTGTAACGCAGGGTGTATTTCTCACGGACGTAGTAGTCAACCAGCTTGGCGTAATTGGAGTTGTCGAAGGTGGCTCTCAGATTTCCCGGTGAGAACATCTTCCCTTCTCCGATAGATGTCGTGTCTTTAACATGCTGCCATTTTCCTTCGTCCAGAAGAAGGAACTCGTGAGTTCCCGGACAATCCTTGAGAGCAACGACGTAGGTTGTACGAGGGCCGTAGATGCCCATCGCCGCCGCTACTTGATCCCTTCCGGTGACTCCAGTCAACTTATCCCCTGGCCAGACACCAAAAATAGTTCCTACTGTGAAATTGGTGTCCACGATGCTTGAACCATCAAGTGGATCAAAGGCCACACTGAATCCCCCTTCAACCGGTCCGCCCATGTCTTGAAGCTCGGGAACTTCCTCGGAGCAAGCGTATTTGCAAAAGTGGGAGTATGTCAAGGCCTGCAAATTATACAAGACCAATCAATTACACCTGAGCGCGCGGCTAGATCAATCATTTATCAACCTACCTCAAAGAGGAGTTTGTCGGCAAGCATATCGACGGCAAGTTGTTCGTCACCGAAGGTGTTGACGCAGGCAGTTCCTCCGCAAGAGGCTGTTCTGACCTTGAATGCAATGGTCCTCATGGCTTCTCCCATGCACACCAGCAGCCTGATCAGACCCTTGTCTGTGGTGGCCTTTGTCAAGAACTCTTCCTACACATGCTAATTATAATTAGCACACACACTTGATTTGCCAACTGCACAAGATCCGATCTTCAGTACCTGCTACTAGCTAGCTAGGTCAATTAAGCTTACCAGACTGTCACCGACTTCACACTTAGTGACCAAAGAGGAAGACCCCCCTCCTCCACGCCTCTTCGTCGAAGCTTTGGTTGCTCTGGACGTCATCTTTAGCGATTCTCCGAAGAGGGAGGAGCTGAACTTGATGGACTTGTTCTTCTGTACAAATTTATAAGAATTAGATTGATCGATATGCATTTATTGAAAGAAATACGAACTCGAACAGAGTGTGGCATCATCGACGGTGAGGAGAAGTGGCGGCGTGGATGGAGATTGGCGGGAAGAACACCCTTGGCATAGCTGGCAGCGACACTGGCCTCCATTATTGCAAGTAAGCAAGCAATGCCGGATCGATAATTAGCTAACGAGGTAGTAGAATTGGGTTAAGTGGTGGTAGAATGAATAAGTGCTTCAACTATTTGAATTAGGATAAGGTGATCCGTTATCTGGTATCCTTGTGGTAATCAGCAATTTCAATGTGTGGTGTGCTGATGCTCTTTACATCTCTCCACTCTCTTCTAGTTTTGTCTTTTCCAGTTGTTGGGCCTGGGCCTGGGCTTTGGCCTTGGCCTCGACTTGAAAATTCACTAATTTGCAATTTGTGTCACATAACTTATTTTTCTATTGAAAGAAACAAGACAATTGAATCTGTCTTAGTCAACATGAAACGATTGACACGTTGTATTTATTTCACAAATTTTATAAAAAATAAATTTTATAAACATATTTATTTCACAAATTTATACATTGTATTTTATATTTTTTAATATAAATTCCTCTTACTCTCAAGTCTCAACTTTTTAAGACTTGATGGAGGGATGTATTGCGACTAACTCGATACTCTTATAAACGAATGATCATAGCGAGTTACTTGAGGAGGACGACGACGACGACGACTGGAAAAATGTAGCGGACGACCTGAAAAATGAGAGCGACACGACGACGGTGGAACACCTAGGACGAGCAGTTGATATGAGGGAAAGAAACTTTACAAACATCTGAGCAAGTATTTGAAGAGAATCTAGTGGACTAGGTGGACTAGTCTTTGAAATGGAATGATATCTTGGTGTATTGGACTATTCCTAGGGCTTCGGTCCAATTTTTTAAGACTATTTAAATTATGACAACCCTAAATTATTTCTTATGTTAAACTTAGCAAAAACTGCCTCCAAAGTCCAAAGAAATGGACGACGTCCTTGGAAGTTTTTATCGATTTTAATTACATCTGTGTTTTTTCTTGGATTTGGTGTGGAAGAATCATCACCGACCGACTATCACAGCTCAGATACCAACTTCACGATCCAACTCGAAATTAAAGTTTTCTTTGAGTTACGTGATTTAGTGATTTACACATCATACATGCAATTTTCACTATAAACAGACAGTGGAGACTTGACTAAATACGATCATCCGAGGTCAAAAAATCCAAATGGCATTTTAAGTCTTTAAAAGTATTCTATTCTTCCATCCGACAGTTTTTTGGACCAAATAAAAATTCAGCCGTTGCCGGAATCTACTTTTTTGCCTTCCAGCAATTCCAATGGTCTTAGTCTCTTCTTCACATTCCAATTTGCTTCTTCCACTCAAACCTTCTCCTTATTCTTCTTCCAAATCAATTCCATTGCTCTTCACTTCCACAAATGGTAAAATCAAAACCACCAAAATTAGATCTGTGGGGATCAGGTTCAGGAACCTAACGCCGCTCGATACGGAAGCGACAAGAAGGACCTCAAGGACGAGGAAGAAAAAAAGGTTATCTACAATTGCATGTAGTAGTGCAGAAACAGAACCACCAGGAAGATGGTTTCCACATGTCTTTTTGTTGCCGGAGAGAATGAAGGTGTTGTGTCTTGTTGCCCTCGTCATGTGTCTTTGCAATGCAGACAGAGTTATCATGTCTGTTGCAGCCATGCCACTTTGCACAGAGCACGCTTGGTCTACCCCCTTCTTGGGTGTTGTTCAGGTTCTTCTTCCCTTTCACTTCATTCAGCACAATTCGATCTCTTTGAATGGTAAATTGCAAATTATGAATTGCAGTCATCCTTTTTATGGGGATACCTGGTGTCTTCGACGGTTGGAGGAGCTTTGGTTGACAAATATGGCGGGAAGCTAGTTATGGCTGTCGGGGTGGTCTTCTGGTCACTGGCCACGATTATCACACCATGGGCAGCCAGTCACTCCAAAATGACGCTGATGACTGTTCGCATTCTCTTCGGCCTGGCCGAAGGAGTGGCTTTTCCATCCATGAATGTTATCTTGTCACAGTGGTTCCCTTCTTGCGGACGGGCAAGTGGTGTGGGTCTTTCCATGGCTGGATTCCACTTGGGCAATGCTATTAGTTTAATTGCCACACCTGTTCTAATAAACAAGTTTGGCATTACCGGGCCATTCACACTATTCTCTATTCTTGGGTTTGTGTGGACGTTGATTTGGACACTTACCATGGCAAATCATCCCAGTAGGACCCATGACATCAAGACAGAAGGAAAATCCGACGATTCCTCAATCGGAGATGCCAGTTTAAAACCACCGTCCGTTGCTCATTTGTTGTCGAAGATGCCAACATGGGCTATCATCGTTGCAAATGTTACCAACAATTGGGTAATTAACCCTTTTTTATACATACCAAGATATCAAATTAAAATAATTTCTTACCACAACCATCCATCCACAGGGCTACTTTGTGCTTCTCTCTTGGATGCCAGTGTACTTCAGAACAGTGAGTTTTTTCACCCATGGATGACTTTTCGTTTATCCTGATCATATATCTTTAGGACATCAGTGGATTCTGTTTTTGGATTGTAGGTGTTCAATGTGAACTTGAAACAAGCAGCATGGTTCAGTGCCGTACCTTGGGGATTGATGGCAGTTTCAGGGTACATTGCAGGATTAAGCTCCGATTATTTGATGAAGTCTGATTATTCTGTAACGATAGTAAGAAAGATTATGCAGGTAATTCTGATGGAATAAAGTGTCTTAAAAAACATCCATGTATTTATCACTTATTCACAGCAATCAAATTTGAATGGCAGTCAATAGGATTTATTGGTCCAGGGTTGGCCCTGCTATGCTTGAATTTTGCACCATCACCATCTGCGGCATCTTTATTGTTGACAATAGCCCTCAGTTTGAGTTCTTTCAGCCAAGCAGGCTTTCTTCTAAACGTGCAGGCAAGTTAACAATGAACAAAGAACAATAAAAGAATGCAGAAGAAATTTAAATTTTTATGGTATGTATTTTCAGGATATTGCTCCCAATTGTGCAGGTTTTCTACATGGTATGTATTTTCATAGTTCATTCTAGACTACCCGCATGACGTGAGTGATTGATCCATCAGTGTTCAGTAACTTTCATCATCTTAATCTCGTTTAATGTTGATCGAACAGGGATATCAAATTCATCAGGAACAGTGGCAGCCATAGTGGGCACAATGGGCACTGGATATTTTGTTGAATGGTTGGGATCTTTCCAAGCATTCCTAACTCTAACAGCTGGTTTCTACTTCATTTCAGCCATTTTCTGGAACATCTATGCCACTGGAGACCAAGTTTTCTTTTGATTCTTTATCAATTCTTTATATTATCTTTAGTCTAACAGCTGGTTAGTTAATTATGTTAATGATATTGGTATAATATTATTAGTCTAAATCGAGTTTTATTAAACAAGAATAAAAAACGTCAACAATGCTCTCCACACCTATGATTCTACAGATTTTCAGCACAAGAAAATAAGATGTGCAGAAGAAAATGTCAACAGATTTTCAAATAATCAACCAATCTTAACAAATTCCTACCGATGTCAATTACGAATCTACTCTTCTACGTTAATTACTGCTTAACTACGCTAATTACTGGTTGGCTGTGATAACTACGTAACACCATATAAATATCCCTCTCAATTTCCAAAACGAGATTCTGATTTCTCATTAAAGACCTAACCACTAGTAGCTATGACGGAAATCCCTAACCAAAAATCCCAAATAGCAAGTGAAGGAAACGGGTTAGTCAGATTTTACTTCTAGAGAAAATGTTAAAATTACTCACCTAAGATGGGTTTGACTTCAAAACTAACCACCTACTAGTTTTCTGACCATTTTACCCTTATACTTAAAGTCATTTTACGGATATGCCATTGTAATCAAATAACGGGCAGAAATGAAATAACCCCAAAACCCATTGTCCTCCTTCAACCTATACCTGCATCATTTCACCTCCAACCATCGTCCATCCGTCCGTCCAAACCCTTCTTTCTTCATTTCATCGTAGGATAGCAGGTACGGACTCGGTATTGATTACTGAGCACATGGGTACCCGTTTCGAGCTTGGGGATGGTCGGAATGGAGAAGGCAATCCAACAATACGGATATAGCCGTTGATATTGCCGGTGGAAACTCTGACAGGTCTTGCGTCCCTACTGGGAGGAATGAATCTGGCTCAGAAACTATTCAGGTAAGATCTAAATTGAATTCCGCTTCTAACGGTACCGGTAATGAAGATTTTGGTGGAGTATTGGCCGATCGGCAGATTCTTGATCTCGCCGGAGAAGGAGTTGGGCAGGGTGCGGAGCAAGTTCTCAGCTGGAATTACTTTGGGGGAAATGATCAGATAGTTGAAGGAAGTCTAAATCCTGAATTTGAGGAAATTCCGGAGCCTGTGGTGGATTCTGACCAAAAGTCCGACGAGAAATCATCTTTTCCGACGAACATCGAACCGGCGAAGATGACCGGAAAAAATCAAAATTTGGAGGAGGATGAAATATATTTAACTTCGACGGATATTCGGGTAACATTTTCCGAGTCATCAGGACGGGTTAACGGGTGATGCCGACGGGTAAAATAATTTAGATTATTTAAATGAAGGGCAAATTAGAAAAATTTACCCCCTAACAACCTAAGAATCAGGCTTGATGGTTACTTTTGACCACTAAGTCATCTTAGGTGGTTACTTTTGACCACCAAGCCATCTTAGGTGGATACTTTTAAAACCTTCCCTTCTATCTATCAGACTCACCGGTCTAAGTCGTTAAAGGTCCAGGTTTATGTAATGCTATTTTCGTAAATATAAGGTTAGCCAAAGGATTACGTGACTCCATGTATAAGAAATTAAGAATCGGTCAACTCTATAGATGAATGGTGGCATCGACTCTCAAGGAATACTAAAACCTTGCAGATAGATGGATAGATAATTACCATGGAAGGGCAGAAAGGTTCTTCTTCTCTGCACAGCAGCAATTATCGACGATCCCACTCCAGTGCAGACAGCAGAACACGGAAGAAAGGCTATTTGGATAACTCCGTTGGATCAATTCAAACTCAAAGTGATGCCTCAAGTAATCACAGTAGCAGCTCTTGCTTATCAGGCTCTTTTAAGCTCGCAGCTCGTCAAGTTGCAGATTCATTTGTTAGCTGTTTTGTCCCTTCCAGGCCAAATAGTATACAAGAACGTAGTCCACATCCGCACTACAGTGGTAAGATCAGATCAGATCCATTCATTTCTTTCTTTCTTTCTCATATACATGATGATTGTGATCTGTTTATAATTGAAAATAACCAATCAGTACAGACAACAAAGCATTAAAAATAGCTTCTAGTACATACAAGAACATGCTTTTTTGCCACAAAAATCTAATGATGCTGTGTGATCAGACAAAAATGGCTGATGTAAATTTGTTTTTTCAGCATCATATTCACCCAATGGACAGGAAGTAAGTTCAAATTTCTCCTTCAAAGAAGCATTAAAGGCTACCAATAACTTCTCTCCGCTTAATAAAATTGGAGAAGGAACTTTTGGGAGTATTTACAAGGGAAATCTTAAAGATGGAACTATCGTCGCTTTCAAGTATGCAAAGAAGGTAATGGATTTATTTATGTCTACTGAAAAGAAGCTAATATATCAATTTCCACTTAAGGTTGGCCCATTGGTCTCGGGAACTATTAAGGTTTCTGAGGTCCAGGGTTCGAATCTTATTTTGTACATTTCCATTTAAATTTACCCGATGATATATTATGTGGCTCTGGTATATCATCTGGAGGTTGACAGCTCTACATTTGTGAAGAGGTACCCTCCGTTATCAAAAAAAATATATCAATTTCAACAATACAATTTCTAGGATATTTATTGATGATGATATTATGGATAAATTGAGAATTTTGATTAAAAAAACTGGACAACAACTGATTACCGATGTAATGTAACTAAGATATAACAAAGCAACAGACCATGATTTTTTACTCTTATTCACTAATGATCTTGTTAAATTGAAAATCTTAAAAGAATCCAAGTGGGAATCATGTCACGTCGGGTGAATTCAAGAATGAAATCCAAATCATGTCAAAAATAGAGCACCTGAACCTCGTGAAATTATTCGGATTTCTTGAGCAAGATGACGAACGCATAATTATTGTTGAGTATGTGGCTAATGGAAACCTGAGAGAGCATCTAAACGGTAAGTCAAAAAATAAATTTCCTACTTTAGAATGGACAACTATATTTTAATAGAAACGCATATAATGTTCATCAGGGGGAACTTAGTCCTTAAACTACAAGGGCACATGACAACTAGACAATTAAACAAGAATATGTATAACACAATAGTTTAATCATCTTCACTATTTTCTTGTTTGGAAAAAATACAATATGCAGGAAATCGGGGAGTAACATTAAATATGGCGGAAAGGATTCAAATTGCTATCGACGTCTCCCATGCCATAGCATATCTGCATACATATACAGGTTTGCTCTATAAGAGTTTCAGATGTAAATAAGGGGGAGAGATAATCAGTCCCTTTTCATTAACATTGAGTAGATTATATATACAATTCAGTATAACAGAAATCAGTTATACTCTGTACTACAAATGCTAACGAAATGACTAATTAGCCGATAGAAGTAATTAACTATTTATGTTAAGAATATAGCTATTGTGATTAATAGAACTAATTCTAACATATCACTGATATGCTTTGAAAACCATTGAGCAGATGACTAATGCTGATGAATTATGATGCTCAATATCGCCACAAAGGCGGCTAGTTTTGAAATTTCATGCAAAAAGAGAAAATTATATCGATGATTTAGTGATAAAAACAATATTTTTATCTCCACAGACGAGCCTATCATTCACAGAGACGTAAAAGCATCAAACATTCTCATCACAGAGAAACTTAGAGCTAAAGTTGCAGATTTTGGATTTGCACGTCTTGTTTCTGAGGATCCAGAAACAACACATGTGCTCACACAAGTGAAAGGAAGTGCAGGGTATTTAGATCCGGAGTATCTAAGAACATACCAACTAACGGAAAAGAGTGATGTGTATTCATTTGGGGTGGTTCTTGTGGAATTGATGTCCGGAAGACATTCGATTGAACCTACCAGACCAAGAGAAAAGATAACCACAAAATGGGTAAGATTTAAGAAACCAAGAGACCCTAATTAAATTCAATAATGCACACTGACCGAAAATGCTGTATATATCAGGCAATGCAAAAATTAAAACAAGGTGATTCGGTGATGGTGATGGATCCAAACCTGCGAAGAAACCCAGCATCAATTGAAGCTTTGGAAAGAATTTTGGATCTGGCACGGCGTTGTCTAGAACCATCGAGACGACACAGACCGATGATGAAGACGTGCGCAGAGATATTATGGAGCATCAGGAACGATTTCAAGAAGAATAACAGAGAGCAAGCATCAGAACAATCATCCCCACAGCATTATCAGTCTAAAGGGAAACCAGATGCATCGGATGTGAGCTCGACGACATGGGGGATTCGAGCAGTTCGTGATGGGGCTGAATGGGAGTGAAAGTTGAAACCAACTGTCGACATATTTATTATATGACTATGTATAAAGAAGTCATTAATCTATGAGTGAGATGAAACTAAAATACTGATTAGTGATAATTAAATTAACTCTTTTTTGAAGCATATATTTTTAAAAAAAAATTAACTTAATTCAACTACTCAAATGCTTTTTTCTTCTTCTAAATCTCGCACATAATATTTTTTCCAATAAAATTGCAATCTGCAAATCTGTAAATTTAATTTTTTTTATTAGTTTATACTATTTTTTGTCCGCTAAACACTAAAACAACTTGTCAGCCCATCTAATCTTGAGATTACAGTTTTACAGTTATCCAATATTGATTACAAAAAAAACTGTTTTCTTGTGTTTGCATCTAAGAACTCATAAATCATGGATCCGAGTTCCGAGAGTAAGACGGCAAAGCACTTCGTTCTTGTGGCCGCAGAATGACAAGCATACCAAACATTCCAATCATTGGGAGAACGAGTAGCCACTTCAGTAGTTTGTAATAATGCATATGGAATGTAAGAGAGAACTCATCGGAAAAATGGATTCCATTCTTATCAACCATCTCTACTAACACACTTCCTGTCGTCCGAACAGGCACCGTAGGGAGTTTTATTCGTTGCTTTCCAGGTTTACTGAACATCTGGTTTTGCACTATTTCTCTCTCCCCTTGATAATTACCAGGAACCAATAATCTCGTCTGATTCATGACAAAACAAGAAAAAAAATTAGCATCTTCCTGATTCTAAGTCAAAACAGACACACTGAAATCAAAAGTGGCGATTAGTTTAGGTGCCTTACAGTCACATTATAAGGGCCTTGATGTCCATGTGGAATCCTGTAATTGTCAACAATCTCCAACTCTACCCAAAAATGCTTGCCCTCCTCATCTCGAAAAGTTTTCGAGTTCGATGATATATATAATCCTTCACGGTTGTATCTGGTAGCGTAGTTATTTTTTCCCTGAGTTGGTGATCTCCAGGTCTGAGAAACCAAACACATTTTCCATGACTAGACAAATTAGGAAAGTAATTCTTTCTGAAACATCAATTGCACATAGGAAAAACTGAACTCAGACCATCTTACCTTCAACGAATGATGTGGAGAAGGAGTAGAAAAACAGAAAACATTGCCATTCATTGTTGTAACAATGAGATCAAGGTCGTCTCCCCCATCAACGTTATCTGCCAGAACCATGGTGTATCTATGAATAATGAAGCAAGAATTAGTATTGACAAAATTGGGATAAAATAAATTCATTGGAAAAAACATGGAAATGTAGCTTACGAAGTCTCGCCGATATCGACTACATCAGCACATGCTGTCTTTCCATCAATGAGATACAAGTAGCCATCAAAAGACGTCGTCACAAGAGTCAATGACTTCTGCTTTTCACCTCGATTGTTCAAGTCAAGGAGAAGTACCTGATTCATGACCCTCCCATGAGTACGGTATGGAAATGGACGGACGAATGACCCATCTTTTCCACTAAGAACGTATATGTTTCCAGATACTGTTGGAACCACGATATCAGTATGACCATCACCATCGACATCGCCAACAGTTGCACCCTGATGTCGATATTAAACACCATCAAATAATATATCAAATTTTTAAACAGATAGGTGAAGGAAAATATGGCAAAAACTACCACATTGAAAACAAAGCAATATTCCTTCAAATATCAAGATACAAAAAAGAAAGATCATCTTTTCCACTGGTTTATTATGTTTATTTTTCAATTGTCTACAATACGAAGATCTCAGAATCTTAACTGTCTATATTCTATATTTATAATCAGTGTAGACAAAACTCAGATTACATGTAATTTCATTGAGATATGTTTTAACAGGAAAAATGAAATATATACATATAATCTACATACATTAAAGGCCGGAAGACTGAAATATATGTTTATTTCTCAAAAGCATATTGGCTGGACTCTTATTTTCTATGTGATCTTTCAAGCTTTATAATAATAAAGTGGTTTATATTGCCTTTGAAATAAACATATTTCAAGCTTTTTTAGAGATGCTGTAGATTTTTTTTGAGAGTCACTTAGTTTGGGACAAATGGATAAATCGTATAGAATTCAGTGACTGTGTTAATATATTATAATTTATAACATGAAAAAAACTGACCTGTGGAATGAGACTCTTTAGATGGACTTCCCAAATCTCTTTTCCATTTGTAGTCCATGCAGCTACATTTCCATGCGCATCTACAGTAACTAATTCTATTTTGCCATCATCATTAATATCTGCTGCCACAATTGGAGCCTGTATCTCGGCCATTTCAAGAGGAAAATTATTTCTCACCTTGCCTGGGCACAAATTTATTTCACTACATATTACTAATCGGTCATAATTTTTCAAAGATAACAATAAAAACTGGTAGCAATAATAATTTGAAGACCACAATTGCAACAAACCATAAACAACAATTGGTTTTGCAAATGATAAAAAAATTTGGTGTCCGTGAGGATTGAACCAATAAACACTACACAAAGTGGTTGAAAATATAAAATGGAGGGAAATAGTGAGTTTCAAATTTCAAAGATTACATGGTTCTAAGTTGATTATAAATTGGCAAAGAATATGAATCATAAAAAATCATTGATCCTTGAGTATTCTTTTATACGTAATACGTCTCCTTACCCAGTGGCCAATACATGTCATAGGCATCTGAGCACCTAACTCTAGTTTGTTATCTGGGGATGGATTCCCAAGATAATTGACTCTAGCTCAGATGCCCAATAATGCCACTTAATGGATAAGACTAATTCAAGTTACCTCCTTATAACTCCTAATTATTATTACTCCAACAAACTTACCCCATCAACATTTCTATATTCACTTAGAGTCAAACCATATGAAAAATTGTGGTAGAATCTTTCTTGTAGATGATAAAAAATATACCCAACATGAAATAGACAACTAATTTCTGATATGCCAGCATAATTAATTAAAACTAAAAAACCCGAAAAATAATACCAGTTCCAAATATCTTTATGGAGATGCTAGTATTCAGGTAACAATAGAGGTCAGAAGCTAACCATAGTGATCCAATGCATAAAATAATCCATAGGAAGTTCCAACAAGAATGTCCAGATAACCATCACCATCCAAATCAACAACAGTAGGTGAAGAATATATGTACGCACGGAAATTTCCACTATCAATACTCAAATCAAGTTCTTGTATCCATTTGACCTGTTTGGTATCCAGATTAAAAACTACAACAGCACCAGCAACATATTTACCAATATCAATACCCTCTAATTCCTTAGAATGCTCTGGATTATCATAATACCTATCAAATATCAATAATATGAACAAGTCAATCACCATAAATCAAGTAATAAAATACAAAAATTACAAATCACAATTTTTTTTGAGAAATTAAAACTTTCATTACTGAAAAGAGGTTGGGCATGGCCCATGATTACAGAATAATATAGGGAAATGCAAGTACAGTAAATGTAAAAACATTGTCTATCTCTTATGCAGCTATGACTCTGACTAACAGGCCAAGGATTGAAGCCTCAAGAGGTTGGACTCCCATGAGCGTATAGCTTGTATTTCAATCTGTGAAAGATTGTGCTTCTTATAGGATGTAGAATCATACGTAATGCTCACATCCTTTATAATTTCTCTGCTGACAATTTCTGGAGGCCTTAGGGTGTGTTGTTTTAATCTCCTATTCCTTTCACCCATATGTGCCAGGAAAGAGATGCTAGCATAGTCCAGTGTACCCCCCAACAACTGGACTTGTGGGTGAATTTTTGTATTGTTTCCATAATATCCCCTATCCTAATATCTATTACGGGAGGTGGGGGATTTTGCCCACTAAGTGTCCAAACAACATTGTTAAGACAGCTAGTGGTCTCTAGCAATAGGGATCTAGTGTAATGGCAGTTAAAGTATAGGTGTTGTAATGTTTCTTCCTCATTTCCACATAGTGGGCAGGACGTATTTATGTTGAGTCCCCAGCTTTGCAGTCTAGTTAAAGTGTTCAGACTCTTGACCTTAATTCTCCAACAACATCATAGAGAATTTAGGAGGCTTTTTGGCCCAGATCCCTAGATTTATCTTTTGAAAGATGCCTTTGGGCCTTAATGTTTCTGAGTGCTCGGAGGAGGCAATTTGTGTGACCCTATAGTTACTCAAGCAGTTTATACATTTCCTTATTGTTTCCTTATTAGCTAGTATAGTTTTCCACATGTGTGAGTCCAGAGTAGGCCTACACTCTATCTCCCCAATGCTTCTTCCTTTGATGTACCTAATTTTTATCCAGTATGCTAGTATGAAGTTATTAGGACTCCACATCCTCTTTGTTCTTTTAACCAAAGCTGCAGCATTAGTTGCAAAGAAATCTAAAAATAAATTTATATAAAATAAATCTGGCTTCAAAACCCATAAAAAAATAAACTAACAAAAAAAATTCAATAATAACACTAAAAACTCATCTTATTACATGGGAATTTTATTTCGAATGTTAGTCGCAATAGTAACTGATTACAAAGCCCGGATGATGTCAATAGTAAAAAAAAAGATGAAAATAGGTTAAGAGAGCAAATATTAAACAAATTAATCTAAGTATTTTAACCATTAATTATGACGAATGGCAACTTCAACAGTACTCGATGATGTCCGGACGAGTAGTCGTAAACTTATATTAGCTCGTGATGCGAGGTCGACTTCTGAGACGACGTCGATTGATGTTTTGATTCCCAGTAATCATGCTCTACTTCAAGTATGGTATGATTCGTAAGGATGACCACATCCCTATTTATAAGGATTTGTAAGGGTATTTCGGTAGTTTTACCTTCTGGGTGACAACCGTCGTACAGTTGTTTCCAACTGTGTGTGTGGCTTCCGCCTGCTATGCTGGAAGCCTGAGCTGCAGTGCCGACTTTGCTACTAAGAACCGACTTGAGAAATCATCAACCCTGCTAGGTTGTGCTTAGCTCTGTTATGGTGTGTTGGCAGAGCGTTCTGGACTAGAAAAATGTTTGCGTAGTCCTAGCAGCCTGGATTTCGGTTATGGACATGTATCACCACTTCACAAGTACTCCCCCCGTCGAGGAGAGTCTATTGATGAGAGTCAGTGTGACTTATCGAGTACCACCAAATTCCTATTCCATCATCCCATGGGCTATGACAGATACAGGTAAATTCTCGTACGATTTGCATAGGTTATTTTAAGAGAACGAGTAATTTCATTTCAAACCCAGTCCTCCCCAACTTCATAAATGTAAGAGGACCACAAACTCTGAAACTTCACTAATAATTCCTTATTAGAGCTAATGCGATGAATTTCTGTCCTATTCTGATAGGCAGGCATCCCTCATTCCCTCAGATGGAGAAAAAAGGCAATTGGAAGATGGTGCTCTCAATAGACTTGACTGTATCACTGACCATTGTGGAGAACTTGAATTCATCTTCTTTGTTGGAAAAGCATAATAAGGCTAATCCCCATTCATTAAGATAAGAGATCAATATGTAGTTGGTTAAAGTATTTAACAGCTAGTTTCAGGGTTTTGCCAGGTTTAAACTTCGGAGACAGCTCCTTCTGTTTGTATCTTCTCCTAGTATGAGCTGCGCCTAAGGGGTGTCGGCATTGAATTGGCAATCATTCCAATAAAAGGAGTGACCTGTTACTCTGTCATACCTGCCATTTCTTTTTTGTTTGTAAGCTATATAATGGGGCTCCCCAGTCTCTATGTTGTTTTAATTAATTAAATAATCTGTTTTTCTTCTAAAAACAAGAAAAGATTTGCAATTTCTCAAAATGTTTTAGAGAACATAATCAAATTTTTCTTATTTAGCTTTCAAATTCAGATTTTGTATATCCTTACCCATTTTAAAATCTGGATTCTGCTTTTTTAGCATACAAATCCAGATTTTAAATGCTCACCTTTAGCAAAATCCAGATTTTGCGTCTGTGAGATTTCTAAACATAATGCTGAAAATTGTGAAAGGCTAGTTTTCCTACTAAAGATTTAATAAATAAATAAAAAATAGGAAAAGACTTACTCACGATCAAAAAAGTATGACACAGTTATAATCATCTCAGATACTCCATCATTGTCGATGTCTGCTATTACCTGACAATCAAATCATTTGAGATATGAAGTAAAAAAATTATTCTAAAAGCTGTGTTAATCATTCTTCAATTGTTAAACACTTAAACTCACTGGTGTTGAGAGGATGTGTGCATCAACATCAACGTAATCTTCTAATTTTTCATGTCTACCTTCTGTCCATTCTTCATCTCCCCACATTGAATCATCAACATAATCATCATAGTCGTAGTTATACTCATCAGGCAAATCTTCTCTGTTCCGGAATAAATCAAAAGAAGAATCAGCTTCTTCTTCCAAACCATCCTCATTTTCCAAATTCTGTGACTGCTGCACATCATCTTTCATATTTAAAATGTCATCATTTGAACCTCCTGAATTTTTTGCTTCGAGCAACTTCCTTTGAGAATGGATAGTGTTCTCTGTATTGCTACTATTAAATGATTTAATATCAGTGGTCGTATTTCCAGAATTTGGTAAAATTTCAACTTTGATTCCTTCAGTGACAGTATTATTCTTCATGTCCTCAGTTCTTCCATCAGTTTCTGATAATGATGAAGTATTCAAAATAGATGCACTCTTGTTCATTTCTGCGGTAAATTGAAATTAGAAATTATATTGTTTTAAGATGAAATCAAATGGCACATAGACTTAAATGGAACCTCATCGTGGACATCTTCCATTATTCATTCAATGGAACCTCTTGTTGGGTATTCCCCAGATAAAAGTCAGAATATGGCTCTTATGGGATGTTTAACACGATATGTTACAATTACAAATTTCAAAAATTACTTTTTTATTAAGTACACACTCTCTCGCTCTCTCTCTTAGTGGTATTCCGCCTCTTGCCTGTTTTTGGTCAAAAGATGAAATTCTTAATAATAGTTGGTTGTATTCACCTTCTTTTGTGCTAATAGCATTTCTTACAGCGGGATTAACTACGTTTTATTTCGAGAATAAATGCAAGGCTAGATTCTTACGAGACAATAAATTCATGTCCTCAGCCTCATGAACAATAGCCTCATCGTGGACATCTGGATGAGTACGGTCCACAGGATCGGGATGCAAACCAGCATACCAATTTTTACGGATCTTTCTTCGAGGTACTTCTAATTTTTCAGTCATCATGTAACCTGATGCCCTGGAAACCAAACCGAACCGAACTAAAACATGGATAAAATAATCATTGAAGTACTGAAAAGTATAAAAAAAAACTGGAAACTACGTAAACATTACCTAAAAAATAAAACCACTCCATTGTAAGTTGCTAAGGCTATTTCCCTTGAACCATCCTTGTCAATATCAAATAGCAATGGAGTTGCATGTACAGTTGATTGATGGAAGGCGGGCCATCCTGCAAGAATAAAGATCCCATATCACCATATGCCAAGATTAAATAAAAGAAATCAAATGGAAATAAGATGGTAAAGAACGAAAGATAAAACTTATCTCAGTATTTATTTATGTTTTTTACCTGTCAATGCTCATCCTATACTCTCTAAATATAAATATAACATTGTTTAAAAGCTCCCCCACAGTATAATACTATAATCAATGTAAGCAAAGCAAATAATATGGCCATGACACAGCCTGGAAAAAACAATGATATGTTTGAGGTATATAAAATTAACTTTTTGTGGTAAACATATATTTTTACTTTATGCATTGCATTTATTTTTAATGTTTCATTCAATGACAAAATGTCTTCTCATATGGGAACAAAATATATGCATGATGTTGATAAAAAAACAGTAAGGGTTAAAAGTTTTAAACACTAAAGAGTTAATTTTCAAAAAGAATAATTAATCAAGAGTTACGAACCAAGCAACATCTACAAAAATTCCATTATTACGATTAATTCTCGGTACCGTACTTCTTTTCTCCAATTCAATGAATACCAATTAGATATAACAGGGGCAAATGATAAAATGGAAGAAATACCTGGCATTTTATCACCATCAGATCCTTGCAGCACTTCTAAGTAATGAACAAACGAGGGCACAACAATATCAAGTTTTCCATCACTAAAATTGAAATATTTTCATGTCAAGCCGGATAAAGCAGAGATACATTAACATACAATTCCTTTTGGGAGGAAAAAACAGTCTTTTTACATACAGAGAGAATTCAAATGAAGCTCACCTGTTAATATCAGCAATCAAGGGAGGTGCATATATACTGGAACTAACTTCTGCCTGCCATCTCAGCTCAATGTGCCTTGGACACTTGGAGTTCAACAATGAGTCTTCGTCCCTGATAAAAAAAGAAGTAAATTTTAGTATTTTACAAATCTAAATTTGTATGGAATGAATAAAAAAGCAGTTCCAAATTAAGAACCAATATAATCCAAAATAACAAAACAAATTTATCAAACGATTTAATTATACCAAATTTTACACATATTTTTAAAGATATCATAATGACATCGATGAACAATTGAACATCAGTATGCTATAGTAATCTAATAAACATGAAGAATAAGAAGAAAATGACGAAGACAGTGGTGACTAGTGAGAGGTTATTTTTTGTTACATGTTTGGGTAGCCAAGCATGTCGTCACTAGCCTCGCGTTCGCGAAACTTGTTCTTGACCTCCTCCTGTTTTAGATCGGAAGCCCCATGTGACGTGAGGATAAAATGAAGGAATATGGAGAAGAAGATATAGGTCAGGACGGGGAGAAAAGTGATCTGTCGACGCATGTTGACACCAAAGGGACTGGAGGGCGGAAAATCCCGATCTGGGAGGAGAAAAATATCCTCCCTTCCAAGCAGGGTTTGACCCCTGACAAAATTCAGATCTATTCGGATCTCTATACGGGTCGGGGTTTTGGATAAAAGTGTCAAGTGAATAACTATTAACTAAGACTTGAAGACTTGTGGGAAAGAATCCACCTCATCCGTCCGCAATCTCACTGGTGGTGTAGGACAGACCGGACAGTGGAAGAATGGGAGGCGATCACGGAGCTACAACTAAAAAAACCGAGATATCATTCACCGGAAGGTTCGCCAGCAGTGCTTTTTCTGCGTGCGTTGCCGAGGTAATCTATAGTAATCTATATATCTACTTTCTCAAAGATCATTTGCTTCTGTTTTCATCCTCAAAATGGTAAGTGATTTGTTTGATTTAACGTATCTGAACTCGGCCAGCATCGTTTGTTTATTGGAATATAAAGCTTGGTAGTTATAGTTTACCGTCTTTCCATCCTAGTTATCGCCTTTTCATGTTCTACATATGGATATGCATATGTTATACGTATGTGGCCATATGTGGTTTTCATCTAACCACGGTATATCTCGTGTTATTTACTTATTTCTTCAGCATATTATCGAAAATTGAGTTTGATATTGAAAACTATCTTATTTGAATACATGTATGAATTGTTATTTATATACATTAGTTAGCTAATTAACAACTAACCATTAACTAATTTACAAATTTATTTCTAACTACCTTGGCAGTTTGGTAACTGTCCAACACCCCCCCCCCTCAACCACCGGTGGCTCTCCGACCAACTTCAACTGTAGTGTTAAGAATGCCTTAGGAGGTAATGCTTTTGTGAGGATGTCAGCCCACTGCTCCGTTCCCGGTATGTGTTTGACGCTTATTACTCCGTTCTCCGACTTCTCCCGGACGAAATGAAGATCAAGAGCGACATGTTTGAGTTTGCTAATGAGCTATCGGATTTTTGGCGATAAAGGATGCACCCATGTTATCTGTTAATATCCTCATTGGTGTCGGAACCTCTATACCCAATCCTAGAAGTGTGCTCCTCACCGATTCGACCTCTTGCGTCATGGTAGCAACTGCACGGTACTCCGCCTTGGTGCTTGATCTTGCGAGAGTATTCTGTTTTCGTGATAGCCATGCCACGAGTGATCCGCCCACATACACTAACATTCCAGTTCGGCTTTTGCGATCTATGGTGTCGCCTCCCCAATCCGCGTCGCAGTACGCGGTGACGCCGAAGTCTCTTGCTTTCCTTAATAAAACTCAAAATGTCTGAGTACCTACCAAGAATCGAAGGACTCTTTTCATTACTACAACATGTATTGGTCGAGGTGAAGCCATAAATTGCGATAGTTGATTTACGGCCATTTGAATATCCGGTCGTGTCAACGTCATATATTGCAACGAACCGATCACCCGGCGGTATTCACGGCTGCCCTCAATTGGGGGTTCATCTGATTTTAGATCGATATCGAAAATCATTAGAGTGGACGTTGGTTTTAAATTATCCAATCCCGTACTATGTAGTAAATTTGCTAAATACTGAGTTTGTAATAAATGTAACCCATCTTCAACGTCATATACTGAGTTGGTTTTATCTCAACTCCCAAGAAAAACGTTAACTCCCCCAAAACCCTCATTGGGAATTCTCCAGCAAGCCTTTTTATTAATTCTTCCACCCTCTTTTCGTCTGATGCCACCACCACGATGTCATCGACATAGACAAACAAGAAGGCAGTAAATTCTTCTTCTTTTAAAATGAATAGGGAGGGGTCAACCGTCGACTTTCTGAACTGAATTGTAAATAGAAATGCGCTTAGTCGTTGGAACCAACATCGAGGTGATTGCTTCAGCCCGTAGAGAGATATGTGTAGTAGGCAAACGTGCTCCGGTAGATCGACATTCTGAAATCCGAAAGGTTGTGATACTACTATCCGTTCCTCTAGCTTGTCGTGGAGAAATGCATTGGATATATCGATTTGGTGGAGCTTCCAGCCTCGGGTTACAACCATGGTGAGCACAAGTCGGATCGATAGTGGGCGCACTACTAGACTAAACGTGTCCAAATAATCTGAGCCTTCCACTTGACACATGTTGTTGGCAACCAGACGCGCTTTATAGCGTTCAATCGTCCCATCCGACTTTGTCTTGACCTTGAAGACCCATTTCGTATTGATGACGTTGTCTCTTACTCGTCGGGGAACAAGTGTCCACGTTTTGTTATCCATCAATGCTCTATATTCGACGGACATTGCTTCTTTCCATTGAGGCACTGTGATGGCAAATTTTGCTGATTTGGGAGCACAAATATCGGTTGCGGCAACGGCCAGAGCATATCTCGGATTTGGTTTTACGATTCCTCTAGAACCTCGGGTAACCATCGTTAACGATGCAATATCTTCTTCCGACGAGGTAGCCTCATTCAAAATTTGGTGCATATCTTCATCTGTTGACGGAGACTCATTTGACGGCGATGGTTCTTCTGCTTCGGCCGATAGAGAAGAAATAGTCACGTCTTCCCCGTGTGTTTGTTTTGGAATGGGAATCGGGTCGGATTCGGATTCTTGCACCGGCTGAGTGTTGTGATTGGGGACGGCTATTGCTTTTTCCTGACCTAGCGAGTGATACTCTTGATCGGTATTGTCGACCACGATTGGCAACTCGAGTTCCACCTGATCTGTTAAACACTTAGCCTGTTTGTTCTCATCTTTCTTGAATTGATTTTGGCAGTTTATATTTTCATACTTAAAGTGCCTTTTATTTAAAGAAAAATCTGATTCGTTAAATACAACATCCCTTGACGCGAATATTTTCCGGCTATCTGGTTCAAAACATAGATAGCAATTCTGACCCGTGGAATAACCGATGAAGATGCACAGACTTGACTTTGAGTCTAATTTGTTTCCCCGGTATGATCGTAGACAAAGAAAACATAAACTTTCGAAAACCCTGAGTCTTTCATATTCCGGCTTCTTTCCCAGTAATGCCTCTAACGGAGATCTTCTGGTTAATAGTGGAGTAGGATTCCGATTATATAAGTAACATGCCGCGAGTACCTCGTAATCTCAAAATATGTTGGGGAAACTTGCGTGCTTGAGCATTGTAACCGTTGTATCTATCAGATGACGGTGTCGACGCTCTACCAGCCCCATCTGTTGGTACGCATATGGTGCGGATCTCCGATGTGAGATTCCTAGTTCTGCGAATCTTTTTCCCAATTTTAAATACTCTTTTGCATTGTCTGATTGTATTGTAAGGATTTTCGTTCCGCATTGCCTTTCTGCCCAGGCTCTAAACTTCTCAAAAACTTGATATATATCACTCTTTTGATACATTGGGTACACCCAATTGTAATTGCTTCCGGCATCTACAAAGCATGCATAAAAACGATACCCTTCAATTGATTGAACGGGAGACGGTCCCCAAATATCAGTGAAAATTAGCGCCAATGGTTCATAACTTGTTTTTCGACTTGGATGAGGAAGAAAATGGGATTTACCAACTTGACAAGAATTACAAATATTGAAAAGTTTTGATTCTGATTTTATTAACCCTTGTTTTACAAGCATAGACATGTATGATGAATTTAAGTGTCCCAATCGACAATGCCAGAGATAGTGGGGAAGCTTCGTACATGCATTGACCGTCTTTGCTTTATTTATGCCCATCAGAAGCTCATACAATCCGTCGTTTTCCGTACCTTCGATCAGGACTTCATTAGTAGCTTCGTCCCGAACCTGTACCTTCTGTGAGTCAAATCGTAGAGAAACATTCTTGTCAATACAAAACTTATTAACATAAAGCAGATTTCTAGTGACGGTAACAGGTCTTTAAGCACAAACAAACGATTATCAGTCTTGAATATACTTTTACCAGAATGAGAAATTAAAAGAGGACTGTTGTCGACCGTATATATGTATTTATTATTATTACCATTGAATGCGCGTGGGTGCTGGATATTTTCCGGAGCGACTGTGATATGAGAAGTTACACCTGTATCGGGGTACCACATAGTCATCGGAGATTCGGAGTGGATGAAGTAGTTGCAGTGTTGACAACCCCTCGGTTGCTCCCATTCGGTCCTTGAGCTGATAATGTGCGGCCGTGTGTGGGTGGAAATTTTGTGATATTTAGCATGTTGTAGCAGTCAATGGCATTGTGGCCTCTTTTCACGCAAATTTGACATTTTGTATCTGATTTTGAATAGTGATTTGTGCTGGATTTCGATTGATCTCTCGAACCACTGGGGTTTGATTGGTTCGTAAAATTTGCCACTTGTACACTCGTCGTCCTTGATTTTTCAAGACGAATGTCTTGATCCATTAAGTAACTCGCACAGATGGGAGAATGTCAAGTCAGGATCGTACCGTGTTGTGATCGCCGTGGAGAAGGCTTCGTATTCGTCGCCTAATCCAGCGAGTGTGACCAGGATCATCTCGGATTCTTTGACACTCTCGCCGGTGGCTGCCAACGAGTTCCGGAGAACGGTGACCTTAGCGATATAGTCGCCCATGGAGAGTCCACCTCTCTTAATCGATTGTAGCTGACGCCGGATGTAGATCTGCCTCGTCTGTGTGCTAGAAGCATACAATCTTCGAAGAGCCAGCCACGCTCCGGACGCCGTCTTGTAAGAAGCAATTTGGGGCAAGATTGACGTCGAGACTCCGGTTAAGATCCAACTTAAGATTAGTTGATCTTGCTGGATTTTCGTCGGTGTGGACAGTTCTACCTCCCCCAAAACGTATGTCATCAACTGGAATCCACGAAGCATCGCGGAAAACTGTGCCTCCCATGAAAAATAGTTTGATTTCTCCAAGAGCACACACCTGATGGGTTTTGTTACAACCTTCGTGTGTGTTGGTTGTGTGAGCACCTCACCAATAATTGCCGGAGTGCCGATCGATGTGACCGGATTTCCAGCGCTATCATCATCTTCGAATGCAGAGGAAACTTGGTGTTGGGTTATCATCGTCAACTGATTTTCAGAAGCACAACCTAACTAACTGATACCATATCGAAAATTGAGTTTGATATTGAAAACTATCTTATTTGAATACATGTATAAATTGTTATTTATATACATTAGTTTGCTAATTAACAACTAACCGCTAATTAATTTACAGATTTATTTCTAACTACCTTGGCAGTTTGGTAACTGTCCAACACATATATGTTTATTATGGTATCAGAGCATTAAGCTCAAGCAATGGGAGAAAAATATACATCCACTGCACATGATGCCAGTATGCCACTACTACTCTCAAAATCTATGCATCACGCTCTTGCTATCTGAAATTCTGAATCTCAGTGACAACCCTGGAACACCCATGTTCATCATACAATTGGAAGGGGATTCCAATTTGTTTAATTGGATCGGAGAAATTTAGAGATGCGTTCAAATAAGTGCCGGAGCTTCTCGGGTATTCGATTGGTGATTTACTATTTGGGGAAGCAATCTTAGTCGATTATTGATGATAGTATCACAATTTTGCATGGCCTTATTATTGAAATAGTTGTATATCTACCATATATGTGGAAAGAGATCAGTTCACTATCTTCCATTTCCATTCAATCACAGAGTACTAATTAGGTTTTACTGAATAATGATCAAAGTCCAAAACGCTAATATCTCAATTGTTAAAAATAAATACATGATTAATAAATACACCACATATGATCTAGGACTCCATGGAATTATTTGTAATGTAAAATTACCAGATCGAGACATGACTTGTATCATTCGACGCTGCAGATCTGCACCATTCCTTTGGACACTGCTAAAGTGAGGCTTCAACTTCAAAAAACAGCGGTTGGGTCTGGGAATGGAGCTGGTTTGCCAAAATATCAAGGAATGTTGGGTACTGTGGGTACTATCGCTAGAGAAGAAGGTATGGTAGCTCTCTGGAAAGGTATTATACCTGGATTGCATCGCCAGTGCCTCTTTGGAGGGCTTAGAATTGGTTTATACGAACCTGTAAGATTCAACATTTTCTTGTTTTGGAATAAATACATCAAATTTTAATTTAATGATTTGGTGCCTATTTAGGTTAAAACATTGTATGTTGGCAATGATTTCGTTGGTGAAGTTCCTCTATCCAAGAAAATACTTGCTGGACTTACAACAGGTCATCATGTTTTTCGTAACAGGGACATAAAAATAAATTAGATTTTTTTTTGCTATGAATCTATGATTTTTCTTATCGTCGTTTTTTATTGCTATTATCAAATGACAATTTAACAAAACAATTTGTAGTTTTGTACTCAAGTCTTTCTGCTGATTTCTCAATAAATTCAACTTCTACATGTACCAGGCGCACTAGCTATTTGTGTAGCAAATCCTACCGATCTTGTTAAAGTTCGACTTCAAGCTGAAGGGAAACTTGCTCCTGGTATGCCAAGAAGGTACTCAGGGTCATTGAATGCTTATTCAACTATATTCAGACAGGTTACTTCCCTAAGATCTAAATAAACTAAATGTGGTTTGTTTGTTTACTCACCTGCTGCTTTATCGATTTTGGACATTTATCATTTTTAGGAAGGACTCGGGGCTTTGTGGACGGGACTTGGTCCTAACGTTGCTCGCAATGCTATAATTAATGCTGCAGAGTTGGCTAGTTATGATCAAGTGAAACAGGTGATCAATCTTATTTCCATTCTTATAAATATTGTGTTCTTATAATTTTATCTCTCATATCCTCTGATCTTTTGATATTTGTTGATTTTGTGCAGACTATATTGAAAATTCCAGGATTTTCAGATAACAGTTTAACCCATATTCTATCTGGTCTGGGAGCTGGATTTTTCGCTGTTTGCATTGGTTCTCCTGTTGATGTCGTAAGTGATTTTTGTTGCAAGAGAAGTTTTACATCACATCGTCGTTATTACTAGCCGTTTTGTGACTCATCATAATAAATTTGTTTGTTTATTGTGACTCAGCAATCTTTTCTTCCTCAACCAGCATACTTCTCTCTGTATTAATAAAAAACATTCTCATTTTCAATTAGGATCATCATTGACCAGCTAGTTTTCTGTGTATTTTTTAGCGACGATGTTGATGTCTTTTTACCATTAAGACACCAGAGTTTATGATTGTTACTTGTTTTAATTTTATATAATTATTTAAGATTTTAAGATGGTTATTAAGAAGGAGATTCGGGAAAAGCTGAAAAGAATTGGTTTGGATATCAAATGATATTAGTTTCTGGATTACTGCAGTTACTTTTGCTTCTTTTTTTATAATATAGTTTTCAATAAAAATACACAACTGATGACCAAAGTATATATTTTTGGCTATGTACTGCAGGTGAAATCTCGAATGATGGGAGATGCAGCCTATAAAAGCACATTTGATTGTTTTGTCAAAACACTGAAAAATGATGTATTTCTCACAGTATCCCTGATTTTTTAGATTTTATTTTGCTGAAAAGTAGATGCCCTTTTGTTTATTTTACTTAAATGTTGCCTGCAAGTTTGTTGATGAAACTTGGTGTGATTTTTGCAGGGTCCTTTTGCTTTCTACAAGGGTTTTATTCCAAATTTTGGCCGACTAGGATCATGGAATGTGATCATGTTCTTGACCTTAGAACAGGTACTGAAAACAAATTGTCTATTATTGGTATGATTTAATTGATTGATTGCTTGCTTGCTTAAATTTGAATAAATCTTTTTTTTTGCTTTTCCCCAACAGGCGAAGAAGATTTTTGTCAAAGAAGTGCCAAACTAACTCATATACAAATGGACATTACTGAGCATAATAAGAAAATTGATATAGCATTTGCCATTGCCAAAGTGGAGCGTGGTTGAAATATCAAACTCGTGACTTATGATTCGAAAAGTCAAATTAACTGATTAATCATTCATATATAAGCATACATTGTTTATTAATGTCAGTGATCTACTGATCTTGTTGTGTGTATTTGTATTCTGTACAATAAAAGAGATATAGAAGATGACAGAAATGAGAAGAAAAGGAAAGGAATTATACATAATAAATACAACAAGGCTTTGTTGACAACAACAATTTCATTTGATTCGTGTGTTTTATTTGTTGACAACAAAAATTCCAAAACCCAAAAAACAAAATCATAACACATTAACACTTGTAATGACATTTGATAGAGCATTCAAACCCATTTGTGAAACTTGTTTGCATAAAATACAATCTTTTTCCTAAGTCTGCACAAAACGATATCTGCTCTTACATTCTTCCTTAGGTAAAGTAGGATGTAATGCAGATCATCTGCAGAGATCCTAAATCTGGAAAGATCCTTCAACCCCTGATACATTACTCTACATGCACACACGGAATAGTGGCATATCTGGTATTCATACTTGTCATAGAGCACAGGCAGTGTGAGAATGAGTAAGAGACCTGCAAGACAGGTTGTGGCAGAAACAGTAAGCACTAGAAACAAAACATTCCATATCAATGAATCTTTGGCTGTTCTGTTACCTGTGTAGCCTATGGTGATGAAGTCAAAGAAAGCGCCAAGAACAGATAGGATCCATAGGCACGATGCAACTTTGTAGAAGAGAATTGGGTTTTTTCCAAGAGCAACATCATATGAAGCTGAGAAGAAATCGTTGAAATTTGCACGGGCAAAAGTAGCCAGTTCGTTGACTGTTTCCTCTGAAAGATACATCTTTGGAATGGGTGGAGGTGGCCTGAATGGATGTATGGATTTTTTTTTTTGAAGAAAAAACAGCAGCAGAGAAAAATCGAAACAGAAAATTCGAAATTACCTATTGAGAACCCCAGCTGCTTTTGCCCAGACAAAGAGGATAGAGAGGACGAGCAGAAGTACACGGGAGACGAGATAGATGAGAGTGTGACCAGACACCTGAAAAATTAACCATGCACTGATCGCCCAAACAACTATCTGTAATGTTAAATCTCTACGCCTCCATAGAATTATATCTGCAACTGATCAATTGAATCAAAAATCTTAGATTTCACCTGCTTTGAATTTGTCAAATATGATAAAATGTTTTGCTTAGTGCTTACCCATCCCTCCTCCGAACAACTGGTGAACGAGACTCCGGTCGTCGATCAAACGATGATCGTCGTCACAAGAAGGATCCATGGAGAAAAAATGAGTTTTTTTTAAAGATTATCGAGATCTGGAGGAAAAAGCCTGCTTGAAAGTTTGTTGTTATTGCCAATGCCAGTAGTGACGTACAGGAGGAAAAGAAAAGATACAATACAATAAAAGAACTGTGGGCACCTGCCTGCCCGGTGGACGGTGGTGCAGAAGAAAAAATAAAGAAGAAAGAGGACAACAACACCTCCTAAATCTTCATAATTTCTATGATTCGTTGACCCCACTTAAACTTTAATTGAGAAATAATAATAAAGTCTTGCAATTTAAGTCATAAGAATATTAGCTCTCCTAAAAGATCATATTTATGCTTATCTAGTTATTATAAAACTAAGTTAAATAGCTAATTTTCTTGTTTGTTTCTTTGTTACGTAATTTTCTATTTTCCATGTAATCAGAACATCAACCTTTTATTTTTACTAATGAAATTTTTTAATTAAATTTAAAAAATTATGGCTAATGCTAAATGATGATACAAAAGATCGATCAAGCCCATCATCATTTTTTATTCTGGGTCCCCTCTAAGATAAAAATGTAGTTAGAGAATTAGATGGGAGAAATTAGTCACAAGTATCACTATCTACAAGAAATCCACAAATGGATAGGAAATGCATCCTCTGCAATTGCATCGATCTCGTTAAGTCCTTCATATTGGGTCATATCCTAATCATCTTGAAACTGATATTATTCTCTACGATCAAAAAATAAAATTACAACAAAACACTAGAATCCTCCATATGACCACATTGTACACTGAGCTAACAACAACTGTTCAGCTACTGAATTCTTCTCCATCCAGTCACATCAATTTTCCTACGAGACATTCAAGCATTACAGATTTACAGATAAGATCTCTATCTCAATAACATTTCAGCTATATTCTGAAATGCTTTGTTTGTGACTTTGTGGAATACAACATCATTGGTTTTGAACAGAAAGCAAAATTAAGTCACACGAGCAAAATAGATAAGAATCATAAAGTATAGGACTTGAACATATCAGAAACCACGCCGCCAATTCTCTCCGGCATAAACAGCTTGATCACCAAGTTCTTCCTCTATACGAAGTAGCTGTTAACAGAAGAAAAAACAAGCATTCAGAATGAAAATATTAAATTGTATCAAATCATCATTTAATCATTTAGCTTAAACAGCTAACTATATTATAAAATCGATGTGCAATATGAATGAATAAATACAAACATTTATTCAAACACAATATTGTTTGCTGCTAAAATAGACGAAAGATTTGGAAACCTTCTCTGAATTTACAACAAAGATTTAGTGTACGTCCAGTAGCCCATCCATGGATAAAATGTGAAAATACTATGTGGATGCGAGAGAGAATTTATTGGTTTCAAGTTACTTGGGTTTCTAGTTATAACGGACGGCTGTACTTCATACATGAAACATAGTCTATAGCTAAACGACAGATACTATCAAAACATAGTCTATGAACGTAAATCAATTGCAACTGCCTAAATACGAAACTATTTTGTTAAATAGATTTTCACAGGAAAATCCAATCACTAGTTAAATAATACATGGCTGTGAGTCTATGAGCCAAAATCTGAACTCTGGTATATATTTGATGAATTGATGACTGATGTAGACGCATCTAAACTCAGTTCAAGAAAACTACCTGGTTGTATTTAGAAAGACGCTCCCCACGGCAAGGTGCACCAGCTTTAATCTGACCGGTACCAAGTCCTACTGCTAAATCAGCAATGAAGGAATCTTCGGTTTCCCCGCACCTATGAGATACAATAACACCCCAAGAGGCATCTTTTACCTGCTTCACGACTTCAATGGTTTCTGTGATAGTACCTATCTGATTAACCTGTATATGTATAGAATTTCAGTCAAAAAAATTGTTGAAAATGTGTAATCATCCAATGAACACGATAAAAACTAATTACCTTAAGAAGAAGGGCATTGCATGTTTGTTCATGTATTGCCCTCTCAATTCGCTTTGGGTTTGACATCAATAACTCATCTCCTGCAACCTGTACGCCACTTTGTCAATATTTGATTTCATTTTAAAGTGAAAATTATTCAGAATAAGTTCACCACACCTGGCAAACCCCATTACTAGAAAATAATTTAGTGTGTTCCCAATCATCCTTATTGAATGGCTCCTCCATGGAAACAATCGAATAATCTGGGTATAAAAAATTGCACAAGCATCCATCCATCAAGTATATGGTTATCAAATTCAAATGTGAAAAAAATCAGATAGGTGCCATTGAAGCTACCTCTGCAGAGTTGGGTGTATATCTCAACCATATCTTCTCCTGTCTTAAAATTTTGTCCAGATTTATCAGGTGATTTGAAGTCTAAGTCATACTTATTTCCTGTTGAAAAGTAAAATTAAACATATATTCCCAATGCGATTGTAGTAAAAAATATTATAATAACATTAAACAGAAAAGATTTGGGAGAAATAAAATTCTATAGCTATAACTAAAATGTTAAAACTGTTTTTCTATAAACTTGAAATAAAAATGTGCCAAAATAACCTATGCAAAAGTCTGTAGCAGCAACATCCAATGCTAATTGAATTCTACTACCATAACCAGTTCTGTTGATTGCCTCCTTAACCATGTCCAAAGCCTCTGTAAAACTGTAAACAATGTAAAAAAAAGTTAACCAAATTGTTACATTACTTATACGGTAGATGAGTCTAAGCAGGAAAGCCAAAATAATCCTGCCTGGAGATATCTGGAGCAAATCCACCATCTTCACCTACATTACATCCAATGGAACCATATTTCTCGGTAATTACAGTCTGCCATTTCCAAAATAAAAGGAATATGCCCATTAAATCAGAAAATTAAAACATAAATAAAACAATCAAATACGACTAATTGATATTAGTTTTTATGTAAAGGATCAAAGCACAAAGGGAAGAATATTGAACTCAACAATTGGTAAAATATAAAGCAACTTTAGAATGCACCACGTATTACCATGTACCACACAGAAGTGTCATAATTTCATAGTGACAAGACATTCAAGGGTAAAAAAATCCATGCATAGGAGGATACTGTAAACAGTGTTTCGATTGTTAATGTTTCAAAAATAAAACTGGAAAAACTTTTAATATCAATCAGAAAAGTAAAACCAGAAAAGAAAAAACCAGAAAACAAATCGGAGAAGAAGAAGAAGAAACAAATTCGTCAAAATAAAAAATACAAAAAAATTGACAAAGAAGTAGACATATCTTTCACGAATTACCTTTAGGTGATGATATGTCTCAGAACCCATCTCCATTGCTTCCTCAAAAGTGTTGGCACCAATAGGGAGAATCATGATTTCCTAATAGGAGTTTGCTTGTCAGCACATTTTATGTTTTTCAAAGAAATTGAGAAAAGTCTTTTTTTTAGCTTAATAAAGACACTAAAAGATAAATTTTGGAACCAATAGAAGCATTATTATGGTTCATTAATCCGTATCATGGTTTTATGTCGCCACATATGCAGAAATCGGGGGGCTCCTATATGGTTTAATCCATGTGATTATCAGGTTTTGAAATTAAAATAGATGATCATGAATCATGATTTCCTCGCCAACTTTAGCATGCTCCAGTGATTCCAAGAATGCTCCAACAAGATTCCAAAGCCATTCTTCCCCTCCCAAACTTGTTTTATGTATTTAAGCAAATAAAGTATTTTTTTCCAGTCACATAGTCGCAGGTAAAAGTATAAAACCTCAGTTCATACATATTAAACTGTCATAATTATTCTGTCAGAACCTTAATAAAGGCATATCCATTTAATCACACAGATATTCATGAGAAAATGGATACCATGGAATATCGAAAATTGATACAATGAAATATTTGATCGAAAGCAATTTCATCCATACTCAATATTAGACTACTAGTAAGTAGTAATGGGATATTAGGACTTAAATGAGATATTTTAAGAAAAGCTACAAAAACACACAGATATTTTTAAACATAATAAATTAAAAAATATTGAATTTGAACTATTGATTACATAATTTGCATTCATGGCTGAATCTGCATAATTTGAACTATAAACTAAGTAATTAATAAATATTGTGTGGGTTGTATCATCTGAGTGCTAAAAGAAAATTATTTTATTTAATGATTTTTTATTGAACAAATTTATGGTAAAATAATGTGATTAGAAAATGATCCAAATATCCAATGATAGAACATTTAGAAAGACACCCATCCTGATAAAAGACTGACAAACATATGGATTAATAACCTGGGTATGTATGTCATACTTGCGCTGCCAGGTAATTTCCAGCATGCTTTCCTCCGCTGATGAGGGTTATGAAAGGAACTGGAAGAACAGGATTGCTTTTACCAGCGAGATCACCAATATATTCGTAGAGTGGAATCTGCAGCAAAAGAAAATAATGGAACTAGTTTTTAGACTTTTAATTCTTATGTCAAAATCTTTTCATATTACCAAAATAACAGCCATACCTCCTTTTCAGCAGCACCAGCTTTGCACACGGCAATTGAAACAGCCAACATGGCATTTGCATCAAGTTCAGACTGCACGGAATAGCATATCTTGTTATAAAAGATTACATAATAATTCATTTTCTATTAAGAAATTAAATGTATTTAGACCGGAATACATTAATTAAAAGGATAAGAAAAATAATCATAAAAAAAGAACTCGCCTTATTTTCTGTTTTATCCAGATCTATCATTGCCTGATCGATCTGAGATTGGAGAATTGGATCCATACCAACCAAAGCTTCAGAAATTTTCTCGTTGATATTTTTAACAGCTTTAGAGACACCTTTTCCTATATATTTTTCATTCCCACCATCACGTAGCTCCAAAGTGTCATACCTAGTACAGATTCACAGGAGATGAAATTGCTAAATGACACAACATCAATTCAACAGAAAAAGAAAATAAATAAATGACTGAATAAAAAAAATCAACAGGGTAATTCTACTGAGTAAGCTGAAGGGTCTCGAAAATACAAATTACAAACTATAAGAAGATCGGTCAGTACTCAGTGGATAGAGAACAAAAGACTTGATTATGTATTGGATTTTATTTTATGAAGATAATAAAACAAAAACAACCTAAATTATTTTATATCAAGAATTGAAATGAACCAGGACTTTAATATTGAATTAAACATACTTGAGGATACTGTGACATTTTTCCTGGAAAAACACAACAAAAATGACAAAAGAAGAAGAAGAAAACTAACATTCCAGGAGCGGTGTCGCTGGGAGAAGCAGCACGGAACATGCCTTTATTGGTGTAAAGATCGACCTCGACGGTCGGAATCCCTCGACTATCCAAGATCTGCCTCGCCTTTATCTTGGTGATAACAGAAGGAACTGCCTTCCTCATATGATTGGACTACCAAAGAAACATGAACATTCGACATCATATAATACCAATAAAACAAGTATGAAAGAAACCCCTAATCCACTTACGATGAAGAGGACAGGATCTGACGATTTGGCCTTGACGGCGGCATTGACGGCATCCTCGATCCTTCGAGAGAGCATGTGCTTATCGAGATAATCTTGGACTGACATTTTCCCGAACAGATCGGATGCGGAATTGGAGGAGTGTGTTGGAATGATCGATCGGCAAGCGCAACGACCGCAAGTGGTAACTGGTAAAAGGTGAAGGAAAAAAGAAAAACATCTTTTTAAATACCAAATGAGTAATCATAATAAAAATTATTAATTTCAAGGCTGTAAATAGGTCTTGGATCGATTTTGGATCCATTAAAAGATTTGGACCCGGAGACCTGGATACGGACCCGATCAATTAATGGTCCGAATTCAGATTAGCCAGAGTGCCAGACCTGCTGGATCCGGACCTGGTTATTATAAATGTTAGGTGAATATAAATATTTTAGTTAGTTAGGGTTTAAATATAAATATTTTATAATATATTAGTAACTTAAAGTTTAAATATAAATACACCATTTATATTTTATAGTATATTTAATTATTTATTAATTTATTTAGGTAAATAAAAAATTCTTTTTTTTTGGCCTGGGCCTCTGGCCAATTTCATGGGTCTGCATCCAGGTCCAACCCAACCAGTTCAGATCTGACCCATTTACAGCCGGGTGAATTTCGTTAATATCCACATTGCTGCACATTTGACCGCACTTGTATCCGAGAAAAATCGAGATCCAGATCCAGAATGTGAAATGTGTACCTCAAAAATCTTATATAAAAACCCGACCTTGTGAGTCGATCGAAACCTCCTCCTTTTTAGCATATTCGTACGTCGTCATCGATCGAGGTAGAGAGAGAAAGAAGAAAATGTTTGTGAACAAAATGAAGGCATTGTTGTCATGCCAAAAACATAACCATCGTTCAGCGGAGATGAAAAGAAAATTATTAATTTTGGAAGAACACAATCACCGTCACCGTCTCCAAAAATTCAAAAACGTTGGTTTTTGTAACATGGTGTGCCGATGGCAATTGTTTTTTTTCATTTTCATATCGACTGTTATTTTCTTCTACTCTGAGATTCAGGACGAGGAGAAAGTCGGTTTTGAAGTTGAAGTCAAGGTACGCGTATAAAATCAATCGATTTAACTGCTCTATCACCTTTCATTTAATCAATTGATACATTAATAATTATATATATCAGTTTCCTTTGCCGATGATGAGAAACGACATCGGAGAAAAAGACAAAAAATATCTACCGTGCATCGCCGACAGAAATATCCCAAATAACAATGATGCAATAAACAACGATGGATATCTTGTGATCAATGCAAATGGTGGGTTGAATCAGATGCGGATAGGAATCTGTGATATGGTCGCCATAGCTAAGATGATGAATGCCAGTCTTGTTATTCCTTCAATGGATGGTACCTCGTATTGGAACGATCAAAGCGAGTTTAAAGATATCTTCGACGTTGACCATTTCATTCAAACTCTACAAGATGAAGTGCAGGTAGTGGAATCACTTCCATATGAATATTCCAGCATCAAGCCATTGAAACAACCACCAATTTCTTATTCAAAGGTATAATATTATATATATTAATTAGTTTAATTTAAGTTCGATCTGATTAACCCATATTCGATCAATCCATTCATTCATCAATCATATTTTATGAATTCATTATTAAGAGCGATTACTACGAGAAAAAGATGAAGGAATTGTTGAAGGAGCGCAAGGTTGTTGAATTCACCCATGCAGATTCGAGATTGGCGAACAACGATATACCTCCGTATTACCAGAAACTTCGGTGCTTTGCAAATTACGAAGCGCTTCGATTCACAGAGGAGATCTATGATGTTGGAGAGATGGTTTTTCAAAGATTAATGCGACGAAGCAATGGGAAAGGGTACATAGCTTTCCACCTGAGATACGAAAAGGATATGCTTTCCTTCACCGGATGTAACCACAATCTGACCAAATGGGAGGCTGAGGAGTTAGACGACATGAGACGTCGTAACAAACGTTGGAAGGAAAAGAAAATCAACGGCGAGAAGAAACGTAAGGAAGGAAAATGTCCGATGAGTCCTCGTGAAACTGTATTATTCTTGAAAGCCATGGGTTTCCAACCCAATACACATATATACATCGTCGCTGGGGAACTGTACGGTGCAAACAGTATCAAAACTATTACATCTGAATTCCCAAACTTACACACACATCAAAGTGTGCTCGCCGGAACAGATCAATTGAAGAAATTTAACAGGTATCAGAATCGAATGGCTGCTGTGGATTACCATGTTGCAGTGAAGAGCGACGTGTTTATATTCAGTTACAATGGGAACATGGCTAAGGCTGTTCAAGGTTACAGGAGATTCCATGGATTCCTACCAACTATTAACCCGGACATACGTATGATAATACACCTTATTGATAGATTGGACAATGGGGAGTTTAGTTGGAATGAATTTGCATCAAAGGTGCAATCCTCCCATCCGCCGGAGAGACTTGGAGCGGCTTATGAAAGGAAACCTGGTAAAATTCCCAAGTTAGAAGAGAATTTTTACGCAAATCCCTTTCCTGATTGTTTTTGCTACTCAAATTCTTCCATTCAAACCATTTGGGACTAGCTAGGCGCCGGAGATCAATCGAAGTGCATTAATTGATTAGTTTTTTTTAACTTCGCTCGATCATACCCTCTTAATAAGCTCTAGCTACCATGTGTTGCTTCGTTTTCTTGATGATTTGCTCTTTTATACTCTCCATTTTATGTTCCGATTTACCATAGGTTGTTTGTTAGGTTTCCTAGCTAGCTTGGATTGTTATGGTCAAGATTGGAAAAATAATTGTATTTTCAAAAATTGGATGAATAAGATGTTTCCTTCACGATTTCTTTCTTGTATATTTTCACTTTGTTTTCTAATAAAACGTATTTTCACACGATGTTTCCAAGACGACGCTACGAATTCCCAACCGTTGAGAATGCTCAACATCAATAAATACAAGACATACTCAACATTGGAAACTACTGGTTATCACTCTATTTTGAATTCAAAGTTCATACTTCCACTGGAAATCGGAAGTCGGATAGACGGACGGATGATGGGGATAGACGGACGGAAGTCGGAAGACAAGTAATAACTGGCCGGAAATGTTTTATTTAATGTGATAAAATCAAATTGAAGATTGATACAACGATTTGACGGAAGGAAAATAAACGCGAACAGGAAATCGCGATTGTGGGAGCACGCTGAACGACTGGAGAAACGGAAGTCGACGTCGCGCAGGGGAGCCAGACCAGGGGAATAGTGTTGGATAATAACTGCCTCTTGGTGGAGGTGATGATCATACCTTTATAGTGAGCTGAGGGCCAGATCTATCCTTGTGCACTCCTTCATGGGTTGGGCTCCCGTCCTTGGGCTGGATTACATACTCATGCATACTGAAGAAGCAAGCATTTCTTGGAAGGATCTCCAAAAAAGGTATAACCAAGGAAATGCACCTAAGGTTAACCAAATAAGGTATGATCTAAACAATTTACATCAAGGATCTGATAGTGTCACTGTTTTTTATGATAAATTCAAATCCCTATGGAATCAAAAAATAAAATTAGAAGACATTGATTTTTGTAGTTCATGCACTCCCAAATACAATGTCAAACTAGAGAAGGATAAAATTCATCAGTTCTTATTAGGACTGAATGAAGATTTTAAGACCTTAAGAGGGCAAATCCTTTCATATGATGAGCTACCCAACATGAACAAAGTTTTTTTATCTTGTCATACAAGAGGAAAAACAGAAAATCTGTTTTAGAGATAAAATTGATAAGCCTATAGAATCATCTGCCCTATATGCTAAAAGAACAAATGAAGAAGAAGAGGAAAAAGGATTTTATAGCAAAAATGGCAAAAAATTAGATGCTTCAAAATACTGTGACAATTGCAAGTATTATGGACATATAAGAAAAGATTGCTATCACATATAAGAAAGGAAACAAGTTCAAGAAACCTAATATTGAGTCTGCAAATCAAGCCTCATCCTCAAACTCTACCATTCCAGGAATGTCTAGTGAAGAAATTCTAATGCTCAAGGACTTCTTGAAAAACAATGGTATGAGTTATTTTTTTAATGCTTTAAATTTTAAAATAAATCATTTATACAATGTGATAGATCTTAAAACAAAAAGGATCATAGACACTGGAGCTTCCCAACATATGACTGGGAATCTTCAGATCTTTGATAAACCACCAACTGAAAATGGTGAACATTTTGTCACCATTCCAAGTGGTGAGACATGTAGAACTAAATCAACAGGAAAAATAACATTTTCCAAAGATCTAATTTTACAAGATGTTCTTTATATACCACAATTTAAAGTAAACTTAATTTCAGTAAACAAACTAACTCTGGACAGCAATTTAAAATTTTTATTTGATGATAATTAAAAATTGTTATTTTCAGGGAAGCAAGTCAGGGAGAGTGATTGGGAAGGGTAGGAGCCAAGATGAGCTCTACATATACAGTTCTAATCCCCCTGGTTATGCATATACATCTCTAGACTCTAGAACTTGGCACAACAGACTTGGACATATTCCCAATGAGAAGCTTGTTATGTTAGTCAAAAATCAGCAAATAGAATGTAGAATAAAAAGTCTACTATGTAATAAAAATTCTGTTTTGGATGATTGTAATAAAGTTTTTTCCAATAAAGATTGTGATGTTTGTCCTTTATCTAAACAAAATAAACTCAAATATACAAAAAGTATTTCAATTAGTAAAAACTTATTTGATCTAATTCATATAGATATTTAGGGCAAATTCCCAATTACTACTCATGATGGTTTTAAGTATTTTTTAACCATTGTAGAGGACTTAAGTAGGACAACTTGGATTTTCCTAATAAAAGATAAGTCCATGGCTTATGAATGCATAAGGAAGTTCATAATCAAAGTTAAGAACTTCTTCTCTAAAAATATAAAAATAATAAGAAGTGATAATGGTGGAGAATTTAAATCAAATAAATTCAAAGATATGCTTGAGAATCTTGGAATTTTACATCAAATCACATGTCCCTACAACCCTCAACAAAATGCAAGGGTTGAGAGAAAACATAGGTACTTACTTAATATAGTTAGGTCCCTACACATACAAGCCAATATTCCCCTAAAGTATTGGGGAGAATGCATATTGACTGCCACATATATTATAAATAGGATCCCATCAAAGATTCTAGATAATAAAATCCCTTTTGAAATCCTACACAAACAAAAACCCAAGTACAATTTTTTAAGAACTTTTGGATGTCTATGTTATGCAACAACACATAATAGAGAACACAAGTTCTCTCCAAAATCTTTTAAGGGAATATTCATGGGATATCCTCCCAACATAAAAGGATATTTGATACTTTGTCTAGAAGATGAAAAAATTTATATTCGTAGGGATGTTGTTTTTAGAGGATATTTTTCCTTTCAATCAAACTACATTCAAGATTGATCAAAACAAAACAGAAAATATCTTTCCACTGCAAAAAATATTTAATGAAGTATTGGAAGAACATCATCCCAAGGAAGATGGTTTTGAAATCATCAAAACAACCAAAAACAAAAATTATAAAAAAATTCTAGACAGACCAGGTATAACTGGAAATAACCAATTTGGTCAGTCTAGAATCATACCAATAAATAAAGAATCAGACATGCCAGATATAGCTGAAGATAATCAGCCTGCCCAGCCTGAAATCACACCTGAAAACCAGCAATTAGACAGGCCAGACATAGCTAAAAATGATCAGTCTGGCCAGTCTGAAACTATAACAGAAAACACATTAAAAGTTGCCCTGGACAGGCCAGAAACAACTGAAAATGATCAGTCTAGAACAGTTGGTAATAACCAATCTGAGCTAAGACAAATCAGCACTTTTAACTCAGAAAATCAAGGACAAAATGAAGGGAGTCCAGTCCAAACTGATCATATAGAAAATAATAGAAGTGATCATAGAAATCAAAATAAAGGATTGAATTCAAACAAAAATAATGAAAATAACACAAAACAAGTTAAAAATATAAAACAAACAAGGTTGGGCAGGATTATAACCAAACCCAAACACTTTAGTGATTTTTATATGGATGATGAATCACCCAAGAAAATCAAATATCCTATGAGCAACTATGTGTCATACCATAGAGTGAATGACAAACATAAGGATTTTCTGAAACAAATCACTACAAACATTGAACCAAGAACCTTCAATGAAGCATCCACTATCCCAAAATGGGTAGAGGCAATGAAAAAAGAGATGGAGGCTCTTGTCTCAAACAACACTTGGGTCATAACTGAACTTCCAAAAGGAAGAAAAACAGTAGGATCCAAGTGGATATACAAAATAAAATACAAACCAAATGGAGATATTGAAAGATATAAGGCAAGACTAGTAGCAAAGGGTTTCTCTCAAAAAAAGAATTTTGATTTTTATGAAACCTTTACACCAGTTGCCAAAATGACAACAGTAAGAATTCTTATTGCCTTTGCAGCTCATAAAAGGTGGAACCTCTATCAAATAGATGTTAACAATGCCTTCCTTCATGGAGATCTCCATGAGGAAGTGTATCTAAAACTACCCCAAGGTTTACTCCAAGAAGGAGACAAAAGAGTATGCAAGCTCGGTAAGTCATTATATGGCCTTAAACAGGCCTCTAGGAACTGGTTTGAAAAATTAAGAACCACACTTTTAAAAATGGGTTTTAAACAAACCAAATCAGACTACTCCCTCTTCATAGAGAAAAAAATGAAAACATAATTTATCTAATTGTATATGTAGACGACATAATCATCACAGGCAGCAATGAGCTAGAAATAGGATTTTTAAAAATACAATTAGAAAATAATTTTAAACCAAAAGATTTTGGAAAATTAAGCTATTTTCTAGGAATTGAGGTATCATATTCTAATGAAGGTATTCCTTTGTCTCAAAAGAGATATGCCTTAGAAATACTTGAGGAAAGTGACATTTCAGGTGCAAAAGAATCTAAAATACCTATGGAAAGGAATATAGATCTCAAAAGTGAATCTAAACCAATTCAAGATCCAACATTCTATAGAAAACTAGTTGGAAAACTGATATACCTCAATATCACAAGACCTGACTTAAGCTATGCAGTTCACTGGCTTAATCAGTTCATGAGTGAACCAATAGAAGTTCACTTAAAAGCCTTATTCAAAGTATTAAAAGCCTTATTCAAGCACTGGTCATCGACAAAGGTGTTGAATCGACGGCGCGGACAGTCCGAGGACTTATGGCTGGGTTGTCCACATTTGTAGCAAATGAGTGGGGGTCGGGTGTAGGGGTCGTTTGTTGGCTTCGGTCGTTCTCCGAGTAGGCCCTTACCATTCTCGGGCATGTGGCCAAGGGACGAATCAACGCCGGCGGGTCGAGAATATGCGGGCGGACGGCTGCTCCGAGCTAATTATTTTTCGATCTGTGACGCCCAGTTCATTGAATCGGACAGAGAATAAGTGGATAACACGGACACTCGATCTTGGATTGGGATTCTCAACTCGGAGATGAAACGGGCGATCATTTTCTCCTCTCCTTCCTTGAGTTCGCTACGGGTGGATAATCGGTGGAACTCGTCTGCATAGGTGTCGACGGAACGAGACCCTTGGCGACAATTATTGAGGTACTCGGTAAACAAAGCTCGTTGATAGTTAGCCGGGAGGAACCTCTCATACACGAGGCTCTTCATTTTCTTCCACGTGGGGATTGGTCCCTTATTTCGATTTGCACGGTTGGCCTGTGTTTGGCGCCACCCTTGAGCCGGAGTGCAACGAGCTGAGCGGTGTTGTTGTCGTCAACGGGGACATAGGTAAAGTAGTCCTCAACGTCGGCGACCCAATCGACGAATGCCTCGTTGTTGGTTAGTCCACAGAAGACGGGAATGTCGGCCTTGAGTCGACTGGCACGATGTTATGGGAAGTGGTGTTGGTGCTGGTCTTGGTGTGGAGGTGGTGGACGGTGGTGAAGTCTTCGTCGGACGAGGCCTCCTCCCATAGAGGAATTCCCGATGGTCGGTGGTGAGTGGTCGGGGGAGGTCGGGGTGGTGAAGTGGGATTGAATTGGGTGATGTCGGATGTACCGGGCTGTGTGGTGGGAGGGAGGTATATGCCAGGGGTGTAATAGATCCCGTAAGTACTGATGCGTTGATCGTAGCTAGCATCGTTCGCACCTCGCGACGTTGCTCGACACACTGGTCCTTCAACAACTCGACCATCTTACGCAACATCTCTTCCTAGAACACGACCAGTTCCGACTGCTGGATGAGTGGGTCGCTTTGCTCTGCCATTGGACCAGACACACGTGAGTGAAGGTGTGAGAATCTGTCTCTGATACCAGTTAATGGGGATAGACGGATGGAAGTCGGAAGACAAGTAGTAACTGATTGGAAATGTTTTATTTAATGCGATAAAATCAAATTGAAGATTGATACAACGATTTGACGGAAGGAAAATAAACGCGAACAGGAAATCGCGATTGCGGGAGCACGCTGGACGACTGGAGAAACGGAAGTCGACGTCGCGCTTGGGAGCCGGATCAGGGGAATAATGTTGGATAATAACTGCCTTTTGGTGGAGGAGATGATCATGCCTTTATAGCGAGCTGGGAGACAGATCTGTCCTTGTGCACTCCTTCATGGGTTTGGCTCCCGTCCTTGGGTTGGATTACATCAACGAATATTCTTGCGATCTCTGTCTTCGATCTGCTCATTCCATCTTCCGCTGCTACAGACATCTATCTTCAACATCACAGTATCTATTTTTACGTACAATATCTTTATATCTATTTTGCTCACAACATAAACTATATTTCTATCTATTCCTGCATACACGTGACTTCGTACTTCGTGATCTTAGACATACATATATTAAATAATATAAATCTGTTCATACGTTTTTCTTACATACAGTAACATATATCACGAATACATATTCATCACTCTGTTGCACCATATAAGTATATAATAAAGTTAAGATCAATATTACTCAACACACACATATATATAGATTATTATTGTCGAATTTTAACATGCTATCAGAGTAGTAAGACCCTGCCCTGCACAAAATATAAGACTGCAGTTGATCATCAAAAAAGGGAGTTTTTCCTTCCCTCACAAAGAGAGACAAAATATACAAAAAAAAGGTTTTTTTCCTCAAAAAAAGAGACAAAATATAAACAAAAAAAAAGTTTTTGGTGGACCAGCTGAATCTATTGGATCATTAGCCGGAGTCTTAGGGGACGACGTGTTTGGAGTGCTCGTCGACTTCTCCGACTCTCTGTTGGACGATTTTCTGTGATCGGATCCGACGTTTTATGTGAGTTAATTTTGGGTTTAAGAAGTACTGAAAATTTGGGTTTAAGAAGTACTGGAATTTTGGGTTTAAGACGTTTCTGTGATCGCCCATTTTTTCACTTTAATGTAGTATTTTGTACTATAGAAGTAAACCGTGATGCTATGGTTTGTTGAGCAAATTGTTGGATCTGTTTCTTGGCATGGAAATACAAAATACCTCTTAAACCCAAATTTCCAGTACTTTTTAAACCCAAAATTAACTCACACAAAACGTCGAATCTGATCATAGAAGATCGTCCAACAGAGAGTCGGAGAAGTCGACGAGTCCTCCAAAGTTTCTTGGCTTACAAAGTTTCAAAAGATCCTACAACCCAACAAACAACTATCCTAGAAGAGAAAACAAACAATTTGGTAAAAATTTCAATGCCAACAGACAAAATTTCAGAGCAAATAACACTTACACTGAAGAACAATAGGAACAACAAGAACAACATAATTGGGATGACTATGAGTACCATGATGATCACAGCCAAGATGATCAACTTGACCACCCAATTGATAGCAGAGCTAATCATTCACTAAGTCAACCAAGCTACACTCTCACAAACGACCAACTCATGATGTTACTACAAGCACAAAACATGCCTAAACACTCAGCAAATGTGGGAAGAACAAGAAGAGACACATCCACAACCCACAACATAGAAACAACAGGTATATTACCATCAATATCTCACTGTTTTATTTCAAGGGCAAATAAGCAAAATGAGTGGATAATAGATAGTGGGGCCACATACCATATGCGTGGTCCACATATCCAACTATCTAACATAAGGGCTCTACCTCACCCTATTACAGTCCATATGCCCAACTCAAGCATAGTAACTGTACATGAGTTTGGGACCTTCACTTTAAATGAAAATTTAACACTATATCCAGTGTTAAAAATTCTAAATTTTAATGTTAACTTAATTTCTGTCACGAAATTGACTAAATCAATTAATTGTTCCTTTAATATTTTATCATGATCACTGCCTAATACAGGATTCGAAGATGAATTTGATTTCTATGGGTAAAAAGAAGGAAGGACTCTACATCTTGTCCACAAAGGAGGCAAAACAAAAGAAGACGAGCAAATTTAGCACAATTTACCTCTGCAGTATCATGACACAGAAGACTAGGACATCCATCTATTTTGAGATATAACTTAATTAGGAAAAACAATTCATCAATTCCTATTTTGAAAGACCATATTTGTAATGAATGTCCAACTACTAAATTCATTAGACTATGTTTTCCTGTTAGTACTTTTAAGACTACGATTTTTTTTGAATTATTGCACGTTGATGTTTGGGGAAAGTGTAAAACACTAACCCACAACAACCATCATTATTTTTTAACCATTGTTGATGATTTCAGTAGGGCTACTTGGATAATTGTACTACATGACAAAAGAGAAACCACTGAAAAATTAAAATCATTTATAAAAGAAGCAACAAATCAATTTGATACATCTCTAAAACCAATCAGAACCGATAATGGTACTGAATTCCTAAATAAAGAACTTCAAAATTTCTTAAAGGAATTAGAAATCAAACACCAACTAACATGCCCTTACACCCCCACAACAAAATTTGATTATTGAAAGAAAACACATGCATCTCCTAGACACAACCAGATGTCTGATGTTTCAATCAATTTTTGGATTCTTGATTTTTCAAAACCTACATCAAGTCAACAACACAATAATTTAATTAGTGAATTAATTAAAACATTATATAAATTATTTATTTAATCAAATCAATTTATAAATTATTTAAAAATAATCAATTAAATAATTAATTAAAACATTTATAAACAGTAAATTCAATAATTCATAAATAACAAATAAAAAATTAAATAATCATTCATTTTTAAACAAAAAATAATTTTATTAATAAAAACAATAAATTATATATTTATTACATAAGAATTATTTTATAATTTAATGCAAAATTTTCATTATTTAAAACAATATGTTAATTACTTATATAATTAATTAAAACTTCGTTTTAATTATTTTTAAAAAGTAAATAAAATATTTAATAAATTAATTAAAACAAAATAAAATAATATTTCAAGCAAATTAAATAATATTTCATTTTCATTAAAACAAAATTATTTCTTTCAAATAATTCATTAATAATTGATTTCATGCATATTTATTTCATGTAAATTATTAGTTTCATGTAAACTTAATAATTTAAATTAAATAATTTAAATATATATGATTCAAAATTTATTTTTAACATTATAATTTCATATAACCATTCATAAAATATATCCATTCATCAAATATTATTTGATATTATAACCATTTCATTTTATTATTATTTCATAACAATCATTCATAGAATTAATATAACTATTTGATATAACCATTTAATTTAATTTTTTTACGAATCATTCATAAACATACTAAAATAATTCATTAAATTTATCTTTTATTCATACTGCATGTAGACATTAATTTTTCATTCATATATAACAATTACAACATAAAACAAGAAATCAATAACAAGAAATCAATTACAAATAAAATCAATAAAACAATCAAAATAACATAATGAAAACAACATGCATAATCACAACATAATCAAAACTCCTAATAAATGAAAGATCCAACTCCTAGTAAATGAAAGATCTAATTCTATCTATCAACCTAAGAATTTACACTATGTTTGAAGGAAATGCCACCATTGAACATGTAGGAAATATTACCGAGGTGTGTGGAAGTGGAGACCGGCGACGGAGACGTGACCGACGGGAGGAGACGACGACGAAGACGGGAGGAGGCGACGACGATTCGGCAGGAGCGACTCTGTCGATTTGAAGAACAAGAAGCCGATATAACACATAAATCATTAAGAGTAGAAACTATATATAACACATAAATCATATAATCATAAACATATAATATAAACTATAAAATCGATCATTACATATATAAACATTACAGCAACCCATTCAATAATCATAATCATAAACATAAATCAATAAACATAAACATAATAAATAAATCAATAATCAATAATAATCAATAAACATAAACATAATAAATAAATCAATAATCAATAATAATAAAAAAACATAAACATAAACATAAATCAATAATCAAGAATGAAATAATCAATAATCGAAACCCATTCACCCCATAACAATAATCAATATCAAACCCATCATCACAATAATCTTATCAACACAATAATCATAAACAAAAAACCATAAAAAAACAAAAGAAAATAAATAACAAACCTTCAATCAACGACACCACGGCGAAGTGGAGATCACGGCGACTGGGACGACGACACGCGGCGGCGTAACCGGCGACGGGGAGACAGGCAGCGGCGGGGAGACTCGGCAGTAGGGAGACAGTCGGCGGTAGGGAGGAAAAATTAGAACAGACAACGCGTCTGTTCTGATTTGGGGTTTTTAATAAACCCCAAAACTTACATGGCGGATTTCCGCCATGTAAGTACACTTAAGTGCCGCCAACACTTAAGTGAAAGTCCGCCCAATCGAAATTTGGGCGGGCTTTTTCCGCCCGAGTCCCCGAAAACTTAAGATGGCGGAAATCCGCCATCTTAAGTCAATTTAATCAGGTAATCGGGCTGGAAATTGGGGGCCATTCGAAATTTTGGGCGGGATAGTTTAGATGGCGGATTTCCGCCATCTAAACACCGCCATCGAAAAAAATTTCGAACCGCCGTCGAGCCAAAACGTTTCCTCGGCGGACTGAAAGAATAGATGGCGGATTTCCGCCATCTAAACTATTGAAGTATTGATGGCGGATTTCCGCCATCTAAAGGCCGCCATACAAGGTCCTTTTTTTTGTAGTGTCAGGAATTCCTACCATCTACTAAGAAGAATGTATTTAAGTTACATGCTATCTTATAAATAGGACATCATCTCCCACGATTAACAATGAAACTCCCTACTTCAGATTATTTCAAAAAAAACCATCATACAAAAATCTAAGAATCTTTGGTTGCTTATGCTACTCAAAAATCAATAAACCAACAAATAAATTTGAGACTAGAGCCACAAAAGGAATATATTCTTAGGATATTTTACTTTAACTAAAAGATACAAGATCCTTGACATAACCAGCAAAGAAATATTCATCAACAGAGATGTTGTATTTTATGAAGACGTGTTCCCCATTAAAAACAAAGAAGAAATAGATGAATTACGGACTTCTTACAGATATTGAAACTCAAGTATCACAAAATCAGAATGCCAACAACCAAAACAAACAAAACACAGAAGAAACAACTTCAGAAAATCCAAAATCAATAACAACAAAAGAAAATTCAGAAAGACCAACAAGAGAAAAGAAAAAACCACAAAAATTAAACGACTACATATGTTACAATACAACAAAATATTCAATAAGTAACTACATTAGCTACAACAAATTTTCAGAAAAACGTAAGGCATTACTCATTAAAATTTCAGAACATAAATAACCAAAAAATTTCACACAAACAAGTAAACAAGAACATTGGCAAGAAGCAATGAAAAATGAAATTAATGTTCTAAAACAAAACGACACCTGAAAAATCATAGAAATTCCCAAAGAAATAAAAACTATAGGATTTAAGTGGGTCTTTAAAACCAAGCTACAAGCCGATGAAACCTTAGACAAATATAAAGCTAGATTGGTCGCAAAAGATTACAACCAAATAAAAGAAATAAACTACAATGAAACCTTTACACCAGTTTTCAGAATGACTACTCTAAGAACGTTGATTTCCATAGCATCAACAGAAGGATGGCATCTATACCAGATGGACGTCCAAAACGGGAGATTTACATGAAGAAGTCTACATGAACATTCCCCAAGACCTAAAAATAGATAAAGAACCAAAAACAAACCACAAACCAGCATGCAAATTAACAAAATCCTTGTACAGCCTAAAACAAGCATCTAAGATGTGGTTCAATAAATTACAATAAGTTTTAAAGGAATTAGATTTTGAACAAACAAGATCAGACTACGCGTTTTTTAGCAAAATAAATGAGAAAAATAAACTTTTACGTAGATGATTTATTAATCACAGGAAACAATCTAAAGAAAATCTTAAAACTCATAAAAGATTTAACAAATTTCTTCAACATTAAAGACTTAGGAAAATTAAAATATTTTTTAAGACTAGAATTTAGTATAACAAAAAATGGAATATTCATTAGCCAATGGAAGTATGCACTTGAAATATTCTTGCGATCGTTGGATTCAAAGCTCATATACTCCCACTGGGAATCTTGGCATCATTGCTGCACTAACTCCGTTGCTCCAGCAACGAATATTTTTGCGATCTCTATCTTCGATCTGCTCATTCCATCTTCCGCGCGCTGCTACAGACATCTGTCTTCAACATCACAGTATCTATTTTTACAATATCTTTATATCTATTTTGCTCATAATATAAACTATATTTCTATCTATTTCTACATACACGTGACTTCGTACTTCGCGATCTTAGACATACATATTAAATAATATAAATATGTTCATACGTTTTTCTTACATACAGTAACATATATCACAAATACATATTCATCACTCTGTTGCACCATATAAGTATATAATAAAGTTAAAATCAATATTACTCAACACATACATATATATAGATCATCATTATCGAGTTTTAATACATATTGATCCTACCAAACGATGTAAGAGGTGTTTCCAGACTAGAAGCGGGATAAAAAAAATCGGGTTATCTATCTAATTTGTGGACTTTTCCATCTTTTACATGAGAAAAACCATACCTTACCGTCAGTAAGAAATTACTTCTTATCACGTTTATAGTTTGACAATTGGCTAGCCAGCCTAGCCTATTTATATAATGGTCTCTCCATGTTGCCAATGATCCACTCTCATTCCTCACATGTTGTCTTTCTGTTTCCCGTCTTACCCCCATATAATTGAAATGTACTTAGGGATGTAACCATTTCTGTAAATATGTAAGTTTAAATTCGAATAAAAAAACAAACAAAATATAATGTACAAATAGCAATACGCTTTGGCCGAGTGGTTAAGGCGTGTGCCTGCTAAGTACATGGGGTTTCCCCGCGAGAGTTCGAATCTCTCAGGCGTCGTTATTAATTTTTCGAATTGTTTATAGTTCATGTATATTTATCATAATTAATATATTACAATTCCTATTTGCACGTTATATTATGAATCAATGGTTACTTCTTGACCTCCTGTTGTTCTGGTCAACCATGTGTCTGCTAACTGCTCCTTGTTTGTAGTTTCTCGCTTTTAATTATATCATGTTGCCACGAAGGGTTTGAGTACACAAATTTTTCACATTTTTCTGTCGATTTCTTCAGGTCGTGTGGTTATGCCTTTGTGAACTCTCTGATTGCTTTCATTTTAAAGACCCAATATTTGTTGTGCAATCATGTCCTATTTCCCTTTGGTAAAGCAATCGATCTCCAAGTGTTTTTGCCAGCTAAAGGTTTCAACTCTTCCTTTATGACGTGCTTCCATTGGAAAATATCACCATGCCTGTAAGTAATAAATAGTTTATGTACAACAGATGGAGAAGGATCCAATTAGTGATCAAGCTTCTAGATTTGAGATTTTTTATGATCTTCTCACATAGTATGAAGTGTCCTCTAAAAACCGATTAGGTTCATATTCGAGTAAATTAAAGTTCGATACAAAAACCTAATTCGATCATGAAGGAGACAGACCATTGTCGTATCTTCATATGATCATCTTTCTCCCATCCCCTCTATATATAACACCATCTCGACGTCCCACAAATGTTCGAATTATACCAAAACTCCTTGATATGCTTTCAGACTGAAATTAAAATCGATTTAACACTGCATAATTAATGAAGGTTGATCTAAAAATCGATTAGTGCGATGAGATTACCACATCCAAAATAGATTTTAACCATAATTAAACACCATATTTGAAAATGAATAAATACCGACTTTGCTCATCACGCGCCAAATTTTGAAATACCGTTTTTATTTACGCGAAAATTTAAATACGATCGATCACTTTCTAATATATAGCTGAAGAATAAATTAGATATATCAGAGTCGTATAATATAAAATTCAATTAAAATAGGAGTCATATTAAATTATTATTTAGCTATCTTAACATACAACTATAGAACTAAAAAAAAGATAGCAGAAGCACCAAACCAACCCTAGTTAGTCATTATCTACTCTAGGTTTTGAAATATTTCACAAAATATATATAGTTGGATCTTTCTACACCCGTCTCCGCTTGCGGGGTCGTATATAAAAGGAATCGATATGCCTAGTCACTCTTCTCGACTCATCGTTTGATTTGCTCCCCCCTCCTCAATTTTCTCCACCCCATCTTGCTTACCTTCATCTCGGGGTTTTGTCCCTCTTCGTTCTTCTCAGAACATCATCTTTTGGGTTCCAGATATTCACAGGTCAGTTTTACCTTTTATTTTTCCGCCTCCATCGGAACATCTTCTAGGGTTTCCTTTTTGTTTTGTTTTGTTTTGTTTTACACGCTTATTTCTTCGCTCTAAACTAAGATTTCTAGTTCTCTACATCCCTTTGGATATCTTTAAACTACTTAAATATCTAGGGTTTCATTTAATCGTCGTATATGCTTTTCTTCTTCTTATCACGTATCTATTGTTTCCCGATCATCGATTTACCTTATACGATCTTACCTCTACTGCTTGCTTTTCTTCCTTTTCTCTTGATTTTATGGAAAATATTTCCTCTTTTTTTATTTCTACAATTTATAACTTGCTTCCATGAAATAATTTGCATTTCTCACTTTTTTTCTTCATAAAATTTAAAGAAATATCTGTTTTGATTTTTAATATAATCGATTCGCCTAACATGCAGTTTTATCTACTTAGCAGGAATCCTTTAGTTTTCCTTTCCTAGTTAATATGCAGATTTTGTTTGGCAGCTTACTATTTTCTTCCTTGTTTGTTATGCAATCGTAAAAAGTTTTTTTTTTTGTTGACACGAAATCCATTCTTTGTATGTTTAACAGATAGTTACGTTTGTTTCTAAGAAAGATGGGTTTTGATAACGAATGTATACAAAACATTCAGTCTCTTCCTGGTGAATATTTCTGTCCAGTCTGTCGCACTCTTGTCTATCCCAGTGAAGCTTTGCAAGCACAGTGTACCCATTTATATTGTAAACCCTGCTTAGCTTATGTGGTTGCCACCACTCGTGCTTGCCCATATGATGGCTATTTGGTCACAGATGCAGATTCAAAGGTTCTCACTTCTATTTGATTGTTTTTAAAATACTACCTGATTTTATACTATGTTCTGATACTATCTGGATTTAATTCTGCAGCCATTGCTTGATACCAGCAACAGACCCATTGTTGATGCCATCAACAAAATACAGGTTCATTGTCTCTTTCACAGAAGTGGCTGTCAATGGCAGGGTTCATTTATTGAGTGTATAGCCCATTGCACTGACTGTAATTTTGGTAATTCTCCTGTTGTCTGCAACCGATGTGGAACACAAATCATACATCGCCAAGTGCAGGATCATGCACAGATTTGTCCAGTGAGTTTGCATCTACCTTATTTTAATTTAGCATCTTTGTTTGCATCTTTCTCTACTCATTTTCAATGTTTACCGTATTATATACACGATGATATCTTAAATGTAGGGAGTCCAACCTCAGGCGCAGCAGGCAGATAACACCCAAACTCAAACATCTGTTCAGGCAAACCAGGTTATTTCTCAAACATCTGTTCAGTCCACAGCTGTACCTTCTGCATCCATGGGGTCAACAGCCTCAGCGTCAATTCCTGCTGCAAATTCCATCCATGTATCTTCTTCAGTTGTTAGTACCTTGCCACATACCGTTCCACCATCTGACCAGTCTTCTCAGCAACAACAGATGCAAAATCAACAATATTATCAGCAGTATCCACTCTATCTTCCTCAAGAGCAATCCCAACAACAATTTCCACAATCTCAGATTCAAACTCAACAAGTGCATGTAATTCAAGGCCAGCAGTATCCTCAGCCTTATATATATCCCCAACACCAAGCACAACAACAGTTGCAAACACATACTCTTCCTAATGTTCAACAACAGTCTCAATCTGGACCATCTCCACCCCAGGTTCTTGGGCATGTCTCTCAAATACCACAAGGTGCTATGCCCACACACCACACCCAGCCTCAAATCTATGTTCAGAGCCATCAAGCATCACAAGGACAAGCCCAAGTCCTACAGATTGGACATTCACACCCTCAAGCACAACCATACCCCCAAGCACAACCGCAACCACAACCGCAACTGCAACCACAACTACATCCACAGCCACAACTACAACCACAGCCGCATCCTCAAGCACCGCAACATTTTCCTCCAACTCAAGTGCTGCATCCATTACCTCCACCTAATTCTCAACATCAACCACCACCAGCAATGCAACATCCTCCACCACAATCACAACATCAAACATATCCCCAGCAACAACAGTTTCTTCAACCACTTCAGCAGCAGCCTCACCCACTCCCTCAACCTCAAAATTATTCTCAAACCCAACCTCAATCCCAACATCCATCTATTCATACTATGTCTGCCCATCAATCTTATCTTCGTCCTCAAACACCCCAACAAATGTTTCCTGGTGTTTCACAGCAGAACCCAATGCATGCACCTGCACAACAAGGACTACAGAACCAATCCCAGCATCATCTTCATGTGCAGGGCCAGTTTCCACCTCAACACCTCCCTCAAATGCGACCCTTACAATCTAATGTGCCCATTCAAGTCCAGCAAACTGGCGTGCCACTATCTCTTACCGTTCCACATCAAAATCAGCCTCATGCACTGCCGCAAACCTACCATAATACCAGTCAGCCACGTCCACAGCAACAAGGAGTTTCCCCACACCAAACACATGTAGAGATGCTTCCTCAACATTCTTCACGACCTCAAGGTTTGATGTACACACATCATGGTCCTGCTCATCCACAAACTCAAGGTATTGCAACAAGACCTCTTACAGGAAACCCTGGGGCAATGCAGCAACAGCTTCCGTATACACACACTGTTAGTTCATCTCATATGCAACATTCAAGCATGAGCGGTACAGCCCAAATCTCTTCTGTGCAGCAAATTGGATCCGCCATTTCTCCTAATATTAGTGTTTCCATGACAGATAAGCTGGGTTCGGCCACTGAGTTGAGGGATGAATCAACTCCTAAAATTCCTAAGGCGGGAGAAGCCATCGATTCTAGTTTTGTATCAAATGCAATACCTGAATCCACTTCATCAAAGACTCAAAATCCGAATTGTAATTTGAATTCCGATGATAGAGAAGAAACCATTGCTGTTAAAGCTAAGAATGGTGAAACAACAGTTGAGGGGAAAGAAAATAAGGAAGGAGTGTTTGCAAATGTTTCCATGAAAGAGGAACTTGATGAGAAAACCATGGATCAATCTCCCAGGAGAGAAGCACTGGAATCTGCCAGGGGCAAAGGAGAAGAACAGTCTCAAAAAACTCAATCTCCAGCTGAAGAAAAACATAAGGTGTCCCATGAAAGAGAGGTTTCCCAGGAAACTGCTTCTCAAGAAGAGCAGAAGAGTATTCCTAAGTTAGAAATTCAGAACACATCGTCTCTGCCATTGTCTCATTCATTACCAAATTCTAATGTTCCAAATGATATTATTTCAAAAGTTCCTCCTTCTGATAAGTTGCCAGCACCATTCGTGACTCAACATGGCCTCAATCAAGGAAGAAGATTGCCTGCTCCTCCCCCTAATCAATTATTGCCTCAAGGACAACATTTCCCTCCTAATCTGACGAGGCCTCCTTTTCCAGAAAATTTGCCTCATCCAGGACATCATCCACTGGCGGTATCTGATCCTTTCAAACCACCTATGAGACCTCCTGCAGGCACATTCCATCCTGAATCACAAAGTGGTTTTAATTCTTCTTGTAGAAGTGGACCTGTTCATTTTGGCATTCAAAAAGGCTATGAGCATTCAGGTATGGCATCTCATGAGTTGCAACCCCAAGGTCATATTCCTCCATTTCAAGCAGGAACAAGTATGCCCCACATGGAATCATTGTCTAGACCCCCTTTCCTTGGACCACCACATCCTGGTTCATTTGATGCATCTTCTGGTATGCTTAACAAAATGCCTAGTCTTGAAAGCCAACGCCTTAAAATGAATGTAATTTCTGATAATGCCGAATCATTTGGTTCAGGTGAGGGGAAATTCAGGACTTTTCCTCAAGAGAGGTTTAAGTCTTTTCCTATGGAGAGAAGGAACTTTGAGGACGATCTCAAGCAATTCCTTGGACCAGGAAACTTAAACGGGGAAGGTCGAAAATTTGGAAACTATATGTCTGAATCAAGAAGTAACGAGAGGAGCTCACATTTATTGGGAATTGATAATGCTAGACTCAATCCTGACGTAGATCCTAGAAATTTGCCAGCTTATGTTTCTGATGGTCCTCCTGCTGGAGGTAGTAGTGGGTCATATTTCCATCCATTAGGTAATGGAGAGAGACAAAGACTTCATGCTCTTCACGATGATAACATAGGGAAGAAAAATGAACCTGGTCATACAGACATCTTCGGACATGCTCCTGATTTTGGGAATCATCATATGGATAGTCATCCTTTTAGGGGTTCAGGAAGAGATTTTGGTGGGTTTCCACAAAGTAGATATAATATGGGCATCCAAGGTCGTTTTGAAGATTATCCAAAACGTGAGCTGCTTGGATTTGATGAGAGGGCTCGCTTTTTTAACCATCCTGAAAGCAGGATATCAAACCTACCATCACCTTCTCAATTACCAAACCATTTTATGCGAAGTGAATTAAGTGGCCGCAAGCCTGAATTTTTTCCAAGCCATCCAAGAAACAACGAACTATTTGGTTCTCAAACACAGTTAAGAAGAGATGAATACACACCTAATTTATATAACAGGGAATCTATTGGTGGTCAACAGCATTTTGGTGAAGTTGAGTTCAGTGGCAATTTTTCAGCACATGGAGTGAGTATTTTCATTAGCATATTTTTCTGACTTTTTTGCATTTAATCATTGTTGTAGTTTGGATTTTTTTTATTGTTTAATTTAATTAAAACACAATGTTTCCATATTGACTTGGTAGTTAGTACTTCATTTTTACATTTGTGGCGATTATGCTGTTTTTCCTTTAGAGTTCAATCCATGGAGATACTTTTGACCAATCGAAGAAGAGAAAGTTTGATAGTATTGGATGGTGCAGAATATGTAAAATTGATTGTGAAACTATCGAAGGTTTAGATTTGCATTCACAAACTAGGGAGCATCAGAAAATAGCCATGGATATTGTTTTAAACATCAAGAAAGGCTGTGTGCAGAAGAAAAAGTTGTAAGCCTTTTCATTATACAATTGCCATCTATATTTTATTTGCAACTATAGTTTAGAATATTGACTATTTTTGAGTAAATTATATCAGACTATCACAAAGCTGATTAATTTTATTTTTATTTAGGTTAGGATGATTAGATTATTATTATTTTGTTTGTGTTGCAGGTCTGTCAAAGATAATGTAAAACTTGATGAAGTAAACAAGTCAAATATGGTCAGCAATGAGAATTCAGAGTTGTAATGAATTGTTTTTATCAATCTTCAGTTAGTCGACTCTTGTCCCTGGTGGGTGACTTTCTCTCTCTTGAATAGTTTTGTTTTTGAATTTTTATGGCTTATTATTTATATGCTATTGCTGTTTGCTATTCAGGTTGTTATATTCATTGCTTTTGAAGTGTCACTACTGAGGAGAAGCTTCTCTCACAAGGTTTTAGTGGCTGATTGTTATTTCATTTGTCTTTAAATGGATATCTGGATGTATTTCATCCTTATCTTGCTTTTTAGTCTAATATTGTTTTTTGTTGGAGATTTTATTTTGTCAATTTATGCACTTGATACTTTATTTTAGTTTGCCATTTTAATGCTTTATAAATTTATCTTTTGACAGTTAATATTTTGTAATTGTCAGGCTTATTTTCTTCTTTATTTATGCAACTTTATGTCATATTCATGTTTACAAAGTTAATTTTGAATTCTTCATAAAGGGTCCAATGAGCAGGGTTTAGCAAATGCTATCTTTTAGGTAGTTTAGGTTTGTTGCTTGTTCACTCTTCCATTACCACACCTAGTTTTTAATTATAATGTCTTTACGAGTTTACATCAAAGCAATAATGTAATATAACATCATTGCATATTTGCATGTAAGAAGTATAAACTAGCAATACTGGATTTAGGATTCTTTTCAGATTGTGTTATGTAGAAATAAAGCAAAACTGAACCTATATATTATTTATCATGTAATAATAAAACTGCTTACAACCTTATATGTAATTTTTAATACAATTAGTGAATTAGGACTTTAGTCTTATTATACCTACATTTTCTATTACAATAAGAAATTTAGCCTAGTAAGGCCTTAGAGCTAAAGGTTCATGTATGCTTGTATATCTTTGTTTTGGTTTGTTGTTCTTCGTCAATAATTCAATATATTTATCTAATTATCTTAGGTTCATTTATCTTTGTAAATTCTTCAATAATATATTTATTTTTTGTATACAAGGCAAGATTCACAAAAATTAACATGTGGAACAATAGAAGGGTGATTTTTTTCTTCCAATACTCCAATATACCTCAGTCTATTTAACATGTCATTGGTTAAATTTGAAGTGGGCTTAAGGCTCTAAACCTTCATCCACATTTTAGTAGGTTTTAAAGGCACTTACATTGCAGCAAGTGAATATGTTAAAATATCCCTGAAACCTTGGACAAGGTAGCCATGGGTAAAATGATCCTTTATTCCTTTCATATAATTAAAACAATCGATTTGCATTGGACTGCTATTGGCTACTCTGTCTTACACATCTTGTCTGAAAGGAACTGTTGATTTAAGCCGCTCATACTCAGACCACTAGATGTCATTGGTTAAGACATTCTAAGAGACATGTGTCTTCTTTGATACTAATTTCTACAAAAAAACCAATTGATCCTTGATTGAGGTTAATGCTTTAATTTCTTCGAAGTCTAATTCCTTGAGGCATCAGCCGGCAGCTACATATTGCTACCGATTGAGCTATAAGTATGATAAAGTATAAAGTATAAACTTAACTCTTTTAGAACAAGCTATATAAGATTGCCACTTTTATTTATCAATAGAATTTCAACTTTAATACTTTATAAATAAATTCATATAATTTTGAATAACCTAGAATAAATTCATATAATTTCGAACTTGTTTATATAGAATAAATTCATATAATTTCGAACTTGTTTATATAGAATAAATTTGAACTAATTTTTCGATAAATTTGGATAAAATTATATAGAACTAATTTATTTATATACAAATAATACAATTACTTCAAAATTACAGACTGATTCACGATCATCATCTTTTGGTTCTTAAGGTCCAGGAGGTCCATGGTACAAGTGTTTTTTTTTGTGATATATTAGATGAGATTTGTTTCATCACCCAAGGGTTTTGCACCTTCCACCCTGCCTATTTGTTAGCTTTGATGAGGGGGAGGGTATTTCCTTCTAATAAAAAATGTGGTGCTAAAATTCTTAAATACTTATTTATAGATTATGATATATATATATATATATATATTGATAATGGTAAATTTTCATTAGAAATGAAATGGGCCTTGCCTAGTTTTACAAATATAAACAGAAAATTAAAACCCCCTTCGCAGCCAGCATTACTCGAAAGTAGGCAAGGGCCTCTAGGGGTGACACAACAGAAACATATAACATAATATAATAATAAAGCGGAATAGACAATAAACCAGCAGTAAGTTAGCTTATCCATTGTCCAATTGCAGCAACCTCAAAAATACCCAAATCAGGAGGGTTAGCCTTGACATCAAAGTTAAGCTTACAATCCATAATAATTTCAGCATCACCACTTCCTTAGTTCTGAACTTCCTAGTCTTACAAGAAAAGATGTATATTAAAGACATTAGTCTTTTCTTTGATTCAGTATATTACAAGAAGAGTTGTTGTCACCCTTTGGAGACATTTATGATGGAAGTATGGGAGACCAACCTCTTGAGGCAGCGTATCTAGTTATTTTATAACTAGACTACATAGCTAATGGGAGAAAGTCAATGAGCTTTAGCTCATTTCTTTTTACTTTTACTTTTGTTTTTATTTCTATACTCTATGTAAATTGAGCATTGCCCTTATTTTTTTTAATGAAATTTTAATTGCTTAAAAAAAATCCCAGTTTTTTTATCTTCTGTTCTTCTCTTGCCACAAATGCCAAGAAATACCTCCCTCCAAGTAGTACCCAGAGTAGCCTCCAGCAGTTGGAGCCTTTCCTTAGAGATTGTATGTAATCAATCACGTCTCCTAGACTGCTCTCATCTCCCTGAGGTATCTGCAAGTTCCTATTCTTCTATTAAATATGATTGGTTTTCTCTGGAACAATTAGAAGAATATTTTTTGAGAAAAGGCAATCAATGAAAATGTGGCCAATGCTTTCGGCAACACAGAGTTGGGGTGCGGGAACCCCCCAAAGCCTAAGGATGGGTGTAAACCCCACTTTATTCTCCAAAACAGCACAAAGAATTTGGTGGGTTTACTAGTCCAAATACCTTTAGCAAGGGGGTCTATGTGCCTGGGTGGGGAGATGAGAGCAGCCTGGGAGCATATTTTTTCCTTTGATAGAATCATTCTAGCCCATGTGGCATATTTTTCCCCTTCCCAAATAAAATCATATGCTAGTTGTTTAACTTTGGATGTTACTTATCTGGGCAGGGTGGTTCCATTTATCATTTATCCAGCAGCAAAGATTCAATTTACCACTTGTATCCTTCCTCCGTGGGATAGGCATCTACCTTTCCATCTGGCTAAGGTCTTCTCCATTGGTTGGATCAGACCATGTGGTTTGAGTTTTTGAAAAATCTTAACTTCCTATGAAGCCAAAGACACCAAACACTACCTAAAATACATCTTTGTGACCTACTAACAAAAGCAATGGCACAACAAATTTCAATAAACTGTTAAAAAGTATCAAAGTCTAAGTAATAATCAACTAATTATTCATTTATTTCAGTTATTTTAAATGAAAAGTTATAAGTAATAATTAAATGGCACAACAAAAGTAAAGGATGTCAGCATTTCTCAGACTGCATCTTACAAAAAGAACAACCAAACTCTGGTTGAAGTCAATGTGCAGAAAGCTTCGGAGTCTACTAATATAAGCAACATCTTATACTCCTATAGTCACCTAGCAACACAAGATAGCAATCTAGTGACTTATTCAGACTTCTGTTTCTAGCTCTCAAGGGGGATTATGATTGAGTGAGATAACTGGTATAGAATCTAGTTAGTCAACTGGGTGTTTGCTGGCATTTGAATCAATTGAATCATTGTCCCTCAAAGGGTGACAGTGAAGGCAGATTGTGGATTGCTTATGATATTGTGTTCTTCTGGATATTCACTCAAATGGATATAGGTTGGAACTGTGGGTAAAATGCAGTATTGTATTAACTCAATGCTCCATCCGGTCCAAGAATCCTGTTAATTTTGCCGTTTTTTCTTACTCTAAGATGTAGACTGGTGCAACACAACTAGTTACTTTATCACTAGGTATCATTGTAATAATGATATATAGGAAAGAGTCTAGAGCTTAGCTTATTCCCAACTATTCTTATTTTATCTTCAATGTATCATGTGCATTGCCAAATATTTACCTCTATCAAAAAAAGAAAGAAAAATGTGGACTAGTGAAATCTTTGGCTGTGTTCAGGCAATGGGAAATTTCCATTCCTGTTTGCTGTGTCTTAAGTGGGGAGATGGGATAAACAATATCTCATCTATTTTCCAACTGTAAATTTTCTAGAGGTGTCCCTGGAGGTATATAAAGCAGTTTATGTAATTTAGAAGAAAACTGATGGTCTTGCGCCATCAGTCATTGGTGGAGATATCAGATTGGGTGATATCATGGATGTGATACAGAAGTCAGAAAAGGCACCAATTGTTTGAGGTTTCTTTGGTCACTACTTGGAGCCATCTACCACCATCTTTGGCAGGAAAGAAACAGAAGGTGAAGAGTGTGCAGATCCCAGATGGAGATCATCAAGGACGTCCAACTCAGCTTTGAGCTGAAATCCTCATCCTTGGGCAATCCTAGGTAGTAGTAGATTGTTAACTTTTAAGGATAATGCTTTGTCTATTCTATTTGTATATATTATTTATTTTGGGTATAGGAGAGAGTCGCTGAGACCTCCCATCTCCCTCTATCTTTTATTTTATCTCTTCCATTTTGGACAAGGTCTTCATTTATAAGAATGAAAAAAAATTACTTATTACAAAAAAATTACTTATTACAAAAAAATTCTGTATTCTGGACAAGGTCCACTTTTTTTTGATGCAATTAAGTTTTTCATTTATGAAAATGAAAGGTTGTACCCTAGAAGTTACAATGGAAATAAGGTAAATAATACAAATATATGTAAGAACAGTGAGCTCTACTAGACACTCTTTCCACATCCATGTTGTCTGAGTATCATAATATCTGCCTCCGGAGGTTGGTCTCCATATTTGCATTGAGCTGGTCTCCAAGGAGCGACGGCAGTTTTTCCTGAAACTTTCAAGCTTGAAGGAAAAACTGATGTCCTTGATGACCTCTCTTAGCAGTTAGCATCATTTTTGGTGGTCTTAGAGTGTGTTGTTTCCACCTGCGGTTCCTTTTTGTCCAGATATGCCAGCACAAAGTTCCCAATGCATTCCATACTGGTGAATGATGTGTTGGTTTTTGTCAAGCCTTTGTAAGGTCCCTTAATCTGATATCTGGGTGATTTGTGGTGGAACAAGGTCCACTTCATTTTTAATGAAAAATTGTTTTTGTTGAAAAAAAGTGAGTGAGCTAACTTATTATAGCCCATTTGGCAACACACCTCTTCTTCTATCTGCATGTTATTGATGATGGTCGTTGCTAGTCCTAACCTGGTAGGAAAAACGGCTGACTCCTCTTCCATCAGAGTTAAGTCTTGCCTATTTAAGAATAGATGGAATGTGAAATCCTTATTCTAGATTAACAGATAGTCAGATACACGGACTCCACCTACACAATTAACTTCCGAGATGTGGTTGACTATCTCAAATGTTGTGATTGGACATGAGAAATGCTTTGTGACACTTTGATCCTTCCCCTGTTGTTGTCCACAATGCATCATATATTCATATGACTTCCTCCTACAATGTGTTATAATTGGTGATCTCCCCGGAATGTCTCCTCTATGCTGAACTCATTCACATTGCGAAAGACTTCTATGCTGCATCTAGATTTAATTTCCCCCTCACAATAGTAGCTTTGATTGAGCAGAAGGATGATTCCAGATTTGCTTGGTATCTCTCTGTTCACTATTGATCAAGACCTCAGAGGTTGCATGCATTGTGGGAAGCTCGGACATTGATTGGCTAAGTGCGTTCTAACTGGCCATTAGGTCCACAATGCATCATATATTCATATGAATTCCTCCTACAATGTGCCATAATTGGTGATTTCCCCGGAATGTCTCCTCCATGCTGAACTCATTCACATTGCGAAAGACCTCTATGCTGCACGCCTGCACCTAGATTTAATTTTTCCTCCACAATAGTAGCTTTGATTGAGCAGAAGGATGATTCCAGTTTTGCTTGGTATCTCTCTGTTCACTATTGATCGACACCTCAAAGTGCATGCATTGTGGGAAGCTCAGACATTGATTGGCTAAGTGCGTTCTAACTGGCCATTAGGTCAACAAAGAGAAAAGTTGTCACATTCTCCAAGGTCTATAAGGAAAAACAGAACTCCAAAACATGCTTGGTTTCCAAATTCCAAGTACTGAAGCTCCCAATAATGTACCTAGGGTTATCCATAACTGGAAATAGAAAATCCCACAATCAATATTGGAAACTCTTTCAGCATATTGAAAAACTCTTGGTAAAATAGAATGGGAAATGTTTATCATATGCCGAGAGAATCCAATTGGTAAATTGGATAATTGTGGGAAATACACATACTCAACCTCTATAGTTAGAAAAGTTAGGAAGCTTGCCTACCAATTCATTTGGGATGGTATGAAAGGTATATCATTTTCCCAAATAATGCTGCCAAAAAGTGGAGGGGGATTTTGAGGTAAGAAATCTTTCTTTAATTACAAAAAGTTATGCACATAAAAAAGGTCTAATTCTGGAACCCATATCTCTATAAGCAATTGAGCACTGCATATGGTGCCATACCCTACAAAAAGAGCAATCAATCTTAGACTGAATTGCAGGCCATAACTCTATTTAATCTAAACGAGCCTAAATTTGGATTTGTTTCGTTTAGTTAATTTACCTGTTTGTGTTTGGTTCCTTTAAAATTTAATGGATTCGGTTACTTCTAACGGTTCGTTAAGATGAATGAACCAAATATCTAAAGTTCGGTTCGTTTGAAAAATTAATATATACTTAAAAAAAGAGTAAATTGTAAAATATTTATATTAGTTACGAAAATATAGAATTAGTGTATAATATAAGTATAAAATATCATTTAACTGCTTCAAAAAGAGTATAAAATATTAAACGAACCAAACAATTCGTCAAATCTCAACCGAGGTTTGAACTTTGTTCGGTTTACCTTTTTTTTGATGTAATTAGATTTTTTTCATTAATAAAAAATTAAAAATGAAGAGCAATGTCATGATTACATGAAGAGAGATTTACAAAACAAAGAAACAAATTGGGAAATGAGTCGAAGGCTCATCATCACTTTTAGCTAGTAGCTAGGTACGCTGTCTCATGAAGTTGGCCTCTCATACTTCCGTAGTAGATGTCTTCAAAAAATATTGAAATTAAAAAAATATTATTAACCATTGAATGGCAACCGACAGTGGTGGAAAGAATATATATATTTTTTAACTGCAATCCTTTATAGTAATAAAATAAACATATTAAATATAGAATATAAAAAATATAAGTAATTAAAATATATTATAAACTATAAGGTTTTTTGTGTAATTTTCCATTCCGAGACTAGGATTTGAATTCTCCCTATCCATGTACCCAGCTATGGCTGGGGATTTTTATCGGGGACGGGTACGTGGCTTTTTCATATGCGGGTATGGAAATTGTTCCCGTACATTTACACAACCCGTCGATGCTGTGGAGAATCAGATAGGGACTACTGCTTTCAGAAGACCATGCAGGCTAACTCTATTACGTCAGATGGAAGAAAAAGTTTTAGACCATCTGCTTTAACTCAATCAATAGAGATTACACAAGAACTGCTTTCCTCTTAGCCACAGATTCTCTCTCAATTCAGCAGTTTGGAAGATATGGTGTATACAACCACAGGTGGAGATATTATTGAAGCTACACTAAAGTTCTTATCATTCATCAAAATCCAGAATTTTGAGTGAAAAGACCAGAAGGTTGTGGTAGCAGCAGTGCAGTATACATAGGGTTCGAATCTTACTTTGTACATTTCCACTTAAATTTACCCGATGATATATTATGTGGCTCTGGTATATCATCCGGAGGTTGACAGCTCTACATCTGTAGAGAGGTACCCTCCGTTATCAAAAAAAAAAAAAGCAGTGCAGCATACACTTCAGACTACCTGGCGCTGTGATTAGTGAGACACAAAAAGAATAACCAGATCGTGTTGTTTCTTACAAAAAGTCCAATCAAAATCAGGCTGTGCTCAATGTACTTATTTTATAGGTCAAACCTTTTTAAGGCAATTTCAATTTTTTAGTTGTTTTTCCAGCAATATAAGAACCTTTGGGTCAACATTTTTAGTTGCCTTTCTCCAAAAATAATGGAACATTACATTTAACAATTAACATAACATACTTGTCTAGTTCAAGGTTCTTTTTAACTCCCATTCACTGTTGTCACTTGTCAACATCAAATAGTCTTTCTATTCTGCTGATGTTACCCATATCATTCTGCTTTTCTATAGCAGGAAATGGAAGATGTCATTTCTTTTATGGAGCTGGTTTTCATTCTCTTCATTGCACTTCATCTTGCAAAAGTATTCCATGTCAATGGTCAAACAAGTAATTTGGGGCAAGTGTTTATGGGTGACTTTTTTTTAAAAGTTTCTTCATTCATTTTCAAATTCAAGTGCATTAGACAATATGCAGGTAAATATGCATGGTATATTTGCCAAATCACTATTTGAATTCTAAGATTTGCTTCTAAATATTAAATTCGTACGCTTATCTTTTGTATGCGATGTAGTTTAAAAAATGATTTCAATTCGGTAATGAATAAACAAATTGAAAATTGAAACTGAGACCTGGTTTTTTAAGGTGTTGAAATATTACATTTCAACAATGGAATCAGTGTCCATTTAGTGTAGACATTGTATACGTACGGAAGATGTTTACTCTTTTGTACTGATATCAATTTTTATAAAAATTGCATTTGGGATGGAGTGATGGACCTTAGTATTTATAATATAATATTAAATTATTTTGCACAAAAAAATATTTTTTACATCTTTAGCCTGGTTGTGCAACTGTTGCTTGTGATTTTTAATTTTCATCTGAAGATATGTAAACTTTTTTGGTCGAAAGAAATAACATTCAGCCTATTAAACTGATATCAAGGTTGTTACGACTTATGGTTAACATGGAGCATTTTTGTTACAAATATTTGTAAATTTAAATCAGTTAATGTGATGTAAACAATCACAAACTGATTTTTCGTTCTCTGTAATTGTTTGTTATTAGTGTATCACTAATACATCGAGGTTGATGTTTATTTTGTTTGAAACAGCTTATTTGATATATTATAACATCACCAGGCTTTTCGTTTTTCATTTTTATAAGGTTATAGAATTCAATTTGTTTCTTCATAAAAAAAATTTGTTCAGGACTTTACGTTCTTAATTTCCAGCATCAAATTATGTATTTTTATAGGAAAATCTGCATTAAAGTAGTCCAGGTCTTCAATAGGTATTGGGATGTAAGTCTTCCAATTAAGATTCATTCTGTTGGTATCTACTAATCTACCCAGTTAGAGTGTTTTTATTGTTAATGTGAACCAAACGATTTTTTTGTTTTGTTCACGAGCTACTATCACTAAGGACTGGATTTTTTTACGGCATATTGTCACTTGATTATCACTGATGGACACGATTTTTTACCTTTAGTTATTTATAAGGAAGTTAAAAGGTTGTTATTTCTGAATGATTAAAATAGTTTATGAACTTAGTTGTCTACATAATAAACATTGTTTCTTAAGAGAGTGCCACTATAATATTTATGATTAAACGTTACTCTTCTATATTTACGTAGCAGTGTCTTGGTAATTGGTATGAATTACAATCATACAATGCCGTCAAGAAAAATGGTTTAACTACATTTTATTATTAAAAAATTAAATTAAAAAAATTAATAAAAGTTATCGAATGATGGGATCCTCTCACCAATTTGTTTAGGTTTTTTTTATTGTTAACTCTTCACGTTATGTTTTAAATTGTTCTATGTTCTTTTGGCTCAGTTTGCCTTTTCCAGCTCCATTTGACTGTCATAGCGGCACCCTATGATGCTGCTTGTCGACATTTCAGTTTGGTTAGTGCATCATGTGATTTAACTTCCGGTTTAAAAAAAATTATTCTTTAGTTTTCTTGATAAATTTTCTTACGAATTAGGTTAAAATTGATATACCCCAAAAATTATGAACTTGATATAGAAATTGCTTAATACCCAAAAACTCAGAGGGACTGATATAATTAGTCAATTCCCTTTGCGTATCATTTAGTGTTTGTGATAATCACTTGAAGGAATTGTGATCTAATTGATCAAACTTTAAGGAATCTGGACTGATTGTTTAAAGCCTCTTGTAAGTTATAAAATTATATTTAAAGAAAATGTTACAATGGTAATTATAAATAACAAATGGTCACATGGGGATTAGTTATGTTGTTATTGGCTTTGAATCCAATGTGTTTTTTCATCGCTAACTTTGAATTATACATTACATCGTCATATTACTCATGTGTTGAGGTCTGAACTTCCGATCCAATGTGTTTCCTTTTCACATTGCTTTGTGTGGGAACGAGTTTCCCTCGTGATAAAAAAATTGCCTTATTATTATGTTTTCTTTTATAAGAATTCGTGATGTTAACAATGTAAATGACAGCGTAGATTTGCATTTTGATATTTTTAATTCAGTACAGACCAAGTTTTGATTATTACGTAATAAATGTAGGTGGTAGCGTTAGACTTAAACATTTTATGATCATTGCTGCCTTGACAACATTACTAGCTAATAAAATTGCCCAACTGTAATGGTGTGTGAAGTCAATGTAAGAATTGCCTTGACACCAAAAGCTTTACAAAACTTCTATCTGTGTCAATTTTAAGAATTTGTGTAGTTTTAATCTGTTATTAATGAAATTAAAAAAGTGTTTCCTAGGAATCTAGAATTTGTAGGAATTTTGGAAAAAATTATGAATAAGGCAAAAAGAGGACAGAATTAAGGAGGGATTCTGTTTAACAAAAAAATAGCTTGAGGTGAGCTGAAGTTTTCTTTGCTCAAGCTCGAGTTTAGGTATTGTCATTAACAAATAAGCATATACATGTAATTATAAATACAATAATACATGTTGGTACGAAATACTATCCATTCTTTTTGTCACTTAATTATTACAGTACATTAGTAATTATTTTATTTGAGTTATTTCTTATATTTAGTATATACTATATAGTATATACCCATTCTATTAAATAAATCTTAAATTCTAATATTAGTCTTTTTCATCTCTAGTATTAAATATACGTTATGAAAAGTTCTAGCATTCGTTTAGAATCAAGAATTATATTTTTTTCATTGTTATATAGTAGCTAGTCAGTATTTCAAGTCGAGTTTGGGTTTTGATTTTTTTAACAAGTTTGTTTGCATTCATTTTTTTGTTGACAAGCCATTATTTTTTCTTCTTCTATAATTAAAATCCGTTTCCTTAAAAAGTTAAATTCAACACGAGCTGATTAATGTTTTCACCACTTCATTGATTGATAAGCCGTATTAAAAATAAGAGTATAATAGTCAGTAGTCACTCATCCTGTTTGGATAGTCGGTCATAGTGATTGTCATATTGCTAATAATATAAATTATGATTAACATTATATACTGTATTATTCTAAGTTTTCAGGATCGGAGTTGAAGGCGTTGGAGTTGGTATTTATATACCAATGACTCGATGAGGCAATGAGATATCTATTAAGACATGTTTTCTATGTAAATCATGTTAAAATTTGTTATTTTTTTTTGGATTTGATATTCCTATCATATGAATTAAGGATGTATTTTGAATTTTTGAAATTCCAGCTTTGAAATTTTTAATATGCACTACAATTTCGTAGATTGATTAACAGTTTTGAAGGGAAAAAAAATGAGCATAGAGATAATTAAATATACATTTAACGTTTAGACTGAAAGATTAGCAATAAAGGAAGGAACAACATAAACAGCTAGCAGAATAGTTTTACTCTGTTACGCCATTTTCCAATCCTTTACGAACTCCAACTACAGCAATTTTCTTATACCCAAATTCACCGTCCAAAGGCGCAACTGTGTTCCTTTCCACCGTTGAAGACCACGCAAACAGTACGAGGAATGCAACTGCAGCTCCACAGGCAGCACCGAATGCCAACGCCATAAATATCACGGGAACCTGATCCTCTCTTTGCCTGCCAGCAAAAGGCTGCTGTTTGCTCCTCGGATGGACGACGAATTGCATTTGCGTGGGATCCAGTGGGTGGGAGTGCAGCATATAAGGAACAGCGTGCTTCAATCTAAAGCTCCAGGAGTACACAACATTCCAACTTGTTGACGAAACCAAACCCACAAACATCGCGTCCTGCCATATCGTACCGGAGAGGTCGATTGGGTACGATACCAAAGGATCCGATGGTCTTGACCTTGAAGAAGATGTATTCAACCTTACCTCCAAGATGTTCAAATCTCCATCGAAATCTACCCAAGCGTGCAGTTTCTCCCCACTGCTCAGGTTGATTTTGACGGCCGATACATTAAAAGTTTGGATAGACACAGAGCTACCAATATCAATGCCGATATGATTCCCATTTGGATCCTGGGACTCCGAATCCATCTTCGTATCGAATTCCACTGCAAATACCCCATCTGACAAACCGAAATGGTTGCTAACGAAAGATTTCTTGGGAACATTTGCCGGCGCTATCATCAGAGCAATGCCACCGTTCCCTTGTTGACTGGAGTAGGAGAAATCTACGGAGAAGCTAGGTTTACGACCGAAATCCAAGGGGAACCTGTGCAGCAGAACGGCGGAAGTTGAGTTTTTAGCCGGAATCATTTTCACTGTGGAATCTCTCACTTCGGCGTCACCAAGTAGCTCGAACTCGGAGTCAAAGGTTGGATCTTTGCGGAACCCGTCGAAGGAGAAGGAAAATGATGGCTTGTCTACTAGGGCTCCATCCGCCACAGAAACTTGCTGCAGCGAAACCACTAAGCACAAGCAGCAACAGCAGAAGAATAAGAAGAAAGACGGGAAGGAATCCATTTCCCTTAGCCTGTGTTGGTCGAACATTTGTTCAGTCAGAAATTAGGGTTAGGGTTTGATGGTGGTGAGCTTCTTTGGTCGAGTGCAAGAGAGAGATAAGCAAGTGCAGTGAGCTGTTAGCTGTGAAGAGAAACGACGATTGCCTCGGCTTTGGGGAAGAGAAAGTGAAAGTGTTGTGTTGATTTGCTGGACTGATTTAGTTATTGTAGACTAATGACATAGATTATGTCTTCGTGGAAATATGGGCCATGTGTTGGAATATGGGATTAACGGTTGTCTCTAAGAATCTCGGATGGTTTATTGAGAATCAACGGTCGCGTTTCTTCTTCGACACTATTGTCGTTTCGTTAGGTCTTTTTTCGTTGGCCCACATGCTATAGTTATTCTTAGCGGTATTCTAAGTCCTCCACTACCACAGTGCTATTATTTTACTTTACCTCCATCTCTATAGAAATTTGCATATTACCCGTATTTTAACGTGTGTCGATTTTTCGATCTTCAAGAGGGCTGAAGTGCAAGATTAAACTACAAATATCTTCTGTCTTCTCCGCCCTCCACCTCGCTCGCCATCACGATTTGCTCCATGGCGCTTTCCGTGCACCCCCCACTATTTCTCCGGTACCGTTGTACACCATCAGCTCCGTCTTTTTTGACTAATACCTTTTCATCCCTACTTACTCTCACCATCAGCAAAAGACAAAGATTCGAACCAAAAAGAACAAGATCTGCTACTCCCATATTCTTCCTACAGAGTACCCATAAAACCACATCATGCAATACCTCTAATTACATGAGGCAGGACTCCTGCTTGATTTTTCCACCTCTACCTCCAACCAAGCCACTCGCTATCATTCAATTCTTTGGAGGCGCTTTCATCGGGGCAATACCCGAGGTCACTTACAGGTTCTTCTGTGTTCTTACTTGAGTTCCCTCTATATTTTTTGACTATATCTTAGATTATTTATAATTATCTTTGGCTCTTTTTTGTCAATTTTTCTTGGGATTTTTCAGTTATTTGATTGAGCTTTTGGCGAAGCAGGGGTTTTTGATTGTATCTGTGCCTTACGATGTCACATTCGATCACTCTCTTGCTGCATCAGAGGTGCACCGAAGGTTTAATTCTTGCTTGGATAATTTAATGTCTTTCGGATTACCGTATGCTGGTCTCAAAGCTTCTGATCTAGAAGGACTTCCTCTCTACTCTATAGGACACAGGTGAGCACACTGACATGCTATCTTTTTTCTGCCATCTTGTTTTAAAACTACATCAATGTAATACTACCTACAATGACAATGAAACTCCTGTGCTGCAGCAATGGGGCATTGCTTCAGGTGCTAGTGGGAAGCTATTTCTCCCATAGGTTACCTAAGGTTTGGCAACTCCATTGAATAGTAGATTTATTGAGTAGGTATAATCGTATATAAATCTACCTACTATTGTTGCAGGCTAATGCAATCATTTCGTTCAATAACAGACCGGCTTCTGAAGCTGTCCCATATTTTGAACAGGTACTTATTCTTTCTTGCATTTCCTTTTCTCAGATTCAATTCCCCTCTGGGGTTTAGAGATTTTGTTCATGCAGCCTTCTAATTCATTTCCCATCAACTTGAAATTGGAATAAACAAGAAATGCATTTCAATAAAAGTTTTGTATCTTGAATTCTGTTCATAAGCCAGTGTTGTAATCTCAAGTATTTCATATCTGTGTAATCAGTGTTGATTATCTTGTCAAATTCATTCACAGTTTGGTCCACTTGTTCATCAAGCAACACCCATTATAGACGAGTCTCCCATCTATACATTGGCCGCAAGTGCAACAGGTAACTTGTTATTCGGGACAACTTTTTAAAGTGAGTAAGGAAAGCATCTTACATAAAACCAGTTGAACCAATGCATGGAAATATTGACAAGAAAATAACAGATTAGTAGATGTATCACGTGATAAGGTTTTGATAAAATGTTGCGGTAATGTGTTATATCATGTCAAATTTCAGGCTTAGAAATTTTAATAAAGATATGAACTAGGCTGAAAGCTGAAAGAGTCATATTCAACCAGTTTATCTTTAGTTGATATATTTGTTGTACTTTGCAATTTGTATTATCTGTTGTAGTTTTGTACTAATCAATGTTCACTTAGCAGGAGATGCATTAAATGTTATACTTGATGTAGCCGGAGCACTAACTGTGGGCTCTGATCCGAATGCTATCGTCTCATTGAACAAATTTGTGGATCAGCTACCTGCTGTCCTGAACCAGGTATCATCTGTTGTCTTTGCTAACTCCCTGAGATTAGTCATTTCTCATCATTTCAGATTAGTAATCATTATATATTTTTCAGGTCAGTCAGGGTATCTCCGAGTTCAGACCGACACCTTCTGAAAATCGTGAATTCATAAAGCAATCATATAACGTTCCACACACTTTACTGGTGCATATTTTCTTTAACACCTAATTCATTTTTTGTAGACAAATGAAATGAATGTAAGTTTGTTTCTCTTGTATGATTGTGATCATATTCTATAGGTAAAATTCAGCGATGATGGAATTGATGAAAGTGACCTTCTTGAGAGCATCTTGAGGCCACGTGTGGATGCAATTTGCGGAAAATTAGAAAATGTTATCTTGTCCGGAAATCACATTACTCCATGTACACAGGTATGAAAATAAACAAATTATCATATCATATGATTGGGAAACAGAGATAGATGTGAGTCTGTGACAATGAAGATGTATTTTTTCCAGGATATAAAATGGCAAGTTGGTGAATCATACACTCCAGTTGATGCTTTTGCACAGGGATTGAAATCTTGGTCATTAAATGATGTTAGAACTCTGGCTAAATCCATTGGAGATTGGCTAAAATGCATCTCTTGAATGCTGTATTGGTTCTCTTTTTTCCTCTGTAATTATCTTTATCATCAGAGTCGATTTTGTATAGTGCCATGTATATATCCTCAGCAGTGGATTAACTTAACTCAACTGGTCTTAGTAACTCTTAAATTCTTAATTATATATCTTCACTTTTAAGTCTTCGTTTTCAGTTTCACAAATATTTATGGTTAAATTCGTAATTATTCCTGAAAAGTTAAAAGTAAATTTCCCGCCTCTTTTATCTTTACTTTCCCACGTTTATTTTACTTGATTTTTTTTATATCTTTTCGAAAAATATTCCAATTACTTTTAGGGTTCTTTTTTCTCCGCTTCTCCCTTCCTTACTGTCCGTTCTCCGTCCTTCGATGGGTAAGAACTGCACCGGCAACCGATCGACTGCGAAACTTGGGAAGGGGAGGTTGACGTCGATCCAGATCGCGTACCTCGTGGATCGATACCTCTTCGAAAATAACTTCACCAACACTCTTAACACCTTTCGTTCCGAAGCATCCAGTCTCTTCTCCAAAACCGTAGACAAAAAGGTATTTGAAAATTGAAATCTCAAGCTCAATTAGGTTTTTTGATTTGAATAATTGCAGGTGCCTGAGGGTTTACTACGTTTGGGGGACATCTTGGATGAGTACATTACACTTAAGAAGCAGAAAACGATCATGGAACGGGAGAAGAAGAAACACAAGGTTTTAGTGCAAGGGATTCAGGACTCGTTGCTGCTTTACGCATCCGACTCTGTCGTAGGGGCTCCGATCCGTCTTCCTCATTCCTCCTCTTCCATTCCAATTCCATCACCACTCTCGCATCATTTTTCTCTCCCGGCACCTCCCGGGAGGATGCTCATGCCTTTGTCTACTCCTTCGCCGATTTCCAAAAGGTCTGATGACTTTTCCGACGCTGTTGCATCTTCATCTTCTCCTCAAGGTAAGAGTTACGCTCCTTTTCTTTATGGCCTATTTTGTGGGGATTGTTCATATGTCATTTGCAGGTTATACGATGCAACGCACATCTTTAAATAAATCTGTGGTTTCCATACTTCCCAAAGATGTTGAAAACCCTAGAAGTTCAGAATCAAATACACTTCCAATCCCACTTCCCAAAAGATCTCGAGCAGAGGAACAACCATCAGATGCATTGGCAATTGGTGACATCCCATGTTCATCTACTCAGAATAATCAATCTTCGCCCAAGGCCCCTTCAACGCTGTTATTCCCTTCACAGTGTGAAAACTTTGTGTTTCAACAGATGATTCCATTGGAATGTTCTGTGATACCATCTAAGAAAGTTATCCTAATCAGTCCATATAAGAAGAAGACTGGTTCTTATTCTGGTGAGAGAAACCATCACCATGTATCTATTTCCCCACTGAAATCATGTCCCGATAAACTTGTCAAGAGAGATCATGTCAAAAACAGGCTGAATTTTGAATGTTTGGAATTTTGAATGCGACAAGAGATGATGCTTTTGATTTGGATTTTCGAACAATATTCTGTGTGCAGATCTTTCTAATAATTGCAGTTTTTGCGACTCTGGCTTTTGTTTATTTGGTTGAAAGATGAAACCTTGAAATTCTGATTTTGACGACGATATTCGAATTTGGGTATTCCGTTTGGATAAATTACACACTTGATATTCTGGTTTAAAAAAAAATGCATTTATAGATATGTACATAATTTCAAGCCAAAAACTTCTCTACCTTGTCCACTTCTTCGACGCTCCCTATGTAGAGTGGAATCCTTTGATGTATTTCTGTGGGCAGAATGTCCAAGACCCTCTGTCGACCGTCGGAACCTTTTCCTCCTGCTTGTTCCACGATAAAGCTCATCGGAGCACATTCGTATAGAAGACGGAGTTTGCCGTTCTTGTTCTTTGCGTCTCCGGGATAACCGTAAATTCCACCATATAGCATCGTTCGATGAAAATCTCCGACCAACGATCCAATGTACCTGGCGGAGTAGGGTTTTCCACTCGTTCCGGGATCCTTCAACCCATCCATGTATTTCTTCAACTTATCGTCCCACATTTGATAATTCCCTTCGTTGAAAGAATAGATCTTCCCCGAGCGTGGGATGGTCACCTTCTCAGATGTCAGCACGAATTCACCGTACATCGGATCCAGTGTGAACACGTACACGCCTTCTCCGACGGTAATAACGAATATGACGGAGCTGGAGTACATGCAGTAGCCGGCGGCCAGAAGGTTGTTTCCTGGCTGACACACTCCGACGACACACCTCTGTGTTACTTGATCGAGGGTTGGGTTGTCTCCGATATCTGCAAGGCACTCGTCGTTGGGACTGTACACACCGAAGATGGATCCAGTGGAGACTGCAGCGTCGATGTTGGAGGAACCATCGAGTGGGTCGAAGACGACGACGTAGTTACCAGAGAAACTCTCTTCCACCGCAACCGGCACGTCTTCTTCTTCAGAGGCGATGATTCCGGTTCTTCCACTGGACTTCAGGCAACTGGAGAACACCTAATTGGTAAAAAAAAAAAAAGCAATGGAATCGGCGAAAAGCTAGATGTGACACCGGGACGATTGATCGGAGTGGCAATATTATATATGTATATAGCCATATGTATACCTCGTTGGAGATAACGTCGAGTTTCTTCTGATCTTCTCCTTGGATGTTAACTGCACCTTGGACGCCGGTCAAATTGGATATGTTAGCTCTCTGTACCAACGAAGCAATCTGCTTGCAGGCAGTGGAGATACTCGAAAGCACGATCGTGAGCTCACTGTCAATAACACCATTCTGTTCTTGCTTCAAGAGCCAATGCGTCAACGTCTCGATCTCGTAGCTGCTCTTCTTTTTCGCCTTCGGTTCCGTCGCTTCTGTTCCCAGTGCCGTGCATCTTACAACCCCAATGTTACGAACGGAGGAAGATCCGTGATTTCGAGAAGCAGTGTTGGTAGTTGTTCTCCGGCGGCGGAAGGTAGTGTCGAAGGGAGCGTAGTGGGAAGAGGGGAGGAGGAGACGCGAACATGTCTGGGCTATAGTTATGTTCGCCATTGCTACTACGTACGGTTCCGTTGAGTGAAATATTATAATATATATTATAGGATTGGTAGTGTAAGGTTAATATTGAATGTGATCCACATTCTATCTCCATCCCTTTGTTGAGTGGTTGACTGGGATGGAGTTGAGATTTCTTTGATTAACGACTAATCAATCATTAATTTGTTTAATGTTTTGCGCTTAAGTATTGATTCTTTAATCTTTATAATACTTTAGGTCCAGTCCAGTCCAGTCCAGTAGTTAAGTGTTGATGAGCCGCAGCCCAGAGACATTATACCTAGTTGTTAGGTATAATTTCCAGACCCAAAATAAGTGTAACTTAACCTAATTAAACAAACTTAATTATTATCTTTTAACACAAATGAAGGGAAATTCGAAGTGGATTATATTAAAGTTTTTTTTACTAATTTTTCGTCCTTGCCTTCTTATTTCTTAATATATGAAATATCTCAAATTACAGTTAGTTGAAATGTCGTTGTCCGACCAACTAACTTTTTGTTAAGAATAGTATCTCGAAGAAACTGAGAAAAACGCGACGTAACGAACAAATTTCTAATTAAACGCGCGGTGCATGCGTTTTGGATTCCAGATATAAATAAATAGACGACGTTTGAATGAATACCACCAATGCACTTCATTCAATAATTGTGTGTGTTTTCACCAGAAAAGATTGAATAACAATGGCCAAGCTATTTCCCCATGTCATGTTTCTCCTTTTCACCATCTCCCTTTTCATCTCTACCTCTTCTGGTAATTCTTGGATCTATCTGTTGGTAAATAGCTTCCACGCGCCTTCCGGGGACTTGATTCTATTTCTGCTTCATTGTTATTGTTATTGTTTTTGCAGCCAAAGTGATATGTGAAAAGTTGCCGAGTGAGGTCTGCTCTTTCGCGATATCGTCGACGTCAAATAGGTGCATCTTGGAGAGTTCTACTAACCAAATGATTGGGGAAATAGAGTACCAGTGCAAAACCTCCGACGTCAAGGTAAAGAGGATGTCGGATTACATTGAGAATGACCAGTGCGTCGACTCATGCGGCGTCGAACGACACACCGTCGGGATCTCATCGGACTCGCTTCTCGACTCGAAATTCACTTCAAAGATTTGCTCCGCAAGCTGCTACGAGAATTGTCCCAACATTGTCGACCTTTACTTCAATCTTGCCGCCGGAGAAGGTACGTTATATTTAAATACACCGAATCGAATCGGCTACCCAACTCAAATATGTTACATTTAAATACAACAGGTGTTTTCCTACCCAAGTTGTGTGAAGAAAATAGAATGAACCCACACCGTGCCATGGCTGAGCTTCTTAGTTCGGGTGAAGCGTTGGCTCCAGGGAGCGCCAGTGCTCCAAAGGGTTCGATTGAAGCGCAGTCCCCCGAAATGATTGAACTAGGTCCGACAACCTCAGCTAAATCGATGGCTCCAGCAAGAAAACTCCTTAGCTTACTTGATGCGGAGGCACCAGAAAGCTCCGGTGAAGAACTAGGTCCAGCAGTAGAATCGATGGGTCCAGCATTCGAATCGATGGCTCCAGCAAGAAAACTCCTTAGCTTACTTGATGCGGATGCACCAGAAAGCTCCGGTGAAGAACTAGGTCCAGCTGTCGAACCGATGGGTCCAGCTGTCGAATCGATGGGTCCAGCATTCGAATCGATGGCTCCAGCAAGAATACTCAGCTTACTTGACGCGGAGGCACCAGAAAGCTCCGGTGAAGAACTAGGTCCAGCATTCGAAACAATGGCTCCATCTACCCCACTTGACTTCAACCTATTCGACTCTCCCGCATCCGCTCCAGCTCCCTGGCCTCAATAATCATTTCTTTATTCATAGATTCATATATTTCTGTGGGTAAAAGTAAAACTATAATACTCAACACCCACGGAAGATGATTTAAAACATATCCAAATATAAATTAAAAATGTGTTCACCCGCCAATTTATCATGCCAAAAGGGCCATAAAGGCCCAACAAACAAACACACACACACACACCATATCATCAGGCAGGCCCATCACGTCTGGTCTGGTTCATTTATTCTAAATTTCTAATTATAAAATAATTACATTACATTACATTACCTGTGAAATTTGAATGTTTATTCATTAATCATCATCATACATTAAGTAATAATAAAAGAGCATACATAATCGATAGTTGCTGGCTGATCAACATTCTTCTTCGTCCCTTCGTTGGAGACAGAAATTTCAAATACATACACACAGACACACACATATATGCATCAAACAAAGAATGCCATCATCAAATCCCCTTCAGACTTCAGTCTCTGTTCTTTGTGGCTTCCAGAATTGCTCCATCTTTTAGGGTCTCCTGAGCATCGGCTTCCATACCAAGGCTGAGAAGAGCGGCTGCCTGAAGATAAAATGCAGCTGGCCATTTCGGGGAAATTTCATGTGCTTGCATTGCATCCCCAAGTGCTTCTTGTAGCATATTGGTCATTAGATATGATAGACATCGTCGGGCTAACACGGTTGGAGATACAATCGTTCCCCCATCTATGAACTGCATGCAAAACATTTTTATACTTTGTCATGAATGAACTTGCTGCTTGCCTTGCTGGCTATTAAAGACCTACCTTACTGTAGCTCTGAATTGCAGCAGCAAAATCCTTTGATCGGAAAGCACTGTCGCCATGTTTTTTGAAATTCAATGTATCCTGGATCTCATTGGTCCATGCTAGGAATGATGGCTGCAAGTAAGATTCAATTTCGATCTTGGTCAATATAAAGCCAAAATACATACATCATTCATTGTTCCATCTGATTTTCCGACATACATACATCATTAGTAACCCCCTCGTCATCTTTATATCCATTTTTTTCCAATATCGTATGAATAGCAACAAGATCCGCTCTTGAACACGCATCACCCATAGGACCTAATGATAATTTCTGATGGTCCAAGGATGAATCACTACTCTCTTGTTCTATAGCCATTAATATGTATGAAGGAACCTAAAAAATCAAAATCTTCGACAATGATCAATAAAGAAAAGATAGATGGAGTGATCATGTAGAATTCAGAAAAAGGCGTTACTTACCTCTGTCCCTTTATGAAGCGGCATTAAGGCAGCCACTAATGACTTTGCATTTGGCCTCTCACGAGATTCATAATGTAAACAACGAGAAGCCAATCGAACCAATTCGGTCCCATCATCATCTGAAAAATGACCCTCCAAGCAAGAGTCCATCAATGCTTGGAAATTCTTACCACGTATCAAATCAAGTGCCTGAGAGTGAGACAGAATCAGCAGTAACAAACAAGGTAGTAAACTTTAAATTAGAACATAAGTTCGTTCTACATACATGGCTCGGGGGAATATGTTTTCCACTGAGAAGATCAAGAAGCAATGTGCCAAAACTGTACACCACACTTTCAGACGTCACTCGCCCTGCGAAACAAAACACCACGATCATCTATTTTTCAAGCATGAACAAACATATAGAAACAGAATCATATGGGGTTTGAGTAAGTAGCTACCAGTTCTCAAGTATTCTGGAGGTGTGAAGGCTAAGTTAGTACTGTAACTCTTTCCATCTCTGCTATTCTTCATTAATCCAAAGCAAGAAAGTCTGGGATTTCCATCCTGTGATTGTGTTTTATACTTTTATCAATTTTATGTGTGGGTGGGTCTATTTCAATTTTCAATACTGTCTCCAACAAGAAAGCAATCCATCCATGTAAATAATCGAATCCAACCACAAAGCATCACCTGATCGAAAACAACCCTATATGCATTCAGATCGTGATACAAAGATCGCCCTTTGCTACTGCAATACTCCAATGCTTGAGCAAGATATAGAGCTACTCTTATCCTCATTTGCCACTTCATAGGATGCGCATCCCCTGTTATTTGACATGGAAAATCAGATACAACCATATCAGGAAAAAAGATTACTGAAGTGGAATCCTGAAAATCCTAGAGCACTGGAATCCTTACAGTGGAAGAGGTGTTTGGCAAGAGTTTCGTGAGGCATGAACTCAGCAACAAGAAGCCTCTCGTTGCCCTCATTGCAGCATCCAATCAGATTCGCCAGCCGAACATCACGGAGTTGGCCAACAGTTCTAGCTTCCTCCTACAGCAGGAAGTCAGAACAAGTAAAGAAAACAAACAAATAAAGAATAGAACGACCGTGTGACACCGGAAAGATCGAACCGCTGACCATGAATTGGCGAGGATCAGGCCAAGCAGATTTCTGGAACCTTTTAACAGCAATCATTGGATGATCCGGAAGTCTACCCCGGTAAACAACATTGGGGGCTTTCTCCCCATGCTCCGACACAATGTTATCTGACACAAACCCCGAAGTAGCGCCACGAAGTTCCTCGAACGTGTACTCACGGAAAGCATCCGCCGTGTTGCCGTTAAGCTTACCATTGTCGGTATTTGAAGCAGCCACTCCACCGCGCGAGTCTGGTGAAAAAGATAGAAGCCGAAAAAGAAAAAAAACGTTGTTTTTGGTCAATCTTTGTGAGTTGCGAGAGGGTGATCATGATCCATGAACAAAAAAGAAGTGCGTTACACGAACCTCTATCGGAAGAAGGAACACGAGCTGCCGGGGAGAACTTGGTATTGTGCCACGAGCAGAAGGAAAAACGAGAGCAGCGTCCTCCCATTTCTATCGTCTAAGAAGTAAGAAAAGTAGTAGATGAGGGTTTTTTGGGGGGTTTGAAGATTTAGCAAGCCATGGTGGGAAAGAAACTGAGAATGGAGAAGGAATAGAAGAAAAATGCTGCAGTGATTTTTTTTTCTTGGATTGGATCCCCAAATCAGCAAATCTATAATCACATATCTTAATATTTGTCTTTGTTTCTTCCAAATTTCTACTCTCTCTCTCTCTCTCTCTCTCTAAAGACTAAAAGACTAAGATCTAAGATCTCACACACGAACCGAACAGCAGATGACTGGGACTCAATTCCGCCGTCAGAAGACAGAAGGTTACTACTTTTGAGTTTTAAATAAATAAATAAAAGAACTAATTTTTTTTTTTTGTATCTGGGTGTTCTGAACTGCACCGAATCTCTCTTAAATTTTGAATGGAACCCAAACTTGGAAAGCTAAGATGTTTGGATTAAGCTATGATTCAAGAGCGTAGTTCTTCAGATGTTTTAAAAGTTAACATTTTCTGTGCATTAATATATCTGTGAGAAGTTTGGATCAGACGTGAACCCCACAACACTAAACAAGCTTGTCATGTCCCCCCTCAACTCATGTGCACCTGTGTCACTGTGTCACATGTTACACATACAGATTAGATCGTAAACTAATTATGTATTTCTGCTTCAATTCAGAACAAACTACCATCATGTATTGAATTCATATCTATTGGGTTTCTCAATTCACATTCAATTAAGTCAAAGCCCCATGTGCAAACCCACATGAAACAACTCATCAAACAATTTTCATTTCATTTTCTTTTCTTTTTTGTATTCGGGATGGAACGGTGGCGTGACTGCATCATCTACGACACTAGATAACTACTACACTCGTAAATCAGTAAGAGAATTGGTAACAACAAATAAATCCGTGAAACTCTGTGCTCTGTTTCGCTTGGTAGTTGGTACCCCACTCAAGGTCAAGGACCAAAGCTACAGCCATCTACGAGTGCTATCCAAAAATTTCCAACAATTCCAGGAACACAGACAATCAAAGATACAACACATGAATTACGGATTCGTCTTCTTTATGTCAATTGGATTGAAAATCCAACACACAAACAGACAGAGATGGATGAGTTGTGGATTGATTGATTGATGGATATTTTAAACAAATGAATATCGATGTTACATGTCGTGAGATCATTGCTGGCTGGATGGTGCTGGCAGTGTGGGTAATCAACAAGGACTTGCTTGATTCAACCCAGAAAATGCTGAATACTAAATGTTTTCTTTTTTCTTTCACTAATTGTAATTTGCCCTACTGTCCGAAAATACCAAATCTACGCACCATTCAGTGTTGATTCTAAAAGGAGATTATGGCTTCCGTCGTCCGAAATCTTTCCATTCACTTGGCTCCTTGGTCTCTGAAATTCAAATTACATATAACAATTTACGCAATGAAACAACAAATTATGCAATGATGACCCTTCATTCCATCAAACATATATACATGATAATAATAAAAACCCAAATAACTAATTTCTCCTTTCTCTGGTAATTTCAGAATAATGTGCATCCATCCCAAATCACAATGGATTCAATGACCAATATAAACCAAATAAATGCAAGCTATCACGTATTCAGTTCGTTAATGATAGTCAGGAAGAAAAACAAACATTGTTCCCCTAATGGATCCAATGCATACCAAATATGTACAAGCTATCAAATACCCAATGTTCTTTGAAATTAACTCAAATTTCATATTTTTATGTGATTTATTTGTATTGGGAAAAAATAGAACGAGGGAGTCATACACTCATACCCAATCATTGTTGTCAATGCCATTCCCATTGACAAGTTTGTGATGTTCTTCCTTGGATTTGCTATCTCTTTCCTTTAAACTTGAGGGTAACAATGGCGCTGATGAGCTGCGATCTCCCATTTCTGCAAATCAAGCCATATATTGTAGCTATGAATTGGAAATATTCAATGTAAAGAAAACGTAATGGCCAAAAATTAAAATGGAAGGAAAACACACCTGGTAGTTTCTTATCCAGAAAGAAAACCACCAAATTTACAGTGTACCTGAAGGAAAACATTGTTAAAAATAGAAAACAGGGGAAACTATCAATTTTCATAAACATAACTTACCATGCAACAACAACATCTACACTATAATGTTTGCGAGAGGCTACAATAAGTAAGCTCTGAATCACAGCTATTGACCATGCAATCTGCTTGATCAACCTGAAAGATTGATTGTTCAATAATTTTCATCATGTGTATCACTAACTGTTTGCATATTGACATCAATTACTGAGATGAGTGAAGATATAACACATTCAATTTAATAAGGTTCGCGATATATACCTCCTTGAGCCATACTTCTGATATGTAAGCACAAAGACCAATATGAATATCATATGTGAAGAAAAAATCAAATCACCACAGCCATATATAACTCCCCGTGGAACTGCAATTATTAAAAAAATAACTTGAGAGCTTCAAAGAAGTATGAATCTATGAAAGAAACGTCTTGAGATAAAAGATGGATCTTCTTACAATTAATGAGAAGAACTTCAAATATACTGTCTGGAGGTGGCAGTCTGGCAAGTTTAGAGCCCTGCAATAGTATTAGCATAGATTTATTATATAAGACTAATGGTTTCGGAATAGACAGAGAAAATACATAGAAATCAGATGATGAATACAGAGAAGTATGTATCGTGGAAAGCTACCTCACGACAGTGGTAATTTGGACCTGGAAGTTGAGTAGAATAGAATGTAATGATCCGTAGGAACTGACAAGCCTGTATGAAATATGAAAAATGTATATTTTTATGAGTAAAAAGAAGATGTGTGAAAATAATGAACAAAGTAATATTGCTTCTGAACTTACAACTAAACAAGCTAACACTCTGATCCATACTAAAACAGTGTATATTCGTTTGCTATGAAAAATGAAAGGATGAAAAGTCCACTGTAAAGAAGAAATACAATATCAGTGATGAACATAGAAAGTAAAAATGTCTATATATCATTAAAGAAAAGTAGAAGCCATTGAGCAATGACCATTAACATTACAAAGTTTTCAATTGATATCAATCAATATTTATATTATTCATAAGAGACATAATCAATTTAAAGGGAGCATTCTGGCAATATAATTTTAAGCTTAAGTTTTTTACATTGAAATCCAACCAAAACAGCAGCACTTCAAAGTTTAAACACACCAAAAGTCTAGAGAACCAGTAATCAAAGTATTTATAATACGATAGTCAATTTACCATAATCTCCATTAGGATTAAAAAATTTAAATAAAGTAATTAAAGTTTTAGTTGTAGATATTATCTATAGAATATTAGGATGACTTGGGAAAAGATTCATGTATAGATAATATAATATACATGGAGAAAGTGAAATCATGGCCATTTTCACAATTTACAGAAAGTATTTATAGCAAATAGAAGTCGAACTAAACAAATGGAGTAACCATGGATCCTTACCAGCACAAAAGAGAAAAATACAAAAGTAAAGAGGCTCTCACTGATGTAACCCTTTTCTTTACCGAGCTCCTGATACAATAGCATAATAAGATATTAGCAATTACCAAGCCAACAAATTGAAAGAAGAAGAAGACTATTTTTGCATTTTACTCACTGGGAAAATGAGGAACCCTATGTCTTGGAGTAAAGGTCCAGGCTGATGTAAATAATGCACCCCTCGAGCTGCTAACCCGTGGATATACTGCATGAATATGACATACATTATTAATGGATATTTTATCTTCATTTTCTCTTAAATTGTAATCAGGGCACAGCCCTTCATTTTCATTATTGAGAACTTTTACTTCACACACAAAAAAAAAAATAGTATCTTGACTTCATCCAAATATGCATGAAGTATAGAATAGAGTCCAAAGCCTAGAATTAATGGCATTCTGATATGCAGAATCAGATTCAATATTTTCTTCATCCCACTGAAACCTACAATTGTCCAAATTTCATTCCCCAAAATATCAGATTGACCTTTCTATCTCCACCCACTCACATTGACCCACACAAATACACCATTTCCACATTATATTATATTTTTAATTAAAAAGAAACTGTGAAAAAAAGTTGATTCCATAAATTGAATGAATAAAATCTTATGTTTTGACTTGAGTCATTTAATTATATTAAATTACAGTTTTTATATTTTAAACAATTTTCCTAATTCGGATAATTTTTTCATATTTGAAATCAAATATACCATCTGAACTTAATCAGACGAATATGGAAATATCTTAAATTGGAAATACTCAAATACCATTGAATCAGGTGTGAATTCGGATGATTAGAATTAGAGTTATATTGACTTTCTGAAACTAATGGGTAAATGGATCAAAACTAATATGCAGTTCCAAAAAGTTGCAGGATTTGATTAAAAGATTTAAAAAGTGGAAGGGAAAAAATATCCCCTTATCATAATTCAGTTATTCACATGAGTGTAAAATATTGAGATGTCTGACGTGAATATAAAATTAAAGAAGATGGTAAAATGCTGTTTCCAAGTAACTTATCGAATGACAATTAAAATGAACAAATATAAGAATAGGTACCAATTGCATCTCCCGATCAGTCAGTGTCCAATTATATAGATTTTCATCTTAATATATTTTTTTGGTCTACCAACTAACATGTTCCTAACATCTTCAATTTACTAAGATAGTGCTAGCAATCTGGTTCCACATCTTACAATATTAGGTATATCTTACTAAAATCATTTTGATGTCTGATGTCTGGCAATAATATAAAATAAAACCATTAAAAACATTCTTTTTTCTAAAAGTTTTATTTAGATGTGTACTACAAAAGCATAACCATGTGTTTTGATTAGGTAAATAGAACTGGAAAATTCGTTGCATGAAGCCATAAAAACTAGTTTGGCTCAATATATAAAATCATGTTTGTGTACAATATATATGCACATATTTTTAAATAAGATAATGAAAGTATTAAGGATCAATCATTTCGATAACAATCCAAAACAAAAAAGAACCCGTAAACAAAACAGCAAATGTGCAAATACCTTAAACTTAAAAGTAGTGAATCATTATCAGTTTTGCAAAAAAAAAAGGGAAAAGACAACGAAGCAATTTTTTGGGGTAAAAAAGACAATGAAACAGTTAATTCAACTCCATGTCGATAAAAAGAAATAACAATTAATTAGCAACCAAAGACTTTGGTTTGTACCTGACAAATTAATCCTAGTAAAATAAGTTTCCATTTGTCCAACAAAAGTTTAATTTCCACAGCTGTCTCCGCCAAAATCCTTTTCCATAGCTGTAATAGTCGGAGAAAAATTACCAAAAGAAGAAGATTTGAAAACAGATCGAGGGAGGGACGGTATAACTACGTAAAATTAGATATGATTGGATGAGAGGATGGGAATGAAGAAACCTTGAAAGCCTCACGCGCAATGTAAATAGTCATTTATCTCCAATAGTTGACGGAGCCAGAGCAGAGACAACGGATACGAATAAATTCCATTTTAGTTCAGAATCCCACAGCAACAGAAAACGACAACACCATCTCAGCAACTATCATGTGAGATGCGTGTCCCCTTTCTTTTGCAATCGATGAAACAGACAAACAGACTGAATCGATCGAGAAATATCGGAAATCTACAACTGAGATATGAAGAAACCGCTGAAGAAAAGAGTCTCGTGACTTGGATCGATCGGCCAGCTTACACACACGATGGCGAACTTGCTTTTCTCCTCCCTTGCAACGGGGCGATAACGCGGAGTGTTTCGATTCAATTTTTTCCTCCTTGCGAAGAAGAAGAAAGAAAGAAAGAAAGAAAGAAAAGAACGCGGGATTGACGCGAAATAATGATCTCAATCACTTCTTTCTCTCTCTTTTCCGACTCACTGGTGGAAGCATAAGCAGGTCGTTTTATTTGTAATTTATACAGGCCCAAGGGGGAGAGAGGGAGAAATGATTGAACCAAAATAGCCAAATAGACATTGTTTTGGATAAAATCACAGTTTTGCCACTCTCTGAAAACGTGAACGAGAAGACACGAAAAGTAAGTTTACAGTAGAGCAGATTCAAATTTAAATAAACAAATCGAAACAGATAGAAAGATGGATGAGGGATGCAACGGACAGCGAGGGAATACGGCCAGTCTGTCTGTCACCCACCACTCACCGCCACTTGGGTAAGTGGGTTTGGGTTTTAGTTTACGGTGATCGGTGGTAATGTCTACTCCCTGCTAACCTGCTGTTTGCGACATTGCGAAGTCCTTCCTCTATATGTTGCTTGTCTGGCTTGGCAGTTGGCATGTTCGGTCGGAAATCGGAATCTATCTAGACTTGCCTTCTTCTTCTTCTTAACATGTTTGTGCATTTTGCCAACGAAACTATGGGTAGGTAAGATTCCGGCAATTAATTCTTACGGGTGTGATGTAATTTGATTGATGCTCATGTGGTGTGGACCATGTGCATTGAATTCCAAAGAGTACATATCTGGTATCTGTCTGTATTTCTTGATTTACACAAGCAACTGCTTGTTGGCTTAATAAATTTCAAATTATACTCGTGTCAGCAAGGTGTTTGTTTAAATGCGTGCAATGATTTTTTTTTTTTGATGTTACTCGTAATTAAAGTAAAGAGTCATTATATCTAATACAGAATTTAAATTAATTCATTCTATCCCACTTTAACAGTTAATTGTCATATACTAATTACCTTGGCGAAAAATTCGTCGGAATCGTATGTATTTGAGGCTACTCGTGCATTTGAGGCAGGTTTGATGTTTTTTTATGAATTAAAATTATCTGATAATACATAAATTTTAAAACAAAAAAAAAGATGTAATCATATACGATCCACCTCACGTTCTCCGTATTGATCCAGCACGTGATCTTACGATCGTTTGGACTTTCAACAACCTTTGGATACTGACTCGATATTTTCTAAAACGATCTATGGCTAATCGTTCTTACGTAGTTAACCTTGGACAATGAAGAGTGTAAAAACCCTGGTGTGCTCTAAGCATCTTTCATGATGTGTGAGTTGTGTTTTGAACTTTTTTTTCCCGTGCAATGAAAATTACGGGTTCGTTATTTATATAGAGTTATAGACAAGTCACCAGATTTTATAATTATATATGGAGATAAGTACAAATTAAGTGTACAAGATTGTCAACTAACATTAGATATAATCTTAATTATATGTTAAACTAATATTAGTTAGATTAATAAGTGTTTAACTGTCTGAGTGACTAGGTCTCGGTCCAACAGAATTAAAATTAAAACGAATAATTAATTTAAATGGTTACAATCATTCTTGATGAATGGATAATCCTATTTTATCCAATCATTTAACTGTTTTTTATTTATTTATTGAACATATTAATTGCTTCCGTATGTTATATTTAAGATTAGATTCTGAATTAAGTTTCATCAGATTCTGTTTTAGCTCTGTTAATTTACGTTTATTTGTCTCGATTGATCTGTTAGCATATTCTCCGGGCTATTAACAATTGGCCCATTACAATAACAATCAATATTTTTTCAAACTTTTATTTGTTATCTTAACTAACTTGGACCGAGTATGTTTGGTCCAAACAATATAAATGTAACTATAGTCTATACCTAACTAACAGTAGTGCCCAACGGGCTTATTAGAGTAGAAATAAATACAAGCCCATCGCAATAAGACAGTATTTGTCCACTAATTTTCTTGTTGAACTTGGAATATAAGAAGTGAATTGAAATCACCAATGAAGTTGTGGTCTGATAACATAGGTGCAACTTTATTGGCCACTAATTCAGCGTGTCAAACGAAACTTAAGCATGTAGCCATGGATCTCAGTTATGTGAGAGAAAGAGTTGAGCAAGGTTCGGTGTTATAGTTTCACACATTCCTGGTAAATAACAACAAGTAGATATTTTTACCAAGGTTTTAAATCCGAAATCATTTTCGGAGCAAAAGCACAATCTGATCAAGAAATTCTCTCCAGATTGAAAGGGTGTGTTGTAACGTTTGTCACTATTATTGGCTATAACGTTTGTTAGTTTTATTAAGTTGTCATGTTTGTTATTTTTATGGTTATAAATAACAAATGGACTTAGTAGCAAAACCATGGTCTACAAAAGTTGCTCTTCTTTTTCATTCATTAGTTATCATTTTCGAATTCTAATAATTTAAGGTGAAAAATGTTCTATAACATCTACTTAAAAATCCTTAATCAAACTCCATTTCTATTTTAACTCTCATTGTCAAACTCCAAAATTTGAACTGCACCCAAGTTATAGGTGTGCATATAAGTGATAGAGGTGATCGTGTATGTAGGCATTGTTGGGGTAATCTTTATGGACTTAAGATTTAATTCATTTGTCTTGTATCATCGTTCATCGACCATGGAAAATCGTAATGTTGCACATTCCGATCCTCACCAGTCACCACGTACCACCATCCGTCTCCATTTTGGCCGCCAAAGATGATCTCCATTTTGGACATGATTCATGAAGCATTTACCTACTGACGGATAACCCGATTGAGATTTGATATTGAAAGAAAATATAGTAGTATAAGTGAGAAGTGAATGTGTTGTGTACGAAAATGATGAGTGATGACCCATTGTTTTTGATATATATTTGACAAGAAAGATAATGATAGATTCGAAGAAATCCATGAAATGTGTTTGATCTGATTTATAAGATCAATATATGGACCTGTTATCCATTTATACCTACCTACCTACTAAACTGTTATCTACTTAATTATCTACCTGTTAATACTCTTGCAAGTTGCAAGATATTATATGCTCCCAACATCCAATCATCTGTCGCCATATATATATAATTTGAGTCAATTCAAACCCAGATCGAATCAATCCATTCGGATTTCGGACACTCTTATTTTCGATCGGATTCAGATAAAAATAGATCAAACTTTAATTGAAGCATCTCATCCCATGACTCATCATGGCATCATTCCACCGCCCATTGCATCATCGCATGGTGTCCACTAATTAAGACTAAGATTCTCTTCAGATACACAAGGACTCGGATTTCAGTTGAGCATCTCAACATCAACTATCTAAGGTCATTTGCACACTCAAACTGTTAACCTAAATAGTGATTGTGACGACCAACTGAAATAATTAAGTTGGGTTAATATCTCTAGAATCTAAATTGAAGAAATCTTGAGATTAAAAACAAGAATCTCTTCAGATTAAGAAAAATTTCTTAACTAAATTATTTCTTAACTTTCTCGAAATATCAGGATTTTAATTGATTTACGAAGTTAATCTGAAAAACAGATGTTACTTTGATGTTGCTATAACACAACCGACATATCCACGTGCCATTTTCAATTTATCCACTTGAATTAAGACCATATCTTTCGGTTTTCTTTTACTTGGGCCAAAATAGATCTGCAACCACCACTGTGTAGTAATTGGGAATCTTTCGGATCTCTTTAAATGGCGGTGCATGAGTAGAGTTGGAAGACACGAAACACAACTCGATTTGATTTAGTGATTTGCTACTTCTATAGCTGCATAGAAATGGAGGGAAAGAAAACTTCATCGTCACCAACGAAGAAAACTTCTTCTGAAATAATCAACTCTATCTTCCAACCTGCTTCACCCACGGTGGGAGGAAAGACCACTTCTTCTTTTAATGACATCTTCGGACCACCCAGGAACCAGGACTTGTCGTCTAATCTCAGTTCGTCTCTGTATTACGGCGCACAGGACTCTACATCCATCGGCGCTGTAAGAACTATATATATATAGCTGCATATAACTCTCCATCGATCGTTCTTCAATTCTTCCATTTTCATTCATCGATCTAGTTAGCTAGATCTAACTACTTGATCAATTCTGTGGCAGAACCAGAACCAGAAGAAGATGAATAACAGCACCGCCAATAACCGTAAGATGGCGGCGGATCATTCAGCTGGAAGTTCTCGAGGCGACTGGTGGGAAGGTATGTGTTTGATTGGATTTGGTTTTTACTACTTTCTTCGTAGTTCATACTGAATTAAAGATTGGATTTTTCTTATTCTCTTTTTTCACGCGCACACACATGTACAGGGTCAGTCTACTACTAAAGAAAAGATGGAGATGGATAAGATTGAGATGGCTGATGACCGACTGGTCTTTCTTGGTCTTACATCGTGTCTGTAGTGTCGTGTCTTGTCTTATGTTGTGTCTAATTAAGCTTTCTAATTACTTTCCAACTACAACTGTTAATACAAATATGTCTGTCTGTGTCTGTCTGTCTGTCTGCACTACTAATGTTATAAATAAAAACATGAATGGATGCTAAATCTTAAAGACTTAAAGACATAAACCCTAAACCTTTTTAAATAAGAAATTCGGTTATTGAATTATGGAAAAAGAACAAAAATCAAGACTACTATTGACATGGGTTTGACTCCAAATGCACAGAAATAATCTCTCGTATGCTAAGGTCATTTTTGCAGATGTGAATAATTCCACCGCTTTCTTTCTTGCCCTCCCACCACTCTCCTTTAGACGACCCTGTTGTCTTTCCTTCCATATCCAACGCACCGCATTCTTAATCGACGGAACGGTAGGGAGGAAGGTGTGCCTGATGTCTTCACCGGTGATAATAGAACCTGTAATACTCGCGAATCTCGTACCTACCACTGGGACGCCGGATAACATGGCTTCCTGAAATGTATGATCTAATCCTTGGGCTCGGAGAGTTGGGTTTACAAAAACGTCTAGAGACTTGTAGAATTTCGCTAATTGCTTCTGCTCTAGAGAACCGACTGCTACAATGCCTGGTCCGAGCTCTTTGTACCTTTTACCCCACGGTCCGTCTCCGGCGACTAGAACGTATGTGTTGTTTCTCAAAGTCTCATCCTCTTCGAACAACTGCTTCAGTGCTTCGAACATCAGAGGATGACCCTTGTCCTTCACCAGTCTCCCGGCCATACCAATCACAAGACCTGCATCTTCAGGGATCCCCAAACTTTTCCGAAATTCTCTTCCTCGATCCTCGTCCACATTGTAAACATCCTCGTCGACTCCGTTGAGGATTATGTGAACCCGTTCGTCCGGAATCATGTAGATCCTCTTCAGCACATCGCCGACGTGATCACTTGTTGCCACGTGATGCGTGTAGTCCTTGAAGAACTTAATTTCATCGATCACTCTTGGGAGGATCTCAGTGATCGACAGATGTTGAGCTTCACCGGGATTCCGGAGGAGGTCATAGACTATATTAGAGTGTATTGCCTCATAACCAATTCCATGCCAGGAGACGGCGAGGTTGCTGATGTTCGCAGCATGGCTGTGGAAAAGGCCCACGCTCTCCGAGTGGAAAACGTCGAAGGGTCTGGCAGTGGTATTCTCGGAGCAGAGTTGGTTCCAAACAAGAGTGTGGTTGAGTTGGCCGGATTTGGTGGGACGTGTGAGGTGGAAATGAAGGTTGGCATTCGAGTGTATCAAAGACGACGAAGAATTAGCAGTGAAGATGTGGATTTCGTGTCCTCTCATCGCCAAAGCATGGTGAAGAGTTAAAGCATGGCGCTCAAGGCCTCCGGCGAGATTCCGATGAGGCCATTTTTTGACAAACAGAGCGATCTTAAGGAGTTTGGGGGGAGGGTTCGAGGAGAAGGTCAGGTGATTCCATGCAGAAGCGAAGGAGAGAAGATGGATGGTTTGGTTTTCATGGGGATATTCATATGGACTGTTGTAGCAGTGAGGAGAAGCCGGCGATCTCTGAGATGTCCAATAAACAACAGAAAATGTCGAAATCGTTGAAAGAACGAAGAGGAGAACAAGATGGGGATGAAGGTGGGCGGAAGAATTGCAATCTTTCGCCATGGACAGAAACCCAAGAAATCTCGAGGGATGAAATCACTCAATTTCAAATCACAAAAATATCACGTGACATTGCTTAGGATGTACACAAGTCAAATGTCATCAGTCATCACATGTAATTTTCGATTACAATCTATCGACAACTGATTTGTTACCTGGTTGTGGTTGTAAGTTGGGTTTGTACTCTTCTGTGCAGTTTCAACTCAGTTAGCAGCAATGGAAGATGAAGAAATCAGCAGTTAATATAAAAACAATAATCAGAGAGTTCGATTTTTTTACAAACGCCTCCGAGAGCAGAGAGGATTTTAAAAACAAAAACCAACAATTCACAATATGCCTGAATTTTGGTTCCATTCTTGCATTCTTGGAGACTTTAGGTACGTCTCTTGATTCATGGATTCAGTTGGCTCAAGTAAATGATTTGAGTTTCCATTCAATCTGTCAGCACTGAGATAATCTGTCAAAACTTTTTTGACACCTAAACGATGATGACTACTGTGTTGTTGCGTGCTAATTCTATTAACCAAAGGGGACTTATCTCCTCCCCCTCCTCCTGTTGCCGAACCAACCAACTTGATTGGAGAAAAACCTGGTGTTGTGTAGGCAGACCCGACATATGGAGTGCTTGAAACCAGCTTGATCGGAACGGATAAGAGCTTTTCGGAATGCTGGGTTAAGCCATCCACATAGTGAATATCATCAATACGGGCAATGATATTGAATGCCAAGCTCTCCAACACTCTGGAATAGCTTTCCAAAATTGATTTTCCGACATCCTGGAAAACAAACAACAAAAAATTTAGCTTACTGTTTACAATTAATATTATATGAATCCAGACATCAGCAGCCACAGGCAGAATAAGGTTTTGATTTTACAACCTTATTGTATTGAATTTTACTCATGTCCAAGGTAGTCTGTGTCAGGGCAGGAAACCTTTGCTTCAAGCATAACAAGAGAGTTTCGGCTCTTTCAGAAAGCAGCTCTCTTTTCTCGGCATCTACCATAAATTCTCTCACTATACCCCATGACGATTTGGGTTTGTTCACAGTCGTCTTTCTACGCCAAATAAAACTCGCAGCCTCGACACGATTTGCAATTTCTAAAGCTTGGTGTTCTGATGACAGGTCTAGGCAATCAAGAAGACATTCAGGAGAGAACTTTTCTGAAGTTATGTAACCATGTATGACATCACCTAAGCTTGTTTTTCCATTCTGAAATGAAAATAATAAATAAAATCTTAAGAAATTTAAAAAAAAAAAAAATTGATTCCAAGTGAAGTAGTACATATAAATCACAAAAGATATTTACCTTTGGCAACGATTCCAAGTAAGAGTCCGGAACATCAATTTCGTCCAACACATTGGCATTAATGGTCATTACAGCCTTGAGAATTTGGTTTGTGGATTCTCTTTTGTGCTGAAGCTGTGTGTGGAACTTCTCGGAAAGACCTCCGGGAGGGACTCGTGGAATTGGAAGCCACCATTTCTCCTCTTGTCGTTGAAGTGGTTTTTGAAATGTTCCTGGAATGTCAGAGTCTGGTGCCAAAACCCCTTTGTCGACATACCAGAATTCAGTATCATGAAAACTGTCGAGGATTTCCTGATTAGAATAAAGCTTATCAATAATTGTATAATTGCAAAGAAAAGTAAATAGATACTCACAATCAGCATATTATCAAGTTTCCTAAGTGCCGGAAGATTGATGAATAAATCTGATCTCGGCCTACAAGTCATGACCTGAATGAAGAAGAAGAAGAAGATAAACAACATTTTTAAAAATCCACATGTTGAAATCTTGAATAAACAAGTAATGAGAAAATAAAATGAAACGAAATAAATTTACACACCTCATGTTTAACTCCATCCGGAAATGTTTGCCATGAAGGGGCAAGCTCAACAATGTAATCGCTAACACAGAGAAGCCATTCTATCTCTCGTCTCCACATTGTTTTCATTTCAGGCGCTAATGGTTCCAATCTGGAAACTTGCACAAAAACAGTGGCGAAGAGATTGGTGATGGCGTTAGAAATAGCTAGTGCAGTAGAAACTCCTTTCCCAGAACCTGACATGTCTTCGCCTAACAACAATTTCGCAAATCTCTCCTTCATCATATCAATCTCTGGTTCCGAAGAAGAAGAAGAAGAAACAGTTTAAAAAACACACCAACAAAATGGTGATTAATGATTACTAATTTACTACGTGGGAAAGACTTAGGGTTTGAATTTTGATCATTAAACCCTAAAAGCGTAAAATTAGATGTAAAAACAAAAGAATCAAATGGAGGAGAGGAATCAATAGATTAGTTGATTAGGTACCAGAAATCTCTGGTTTCTTCTTCTCTATCAACTGCTCTTTTTTGGCACGGACCTTCTCGTCACTCGCCACTTCTGAAACAGACGAAACAGTTGCGGAATCTTCGGAATACGAACGCCTTTGGACACCTTCAGTCGAACAGCTCGTGGTCATCGTTGTCGTCGATCCAGAGATGGTAGTAGTTGTAGTACTACTATCTTCCTCTTCTTCCAAGCCTCGCATCACTCCACCAGTTGTTCCCCTAGAGAAATGGTGGCAAATGGGCGGGGACAGTAGAAGTATACTTGGGAATAATGATTAATGAAGTAAAAAAGAGATTACAGTCTCTCTCTCTCTATCACTACAAAGAGGTCAGGTCACAACGGTTGTGTTGGGTGTCTGGTTTGGCTGCATACAGAAGTAGTGTGTGTCGTCTACCAAATACCTTTAAGGTTTTCTCTAAATGACGTCAAGAATTAAATATTCGAATTCAATTCAATCTAAATTTATTTTATTCTGCAACTGCAACTGCAAAAGGAATTCTCACATGGAAATCGTAGATGAGAGATTATCAGAATGACATCTTTTTTTTACCTCTTCAAAACCATCGATTAAACTATTAAAACAACATCGAAAATCGAGTCAATCCACACATCTGTAATCTAAGACTGCAAGGTAGGAACGAGAAACGGTAATTGGCAAAGACTAAAAAAAAATAAAGATCAATATTTATTTCTAAAGAGCCATAAAAAGAGGTGTGAGTACTAGATAGGCGTAGGTCCTAGGAATTTAATTAAACTTTACTTGTTTCAATTTATTACCACACTCTGTTCTCCCAAACTCCCACCAAAACCAACTGTTGGCTGTTTAAATTTTATACAGAAAAAGATATGAACACAGACACATGCTTCATGCTTCATGCAATAATGCTCGTTGCAAAAGAAATCATTTAGTTTTTCTACTAGCCATTTAATGAATTATGTCATGAACCATAGCCGTTATAGTGGTCCTATTGACTTTTCTCTTTTTCTCTGTCAAGTCCAGTAAGCAGTAACCCACGACATCTTCCTAATTCAAAAATCTTTAAAAAACTAAGGAATTAAAATCATGATAAGGAAGAGCAGCATCTTTCACAAGAGAAACACTCATGAAATACTATAAAATACTAACAACGTGTAAATACTAAATACAAACATACCTTGCTTGGAGCCAGTTAGTTGAGATTGAAGAACAAACCTTTCATGATATTACAGGGAAAAGTCGACATACCTCATTTCATTATTCTCTTATATCACAACTAATTTCAAAATGAGTTGACAGACGGTGAGACTCAAAACCTATACCTCAAGAATCGTGAAGGGCAAGGATTTGAGTTCATTTACTGGGACATTCTTCAAGTCAAACAAACCCGATATATAAAACCAAACAAACAATTATACTACAAAGTTGTGCATATTGGTTAGTGAATTCAAGCTTATCATAATGACTTGGTGCACCAGTATGTTCGGTGCTCGTCCTGGCGCAGATTACTAACAAGACCCCCACATTGCAAGCAGATGAAGTTTGTTCCATCCAAATAAGCATCTAACACAATTTGCTCCCGTCCACTTTCTGCAAGTACGCTTCTGTTCATATTTGCGATAAATGACTCTCTTTTTGCTTCTTCTGTTATAGGAAGGGCTTCGGATATAGCACAATCTGCAAACAGAGAGGCAAGCTCATCAGTGGCATCAACTGAACGTATTTTGCTCAGATACATCTCACGAGCACGATTCATTGTATGCACAACGACTTGATCGCCACCAAATACTTTCAAAGCCATCACAACTGCTTGAAGGGCGACTGAATGTTTCCCATGGTCAATCAGCTGTCTTGCATGTTCTAGTATATCCGTGAAATTTCTACCACCAAAGGCTGCTCCAGATTGCTGATAGAGGACCAACTGAGGATGATGTCTGTCAGTCAGAAATCCACTTGTACTGCCAGTCTTACTATAAATACTCTCTATTTCCGTATCAATATCAATATCCATTTCTGTTTCTTCCATATCAATTGATCTAACACACTCCCCTACAAGAAAATTGAAGATTTATCAGGGACAAAAATAACAACCATCAACAAAACTCAACCCGAAAGATTTCATTCGTAAAATTACTCATCCAAATAATGAGCTCAGATGAAATCTGTGTGCAATATATGTACAACTGTCAAGGAAATACCATTACTACAACAGAGAAATCAGAAATGAGCTTGGATAAACCGTGTACCCAATAAATTCCATTATATGTACAAATAAAACCCGAACCATGTACTAGAATAGAAAAACTATATTAGGAAACACGCATTCAATGACAAAAACGTGTCAGAATGATCGATTCTAAAGGTTTTCTGAGTTACTGGCGAGTGATATCAACTGATGAATTTCTGCTTAATTTGTAAGTGATATTGTAGAAATGTTCAGATGCTAACTATTTGGAAGGAGTTCATGGACAAAAAGGATCAATGATTTAGTCTACTATGGGATTATAAATGCCGGCATTATCTACAGACTGATATATACTATGAAGGAGATATCATGGATGCTATAAAGAAATTCACACCACATTCCCCGTGCTGGGGACTGCATTGGTAAGCACTTGCAAGACGGTGTGGCATATTTGGGGGGAAGAAATCGAAAGCGTATGGAGAATCAGGCAAAATCACAGACGCTGGTGGCAAGGAAATTCATTACCAACCTCGCAATCATTTTCATTCGCAGCAACTTTAAGAAATATCACAGATTTTTATCCGAAACTAATGCAATTGCTAAGTGGAATGCCGTCACAATTTCGATTCTCAACTATCACTTTGTGAAGTTTGTTAGTTACAAGTACAACTATAATATACAACACTTTGAGTTGTAATTTGAATTTTAGCTATAAATTATTCTATGTAATGAGTCGCTTGACTCAACCTTGTTATTTTTCATTTTCAAAAATGTTAAAAAAAACCATGGCTAAGATCAGGGACGAGACTAGATAGGTAAGAGAGACTTGTATATTGGGGATTAAACTACATAAATAGGATGAAATACCCCATTTTTGTGGAATATGCTTAGTATAGGGCGTCAAAAGGAAGAAAATAGTACAAATTATAGAACCATAAAAAAGGATCGATCAACTCATAATTTCTTAATCGATATAATAGAATAAGAAAGTCGAAATCAATATCATGAAATTGAATGAGATGTATAGATAAGTGAAGAAATAAGAAATAGAAGAACCTTATCGCAGGTCGGTGACGATAGTCACTGCTCGGTAGAATATGGACGTATAAAGGAATGCGAATTCCTTAAAACCCTAAATAACACTATTGACGAATATAAATTGGGGGTGAAATTATAAATAAAAACGATCGTCGTGACCCATGGGCCATGGGTGCCCAACTGCCCATGACTATGGTAAAATTTAAAAATAAAAATCCAGAGTACCTTTCTTTATGTATTAGATCATTTATTTATCAATTGAAGATGGGTGGGTATATATACAAACTGCGTACGTCAGGTGCTTTGTTTTTAAGGTTGCTATCTGCGAGTTGATAGTATCTGATCCATTCGATAAATTTGGAATCATATGTACTGTTCGTACTATATTACTGACATATTTTGAAAAATAAAAACCGACTGAATAAATAAGTATTAGATTTCGATTGCTGGTCTATAAATGGTGATGATAATATGTCTTGCATTAAATTTAAATTTTTTGATATAAATTTTTTGACAGTAGTCTCCTCATCCATAAATTTTTGAAGATATAATGAATGACAACCGAAACGAGAAACAAGATGACATAAATTTACTTTAAAAAACACAAGATTGAAACATATACCTTAGAGGATGACGGAGTGATTTAAGAGTTGAAGGTTATGGAAGGAGTGACTAAGTAAAAATAATGAAGGTAATTATGAAAGTAAGTGGGTGATTTAAGTGTTACATTGCAAAATTAATTAATTTATTTATAACTAATATTTTAATGATAATTGGAAAATGTACTTATTTATTTATAACTAAACAATAATATGATGAATCCAATGGAGAGGAGATGTGAAGATCGACAGAGATTTGAAATGGTTGGAAGAGGAAGGGATTTTGAGTTTGAAATTGAGATCATCAAAAGGTAATCAATGGATTAATGATTGTGTTTAATTATAGAGGGATGATAACGGTTATAATTATTGATGGGTAATTCATGGTTGAGTTTAATTAATGATAAAGATGCTCAGAGCCTCAGAGGTGTGGGTGAGAACGGGGTGGGTCGGCCCGTTCTCACCCTTATAGTTATAGATGTAAATGTAATATTTAGATAAGAATTTCTTTTATAGTTTATGTTTTATAAAAAACGCTCACGATCTGGGCCGTCCAATCTGGGAAGATAATTGACAACCGTCCATGACATAATTCTATTATTACGTGTGCTTTTGTAACATAAAAGATGATCAATGTGCTTTTTTGTGTAATATTTTGATTTTGAACTGAGGCAACAACTGTCACTCTTCACTTCCTCTGTAAAAGCTTTTTTTTTTCGTTTTCTCCACCCATTTTTATTTTCAAAACTCACTCTCCTCCGCGTTTCAATGTCCTGGGCGATTTTTGGCCGATTTTTTTCCCAACAGCAAGCGTTCCGAGATGACGACTCACTCTCGCACGCACTCGCAGACGAAGACTCACTCTCTGTCGTTCTTCCAGAAATGCTGTCGCTTTTCGCCCCACGCTTTTCGCCGGATTTTTGGAGACCCATTTTCCGTACTACGTCAGACGCATTTCCTGTCATCTTTCAGACGCGTTGTCACCGATCATTTCTGAACAGTGAGTAAATATTGATCCCAACCCTTCCCGTCCTCCTTGTCTTCCTCTGATTTTTTTTTTTCCACAACCATGATCCCCTCCTCTGTATGTCCCTCCTGTAGTTCCCTCCGTATTTCTCCTGTATTTCCGTAACCATGTTTGCACGTAATCTATTTGTTTGAATTTTTAATATGTCATGGTGAATTGTTTGTGTGAAGATATGTTTTAGGATAATTTTTGTTAAACAACATCATGTGAAGATAAGTTCTGATTTTCATTTGTTAGTGTAAAACAAAATCTCTGATTTTGTTGAACCTTTTTTTTTTTTTTGAAATGAATGCAGTGTTGTTTTTGAAGGCATTCATGGTGTGTCATTTAATACGTCAAATTTATCCCCTAAAATGTTAGTGGTGCAGTAACTAAAGATGATATTTTTGTCATGCAAATAAAAAGACATGCAAAGAAAAGGCATAAAACATTTCAGGACATGCGATTGAAATGTGAATAGGTAATTCGACGAGTAGTGTTTGAGGACCATTTTTTTGATTTATGGAACAACGGAATGTATATATAGGTAATGCGGTATGTACTTTTTTGGGGCAACGGGTTGTTGATTAATTGAACAACGAAAGTAAAAGTTTCATGTTTCGAAAAGTGAATTGGTAATTCGACAGACACTTTTTCGGTACAACGGGTTGTTGAGTAATGAAAGAACAGAACGGGAAGAAGTCCCTATGTGGAAATACGAAATGGTAATCCGATATGTACTATATTGATACAATAGGTTCTCATTTTACGGGACAACATGTTGAAGAAAACTCTGTCTCGAGAAGATTACTGGTAATACGACATTCAGGATTGGGGAACAACAAAGAAGACCATGTAAAGGTATGAGTCTGTGGTATTTGAAGAACAACGACGATATGTAATTCTCATACGACGGTATGAGTAGTTTCGGAAAGGCGTTTAGAAGTATGTAGGAGACATAGGTCTATCAACGAATTAAGGAACATGAGTATAAGGATTTTCATGAAGAAAGGTGTGACAAGGTAAGGGAAGCACAAACACTTAATCCACAGACATTGCGCAACTTGTACGGATAAAACCCACTCGTGAAAATGGTTCAGCAGCGCGGTGTGGAAAAGTTGGAAAAAAAAGAAACGCAAGTCCGGCGAATAGAAACGCGGCGACATTGAAATTAAAACTCAGTCGTGAAATGGTTGAGCAAGGCGGTCTGGAAAGATTGAAAAAAAAAATTATGGAAGAAATTTTATCCATAAAGTATAATTCCTGAAAAGCTAAAGGTAATGAAGATAAAGAGATTGCAGATATACATAAGGATGTGTGTGGGGATAATTAATAAAAAACAATAAAATATTTGAAAAAGGAATGACGACTTAGATAAATTGACAAAACAACCAACGGTTCACATAGTGTGAAAGCTCTCGTGGTTTTTTTTTGTTTATAAAAAAATACTAACAATGATTATCAAAGTACAGTACCATAAAAAAAACTCATAAAAAGTAATCGAGTTCAATCGCCGGTGGTGTGATTGAATTCATCGGGAGACGGAGTTTGGGAAATATAATAATATGTTTTGATGGTCAACGATTCAAAGTACAATACATTTTATTTTAAAATAAATATACCACCAGCCATAACGACAACGATGGGTCGATCCTTATTATGTGCTTGCGGTCGCTGTTGATTTTGGGTCCTTGATTATTGTTACTGGGCAAGAAGCATTAGACAAGACGTAGTTTGTAACGCTTCCCAGAAATATCCTGATCGTCACAATCAATCCATCACCGTAAAGATTGAGAATCATTTCACAAAGTAAATAAACAGTAGCGAATTTTGATTACCTCTTGATGGAACTCAGGCCTCTGGATCCCATCACCAAGACATCCAACTTCAGTTCTTCCACTGCTTCGACGACCTTCTCCCGCGCATCTCCCCAGTACACCTTCACCACAATCGTCACCTAAAAATAGAAATTAGGGTTTTTTTCGTTCTTGTTCAGTATCGAAATTTGAAAACCCCCAAAATTCAATCAGTGTAATAAATACACGCACCTCTTTTAGGCGAAAAGTAGTGTCTAGAAGATCAAGAACTGGGATATCGGGGTCGATCTCATACTTTTTGAGAATTGCAATCTCTCTGAACTCCGAAAGAGGGATCAAAGACGAGCCGGATGGAGACCAGAGTTTGTTCTTAGACTCCTCACCTGTCTCGGATTTTACGATGATGACAACGAGCGTCTCCCCTTTGTCAAGGAGGTTGTCGATTGCCCACTGCAAAGCAAGCTTGCTGCTCGGCGAGAAGTCCAACGCCACTCCGATCTTCCTATCTCCCCTCATGACGTTGCTAATGATGACGAATGCCAAAATGTGATCTTGATTGTTCGAATCTGGATCTAAATATATCTCATTCAGTGATTTACTGTTCTGTCCTGTCCTGTTTGGGGGTATTTATAAAAATTGAAGATAATGCAAGGAGTAGGTAGCGAAATTGAACTTCGTTTCTTGCAATTTTTACTTTTTAGGGTTTGACGGAAATATTAACCCTGGCGGGCGGCGGTTACCACAAGGGACAATCCATATTCCATCCAATCATTTTGAACAAATTGAAGAAAAGTTATTGTGTAAAATAAAAAGAATTCCAACACTGCGGTTTGATGATCAGCAACAAGCCGCAACCGGAAGATCAGGCTTGGAAGCACAGCAAGACGAATCCTCCTCTTTCACTTTCTTGCATCCAAACAAGGCGAATCCCAATGAATGCGCGGCGAGGATGACGATGAAAACCCCACCGTTGAAAGACATGATGGCCAACATGACCAGATACGCAAGTCCAATTCGGAAAGTGTACATGGCGGTCCTGGTTGCTGATATTGCACCGTGAGACCAACCGGGACGTGTGATCCGGAGATAGGACACCCATTCCAGCAGCAAAGTCATGAAGAAACACACGATTAGAGCTAAAGCATAGTGTCCGCGACTAGTCCCCGGCCACATTTCGAACAGAATCTCCGAATTCACACCCCAGAAGAAGGTCATGTGAGTATACCTCTTTTTCCCACCCATGGCCATCATTTCCATTGTCGTCGCCGCCATTTTGTTTACTCGAGCTTTTCTTGTTTCCTTTTGTAGCTATTGATTGATTTTTTTAGGGATGGATGGAGATCTGTGTGTATATATAACGGAAGATCTTTTTTTGATATTCGTTAGTACATGTACTTTATCTGACATTCTGTACGATCGATTGAGGATTGCGATGAGCATTACTATATTAATTACCTTGATAAATAAATTATTGATTGGTTGATGTGCGGGCAATGAGAATGACAGATGGTATATCAATTTGAATCTTTTTTTTAAAGCAATATCAATTTGAATTGCTGGTTTGACTTAACTATTTTTTGGATAATATTTTAAATAATTCATGTGGTAAATAATGTTCATAAATCATAACATATGTTTAAAGAACATAAATTATTTTTATTTTTCCATCATAATTTCTATCACAAATAAATAAATAGGGTCAGCTTCAGGTAAGAACCTGATCTGTGAGAACCCGGTGAGAACTTTAAATCCTAACCCTTCATCTACATCCAATGATCATTAATAAATGTCATTATTTATATTTTTTGGGGAAGATCCCAATGCATTATATTCTTTTGTCATTAATAACATAGTACATCCTTTTGTCCAATGTATTTTTCAACCATTCACACTTTCTTCTCTCTCCTACTTTTCACCTACTTCCTCACTTTTTTTTCCCCTTTTCTCTCACTACCGTTCATCCCCTTCCTTCATCCCCTTCTTTAACCCTATGTCCTCTCATTCCTTACCTCTAGTGTCTTCTTCCATTTCTAGTCTTCTATTTATCCTCTAAACGAAATGGTCATCTGATCTTCTCTAATATATGCTCGGGTTTGTTGTTAGGTTTTTCTTACCACTCTTTCCTTTTCCCCATTTCGTTTTTTCATGAATTGGGTTTGCACTATTACATACATTGACCAGTACTTTTCGATTTTTTAACGTACATTGCACCATTCCTCTTTAATCTTTTTCACATTGAACAGTACTTAGTGCACTACGGACAGTACATAGTGCATAGTGCATAGTTCAACGAAAATAGTGCTTTTCGATCATTGTACATATTGCATTGAACATTTGTCTTTCGTACATATTGCATTGAAAATAGTGCTTCGTCATATCACAATAGTGCATAGTACGTAGTGCATAGACAATAGTGCATAGTTAATACTGCATAGTTTTTAGTGCATAGTGCTTAGTACATAGTGCATAGTACATATTTCATGGACCAGGGATTTGTGAACGGAACTCCATCCAAAAAATAATATCAAATCATTTCCAATGTTAATCAATATTCCAAAACAACTATTCATAATACCTTAGTAACAAATATACAAAATGCTATATATCAAATCATCTTAATCGTCAAACGTTGCCATCATACGAATTCCATCTAACAAAGACCATTTTGCCGCATTCAAATCTTTGTCTATTCCATATCCCACATGACCTAAAGCTAACGCCTCAATTGCCAATAACATTCGCAATCCATTATCGTCATCTTTACATTTAACCTGTGTGAACCTCGGCTCAACTATCCTATGCCATTCCTTATCTTCGAATTTGTCAAATCGTAATGTCAGGTACGCATTCATCCAACCAGCCTACATATTGCATAAAGTATTAACCATGCATTGGATCAGCCATGCAGTCCGGGCAGTAGCATGGCACATCATTACCATCAACATTATCTACACACAAGAAAATGAATTTAAGAAAGATGAAATAACACATAATATAAATAGTGCATAGTTCACTACGGGCATATAGTGCATAGTGCATTTCAAATAAATTAAGATATTACACAGAAAAACCACTAGAATTAACACCACAGAAAAACCATTTCATATAAATAGTGCATAGTTCATTACTGGCATAATAGTGCATAGTGTATTTTCTCACCATGAGTAGACGAACTCGACAGTCCGGACCTTTTCTTTGTGGCCTTCTTCTTGAATAATGACCTACACAAAATAAGGCAATAAAAGGTTAAGAAATAATTTATCAAATAACAATATAATTGAATGAGAAAATATCGACAAATACCCTAAAAACAATTAACATCGGTTAGTAAACTATCAGATATATGCACCACATCTAGCATTCGATCCGTTTCATTCATGTTCAATTTATAATTAGGATTAACACAAATCAGTTTTTAGTGCATAAAAAATTACTATTCTACATTATTGCAAAAACGGTCAAAAAACATTAGTGAGGCAAGGCATAGTGCATAGTGCAAAAATCAGTTAAGAAACTAAAATCTCATTTTTCATAATGATTAGGCTTACTAGAAACTAAACTCAGTTCAGAAACAACGAAAGAGATTAACAAAATCTGTTTTAAATACAATACCATCTTAGGCTTGTTTGGAACTAAAATCAAGCAATATAATGAACTACTCACCAAGAACTTTTTTTTTGGGGCAAAACTCAGTAAAGACTTCATTTGCAGAAACTAGGCATCTATTAAGAAGTGAAATCCAATGGCCATATATTTGGGTCTTATTGAACCCAATTATTTGGGATGTGGAAATCATGAGTGTGAAGGATGACCTAACGAATCCAAATGAAATTAAAAACAATAGAGGTCCATCACTGTTTGTGACTGTCGTTTATTGTAAGAATGAGGTTGAAATTAGAAAAACAGAGAAAGTAGAAATTTTGGGGAAATAAATAGAAAAAGAATACAGATTGATGAAAACAGATAGAAGATGCCCGGAATGGATGATAACAGTGCGATGAAGAGATAAAAGAAAATTTTATGGATTTATCAAGACGAGAGAGTGGAGACAGAACAGACTAAAATATATCATACACACCGCAGATTCGAGAGTGGAGACCTAGCCGGAGCCTTCCCGTTGCGATCGTCGCTTGTATTAGACATTCGGCTATTGAGGAGGAAAAAAAATCACAATACGAGAGATGGATACGCGGTAGAATAATGCGCCGCAGGAAAAAAATTTCGGGGAAGAGATAGTAACAAGAATGTGCGAATCTAGGGTTTAAGATAGAAAACCAATATATAACCGCCCTCTCCAAATCACCCTATCGACCGTCGGGCACTGCAATGTTCAACGTACTATCACTGCCGGTCTGTCACAACAATACATCCCAACAGTACTTTAGCACCAATTTAGCACCAACGGTCACCATTCAAACCCATTAATTGGACGGCTAAGATGGAGATCGCACATAGTGCGCATATAGACGTTCTCACTAGAAGCGTCATGTAAATAAATAATATACAGGAAGATTAGCTTAGCTTAGTTGATTTCAGAAATTATTAAATATTTTAAAAATTCAGGGTTTGGTTAAATAGATAAATTCAGCTACCAATAATTTAATTTAATTACATGTTCAATTGGTCATAGATGATGATTCAACAGAATTAAGTAAATAAATATATATAGGAATAGGAATATAGGATGGATGGATGAAATATTTTATCTATAAACGTAAAAATGAACCAACATAGCAGGTAGATCACTCAGCAAGACATAGCAGGTAGATCAGGATTGACAGTTTTGGATCCTTCTGGCGTGGTCTTCCTGCACCCAAAAACCAAGAATCCCACTGCGTGACCGGCGACGACCACGATGAACACGCCTCCATTGAAGGACATAATAGCTAACATGACTAGATAAGCAAGACCAACTCGCAGAGTGTACAGGATGAGCCTGACGATAGAAGTGACCCCGTGTGACCAACCAGGTCGGGTTAGGCGGCAGTGTGAGAGCCATTCGACGAGGAAGGCAAGGATGAAGCTCATAACCAGAGCTAGTGCGTAATACCCGCCTCTTGTCCCTGGCCATCCGGAGAATAAGATTTCAGAGTTCTTCCCCCAGAAGAACGTCATGCTGGTGTAGCCCATTTTCATGCCCATGCCCGTATCTGGTGATGGGTTCATGTTCATGTCCGGCGAAGGTGGGTTCATGTTCATCTTAAAGTACTATAGCTTTCGATCTCCGGCGTCGTCTCTTCTGCCTGTTTCGCTCGCTGCGCGCTTTCAAAGACTGAATTACTGGAAGGATAAATTCTCAGATCTGGGTTTTTTTATAAACGAACGAACATTGAAGATGGATCGATAGAGCCGTGTAGAAGTGGACACCAATGAAATCGGAAGATATTAGAGATTGAGTCAAACATATAACGAAGAGATGTGTGGGCAGTAATCGTTGAACAGATATAAGAATAAATAGGATGCATGGACTTTATGCAATTTTAACAGCGACGGGTGCAGATGAATTTAATATTTTTATATATGCATGCATCAGGTATGACGTACCTGCAGAATACTTTTGCTTGTTTTTAGTTCATGAACCGATTCTTTGCATCTTAATTGGATACTAATCTAAATCCGAATACGATTCACTTTATAACCCGATTCTTGCAAGATCCGTGGGGAATTGTAAAACAGGTTACTTATTTTCCATCTAATTTCCACCTAACGAATATCGCATAATGATAAACATATGGTTGGATTTGGACAAGGATTTCTATTCTTCCAGATCTCAAAAAATAAATATTTGGTCAACAGTAATTTTGACTTTATTCTCAAATACCGACGAGTTGACCTATTTTGACTTCATCTCATCCGTCCGTCTCCATCATAGCCGTATATGATGCAGAGTATTCCACTATTCCCTAGAGATTACTGATTAGTGTTCTTAAGGTCTTTTCAAATATTTCACCTCACTTCACCGCGACAATAACCACACCACACCACTATATAAACCCAGGTCCCCAGGATCATCTCTCCATTCACTACACTCGTCGGAGGCAACTACTCGGATCCAACTGTTTTTTTATATTTTTTAGGGGTTTCTCATCGCTGCAAAACCACCTCGATCGGTTTCGATGGCGAAGAAGATGGATAATGAATATGACTACTTGTTTAAGATCGTTCTCATCGGTGACTCTGGTGTTGGTAAATCCAACATTCTGTCTAGGTTTACTAGGAACGACTTCTGCTTGGAATCCAAGTCCACCATCGGAGTGGAGTTCGCCACTAGAACGCTCCAGGTTTCTCACTCTCTCTCTCTCTTTCTGTCTGTGTCATTTCTGCTTTTTTTTTAACTTTCAATCTGATCAGATCTGCTGGTTTCGTAGACATTTTTTCTGCTTCTCGTTCTATTCGTGTAAATTGTTTCTCCTTTAAAACTCATGCTTTGGTTTTCAAATTATAACTGTTTCCGTTCTGATATGCAACCGATATATCTCTTTCAAACCTGTGTTTAATACGGATCGTTCTATTTCATTTAGTATTACTTTAAAAAACAGCAATGATAGATAGGTTGTTAAATATTAATCACATTAACATTTGTTATAATGATATGTGGAACTACTACTATACCTCGATAACATTCATATGAAGTGGTCTTCTGAGGCGAGAAAAAATTATAAAAGTCTGAGGTGGTTTCCAAGTTTCTATTTGGATTAACATTTTTAAGACTTCAATTATAACCTTGAGTCGTCTTTTAGAAGGATATGATAGTTCATTTATTTGGTTGCCAAATCAGTTTACCGTAGTTTTGTTTTACGGGATTATGTCAAATGTGAGTCTTGTTTTTTCATATGTAAATCGCTCGTTTTGATTTTTAATTTAGTCATTTGGATAAATTAGGATGATTAATTTCTTATTTTCAATAATCTGCAATTTTGTGACAGGTGAATGATAGAACAATCAAAGCACAGATATGGGATACTGCTGGTCAGGAGAGATATCGAGCCATCACCAGTGCTTACTACAGGGGAGCTGTTGGTGCACTTCTAGTCTATGACATAACAAAAAAGCAAACTTTTGACAATGTTCAGAGGTGGCTAGGTGAACTAAGAGGTCATGCGGATTCCAACATTGTCATCATGATGGCTGGTAACAAGTGTGATTTAAAACAATTGAGGGCAGTTTCGGAGGAAGAAGGACAGGAATTAGCCGAGAAAGAAGGACTCTCATTCCTTGAGACGTCAGCGCTAGAAGCGATAAATGTGGAGAAAGCTTTCGGGACTATTCTAGGAGAAATTTATCACATTGTAAGTAAGAAGGCTCTGGCTGCCCAAGAGACAGCAGCAGCAGCTGGACCCCCAAGCCAGGGTACAACAATCAATGTTTCTGATTCCACAGGGACGAAGAAAAGTTGCTGTTCAAACTAGAGATCTGTATTTTGCTCTCTATGTAAAGAGGAAATGAAGTTGAGACCTTAAAAAAAAACCTGACCCTGTAGATTATTGTTTCTCAAGTGATTTGAAACGGCTGTGGCTTTATTGATGATGATATTTTGATTTAGAAAGGAAATACTATATGAAACAGGGTGAATAGGCAATTCGTTGATACTGGATATCTGCTGATATTATAATTATAAAGTAATATAATGATGATGAATTCCAGATGAACTGACGATTCATAGGCAATGCTGAAGAATTCCAGTCCTTCCATGGAGAATCGAATGTAGATGTCCCGTGTGCACACATAATGGCTAACGGTAATGGTGTGTAGAAATTAGAAAGTGATTAACAGCAATACAGTTTTTCTTTTCTTATGCAGGTTTGATAATTTGGAAAGAGCACAATAAGGTGTCATCGACGACCATCATAGCGGCATCATTGTTAAATTCCCCACAGTAGTTTGGAGCTGAGAATATGGTGACCAGTTGTTTGTCAGCAAAGAACTCATACCCATCTTCCACAACCTGTAATTATTTACAGCATTGATTGCACACATCGAGTCACCGACACAGCAATTAAGAAGAAGAAAAGATTGAATGTGAAAATTCAACAGTGAAAATCCACCTGATGAGCTCGACAGATGAGATCCAAGTCGTGGTTGGACAGGAATTCTGAGACTACAGTAGCGCTAAATGTAAACGAAACCCCTCTGTCATTGATTTCCCATTCAGGCAGATTCATCCTCCCAGGATCTGACCAGAGCAAGTCACACAGCAACCCCGATTCGGGAACATCAGTTGGACGAGCTATGTTCTTAATGAGGTCCAAGTTTGCAAGATGAGGCGATAGACCTCCATGCATGCATAAAATTTTCTCATCTACAATGGCGGCAACCGGAAGACAATTGAAGCAATCTGCGAAGACTCTCCATAATTTAACATTATATCGTCGTTTGCACTCATCGTAAAATCCATATATTCTATTAATGGAAGCTGCCTCGTGATTGCCTCTCAGCATAAAGAAATTTTCAGGGTACTTGATCTTGTAAGCGAGAAGCAAGCATATGGTTTCCAAACTTTGCCTGCCCCGATCAACATAATCACCTAAGAACAGGTAATTGGCCTCAGGCGGAAATCCTCCTTTTCCGAACAGTCTGAGAAGGTCACTGTATTGGCCGTGGATGTCGCCTGAAAACATGATGCAGAATAAAAACAAAATAAATTGCAAAAAATCATACAACTTTGGTTTGTACCACAGATCTTGATGGGAGCCTCCAGCTCTAGGAGAATGGGTTGGCGCATGAAGATTTTACGGGAGACTTGACAGAGTTTCCGTACCTCTGATTCGGAGAGGCGAACTTGCATCCCAGGTCTCGCCGTCCTCACTTCCAGCAATCGTCGAATGATATCGTCGACGATCCACATCTCCCTCCCTCCCTTGTCACTGGAGAGAAGAGAAATTGGGATGGAATCGGATACGGAACTCGGGAAAGTGTTGCTGATAAATTGCCTCTGAAGTCTAAAGGTTCTTTTTTATATATAAATAGATTCGAATTGAGTTTGTGTCAACATGTGTGGCCAAGAAATGAATGACCACTTTTCATTTATAAGAGTCAATTATAAGGCTGAGGGATACAAGTTCAAACCTTTGCCTTCACTGCATCAGTCATTTCCAATGATACCACTCTCAAGTCTAAACTCTTCTCTGAACAAGACTATCCACCACTTACATGAACAGAATTGATTTTGTCTAGGAGTGTCAGTGATTGCTAGGTATACTCGTTACACAAGTTGCCTGATTTTAAGAGATTATCATTGGGAGATCAGATGGCAGCAAGGAGCTTTGATAATTGATATGATATTAAAGCCTTATAGGTTAGTTTGATCATTGAGAGAGATTTGCAGTGTAGAATTTAGACAGTCATGGAATTGAGAGAGAGAGAGAGAGAGAGAGAGAGAGTGAGAGTAGAAAAATGAGCACAGGTCAAACGAATTTGGACAGTCTAATTTAATGCAATTCTAAGACCTATTGGATACATCGAAACTCCTTCCATGAATTTCTTCATTGTAGAGGAGCTTGGTAGGATATCCAAGTATCTTCGAAAGTTATCCAGGTCTCTTGGAACAAGTCTTTGGTATATAATCAATGAATTTCGGTGTACCTTATTTAGTCTTTTTTTTATGTTGACCTCTTCAAAATTCAAACCTTCCTCCATATCAACATTCCAATGTAGGATGCTCTCCAACTCCATACCCATTGCTGCACATAGAGACGGACTATACTCAAGTCACAGAAAACATCGCAGGAAAAATAATAAAATTTATGAATCCTTCTCAAGTTCTCACTGGAAGCAATCAATCCACTACACCTCAAATTAAAACAGATAAAATAATGAATAAAAACTGCAAATAATTTATACTATTACTATACACTGACCAGAATACTAGACCTACATTGTGTATTTGTGTTGAATTAATAAGAATTTTTTTACATTAAATCGTGTATGTAAATTTTGCAATGTTCTTGTTGAATAGAATAGACTAAAATTTCAAATGGCAAAAAGTGAGAATGACAAAATCCACAAAGATAAATAGGAACACTGGAAAGGGAGTGCGCCTGTTGTTATAATATTCTCTCTCCACATATGGCAGCAAAACTGAGAAGCCGTTGTTTCCACGCTGTTTAAATGAATTGATATACACAGACAGTAATGACAGTACGACAAAATGGTGCAAAAACAGTTAAACGCACCAAGTTACCACCGTCATTTTTCTAAGATGTTGGAGTGCTATCTACCATCAACACTATTTTCTGCAAGAAAAGCTTTTATAAACTCGTACGTCATAAAGACTATGCTGACACTGGGAATAACTTTGCAGTACTCGGGTAATATGCCCCTATATAAGCCACGAACTCCTTCGTTGTGAACAATCAACTTAAATGTCCCCAAAAGACCTGTTTTGTAAACTGGAACCCTACCAGCAATTCCTTCTAGCTGCTTCCGACGTCTCACAAGATCTAAAGGAAATGACACTGCAAACAAAAAATAATAATTTTTTAAATTTCCATTTGAATAAGTACAGGTCAAAAACTTGAAATGTAAATATTTAACATTACACATATGAGTCATTTTGCTTGAGACAATGACCATATTGAATTAGATTTACCTTGGTATTCTGAAAAGACTAGTCATCTAAATGTGTAAATATTGAAAAATACAGAATAATTCCTCCAATAAAAAGTACCAATAAGATAAAGTTATATAGATAACTAAATGGCTACATGCTGATTCAAATTAATAAGAAGCTTTTGTACTACAATGCTAACTATCAGAGAATGCACAGATGACAGAACATGGCCATATTAGTCAAACTTAAAAGGAAGGCGGAAACTAAAAGACCTTTCAGAAGAAATATGTCTTGGATTTGTTAGAAATTTAGAATATACCAAGAATTCACCCATTTAGCCCGACTATATTACTACCAATAAATAACCCTAAAAAGTAAAAACTACCACAAACTTTGGGTTTTAACCTTCCCAATCAAACCATATAGACTATAGCCTTGAATCTGCTATAAAGTATGTTGCGGAATACTACAATACAATCTTAGACATTACCATCACTTCACATCATCCCATCTACACTGGTAAATTACCCCAACTTCAAACAATCAATAAATTACATATCTTCAAACAATCAACCTTCCCATTGTCTCATCTCACACATTCTTCAATTTTGTAGTTCACTGTTCACCGATACTCTTTTCCAACTCAACCTTCCCATAGCACCTTTATCAACACTACCAGCATAAAAACTCCTGTTGCACCTTTGCCTTGAAGTGATTCCTAATGAATTGTTATCAAGATTCATTCATCACTCTTTGCATACACATCATATTCCATCGCGTTACATTTCCACTTATAATATGTGTGTAAGCTACAAGGTTTAAAAATATGCATGCCTAGATATCTAGGCATGGGAAAAGCCCGATCAGGTGGATCTGATTTGGATCCATATGTCAATTCACCTTTTTTTATAGAATTGAAATTTCATTAGCAAAGTGAAGTAGATCTTGCACATTATTAACAATGCATAGAAATTAGAAAAGAAAAAACATCGACAGATGTAGTAAAAAAAGCTAGCAAAACTCTACTAGAAGCATCTAAGTTTGAATTTCCCATTTAAGAGAAACCCTAAACATGGCTTCCCCATTTATCTAAGACCCCGATCTCCATCTGACTAGAATCTTAGGGAATCATTTAAGCCTTAAAAACAATATATATATATTTTTAAATAACCTAAAAGAGATAACAGGAAGAAGAAGAAAACCATCGTCCTTTTTTCTGCTGTCTATTTCCAATAAGATAGTGTTCTAGGGTGATTCTCTGATACTCCCTTGATCGAGAATATCGATTCCTCGCCGGCAAGTTTACCAGAAGGAAGCAGTTAAACTAGAGGACACAAATTAATATAAAGTTTTTCTTAATCTTAAAATATTACTTCTTAATATATAATATTCACTGCCAACAGGCAGTTCCTTAATACGTGGTTAATATCCACTACTTCCATTATCCCAATTACTATTGGGCCAGTCACACATACTTTGGGTTTTAACTTAGTAATTTGTAACCATTGATTAATTATAAGATAGTTTAAGGTGGAATTGTAAATGTTCCACCTTCCTTACTCAGGTCGTAAGCGGTCGGAAGAAGATGCATGCCTTTCTTAGAAGGTGCTTCCATATCATCCTCCGGCAACCCATACACCAGATGATACTTCACCTACTTCCGATGTCTCTTCCCTTCGTTCTTTACCATCCTCCCTTCTTTTTCTAGTAAGAAGAGGCTTGATATTTGTAGTAATATTAGATTACAGGTACAATATCTGTAAAAAAATATATTTACAAATGGCATACTAGGAGTGCCTAGACATTGAGGAACGGATCCCTGGCATACCATGCTTCAGAATCTACAAATTTTTTTTGAGGAATTAAATATTTCATTTCTGAAAAAAGTGATGGTGGGCAGGCCCAATTACAATGTAGGGAAATGTAGAACATGCATAAATGAAAACATAAAAAGCATGTAAAAGCACTGTCTCTCTCTTATATAGCTTTGTCCCCAGCTATGTAGCTATCGACTAGTGCCTCAAGAGGTTGGACTCCCATAACAGTATGGCTTCCATTCCAATCTGGTGAAGATTGATTTTTCTGTAGGGTGTAGATATATCTACCACAGCATATATTTCATATTTCTACAGAATTATATATCGAAATATAACTTTGACCTCAGATCTAAAATCTGGTCTGTCAAGATCTGCTGTAATCAACACTCAAACTGCCAGTCTGCCAATGGAACAGTGTTCTTCTGATCAGATTCTGATTAGCACACACAGACAAATGATAGCTACCTAGAGAAGTGGAAGAAGAGAAGGAAAAACACAAATTAACGTGGTTCCACCCCTAAGAACAGGTGTACATCTACAGAGTTGTATTGGTGGTAATCAAGAATCAAGAGTTTTTACAGACCATGAAATAGCATATAAATAGTAAGTTATTTATATCTCAAGAAAAAACTAACTTCAATCCTATTGACTGAATTGCAGTCTTTACCTCATTATGTATCCTATAACATATAAATCTGATATTTCTAAAACAACCATGCCCTCGAGGTATTTAAAACCAAGGTTTTCTATGCGTCTATGCGTTCATGCGATGGCATTTTAAGCATATAAGTATATGCGTGCATATACGCGCATATACGTAAATATGCGACATGTTATATTTACATGTATTTTTTAAAATTACCCCTGATATTTCCATAATATATGAATAATATAATATAGCAAAAAGTGTTCCAATGACCCAATAAAGTTTAAAAGTCTAAATAGTAAATAGAAATTGCATAACAAAGTCTAAAACTATATAATTAACAATAGTCTAAGGCTCTAAGCTCTAAGGAGCTTGCTCAACATCCTCTTCAACTTCAGCTCCTCTCCTATTCCTTGTTGATGGTCCAATAGGTTCATTGACACCCATAGCTACTTCAATAGACGCCCAAGTTAAACCTTCTTCACCATAAACAAATTCATTTGAAGGACCGTCTTCACCGGTCATCCATTCACTACTCCAATTCAAATCTTCAACGACAATGGGGTCGAAGTCATTTGTAAGGCATTTCTCTTCATAACGATCCTTCAATCGCCGGTTGTAATTGACAAACACCAATTTACTACATCGGTCGGCCTCTAGTCGATTCCTCCTCCGCAAACGCATAGAACATCTATGCGGGGCTCTGGAAAACCGCATGGTCGTTTATGCAGCGCATAAACGCCGCATAGAAAACCAGGTTTAAAACCTTTGTAATCTAGAATTGTACAAAACACCATTGGTATAGATATATCTAACATAGCATGTATTTGATATTTCAACAGAATTATATATCAAAATATAACTTTAATAAAGATGGAGATGATACAAGTCTATATAATAATATGAATCCATACCCGATGATGAGGCAATTCCTGAAATACTTCCACAAGCCAAGCTAGCCATAACACATGAATCATGAGGCCTGTATAAGATAGATTTAAAAATCAAATCCAGTAAAGAATTATTAAATATTATTTCATGCAAGTTAGTAGAGTACCAAGAAAATCACCTTAGCAAAAGCCACCGTGATCGAAGAATTTCATATACTGTGTAACTGATAGCAATATTTGGTGCAACGCCCTGTATTTTGGATATAGTCCGTGAATGGTGGAGAGAGAAAAGTGTGCATGATTCGATGAAAGTAGAAAAATAAAAATCTTACAAGTAATGTTGGTCCAAGACCTTTATACATCCCTTTCAAGCCTTCATCTTTGCATATGGTAAGAATAGCATGTGATATTCCCTTGTAGTAGATACTATTTGTCTATAAAATCAGAATAAGTAGATTATAAAAAATGGAAACATAAAGGAGGTTTTTATTAGAAATGGATGGGTCATGAACGATCAATCAAGCAAAGAAAATAAATATGCAGGTTAGAAAATAAGCAACTTAAGAAATTAAATTAATTGAAAATGATCCTATTCATATTCTTTATCTTTGTGAAGATCCTATTTATCAATTGAATTTTATCTTCACCAAATAATAACAGTAACTATTTATTAGCCAATATCAGTATAGTTATAAAAAAATGGACAAATGTATGGTATGAATTGCAAGCACATAATTTTAATTTTTTTTACTTTTTAATGATTGTATCAATCTACCTGAGCAGCAAGTCTAGTCCTGATGAGATCTAATGGGTATGTCATAGTAGCAGCTGTAATTCCAGCGAAACCCCCACCCAATAACCGCATAAAAGCATCAGCTCCCATATTATTCCTATATCTTTCAAGCCATGGGTTAGATTGTAGAAGCTGCATTAACATAAAATGAAATGTGTCAGAAAATTATAAAAATCCATGACTGAACAAAAACAACTTTGCTCACATTCTTATAACGGTCGTAGGAATAAAAGCTGATAGCAGAATATGGAATACGATGGGCAATTGTGACTAAATTCCCTTTCCAAAAAGCTCTAAACCCCTCTTCACGGAAGATTCGCGATGCCTCGTTCCACATACAAGATTTACTATTGAATGCTGAGATGTCTTTATGCATACCTTGAATCTATAGAAGCCGATCAATTGAAAGGGACGGAGAGGAAGAAGAAAGGAGGGATATTAATAAAACGAAGCGATGTTGCGAGGAAAAACCTGAAATAGAATGGTGAGGCGTGCGAGCGGAGCTGTGCATGTCTTGCTGAAAGCACCGGCAACCCCACCGGCGAGTAGATGGGATATGGTGCCGACCTCGAGCTTCTGTTGCAGAACTTGGTTCTTCTGCTGGCTCGATGATAACTTTCTAGCATCAGCTTCTCCATGGACGGTTTCAAGATTGACGACCCGAGCACTTGTCTGCATCTCTCTTGGAATCGCAATTTGAAAAATTAGGGTTAGGGTTTGTTCTTTCGACGCTGTTCAATCCCTAACTAGAAAATAGTGTTAAAGCTTTAAAAGGAATAAACCCAAAATCTCAAATCTTGGAAAACTGGGCCCTACTTAAATTGGAATATCCTTCATGGAAAAATAAGAATATTCTTGGATAATGGATACTTTTACTGTTTAAAATTTGAATATGTTGCGAAAGAACTCGATTTCTTCTTGGATCATAGATAGTTATCGTTTACTACTTAATCCTATAATATCGTTTGCTACTCTGTGGATAATGGACATCAAATCTGAAAAAAACCTATTAACAAATATTAACAAAACCTATCATTCTATCCAGACTACATCTCACAGGCTCACGAAAAAAATATTTATGAAAATGCAATATATATACAGCAATAGTTTTAAAGAGCGTTACATTTTGGAATGAAAGTAACTTTTGTACAATTTTAACCATAAAGATGCAAAAGCCAGGGTAAACAAATTACTGTACAAATAAATGGAGATTTTACATATGATGTAATGCTGAAATGACACCCATGTACCCTAAACGTAGTTGATCACCAAAATACTAATTGTCCAGAGATTCTTGATTATTATCACTTTTGAGGAGAGCCATTCTCTGAGAACGGTATTGACTTTGCCTGCTGCTGAGAATCTCAATGTAAGAACGGAGACGTAGCCTATCAGAATTTGTTAATGAGAAAGGAGGGTTAACAATAAGCGAGGGTGCTTCAACCAGGAGAAAACAAAGCAATCGCACTGCTTTAGTATACAAGTTTGTTGCTTTATCAATATCATCCATCAATTCATCAACCTGTGTTCATAAAAATTCACGTCATGAAAACCTTATCATTTTGCTAAAATGATCATTTAAAAAGGACACTCTCATAGTCATCTCTTAACCGCTAATAGTGATTTGTGAACAATAGCAACTAACACAGCAGCGATATTTCAATAATTTATATCTACCCTCCTAAAGCATGATGTCTTTTGTTTTGCGAGAATACTTAAGTATTTCAATTTTTCATGTTGCAAGGGAAATATAAATTCCTATCTTTTTTAGGACCCCAGACACCAAGGTGATAAGAGGGTGTCTTGCCCGTCTAGAGGGCCCAGGTGAGTCAGAATCTGTCTTGAATCCGGCAAACCATAATGGATACTTGCCGAAATGCAGAGAACAAGAAGCCTGGTAGCTTAGGCAACTCAAAAACTATGGTGAATTCCATCTGATATTAACCGAGGCAATAAGTATTTACTATTAAAATTTAAGCAAATAAGGTTTTTGTAACAAGCAATCTGAAATATTTAAGAAATGGTGAAAACTACGAAATAAAATATGTTTAGCCCCACATACCGCGCCATTTCTGCCATAAGATAAAGCAGTTTGAAATATAATTTCCATTGCATCTGGCATCTCCGTAGCATCTGAGGTTAAAAAGAAGGCAACATGTACATTAAAAACACTTTTCATTCAAGAATAGGATTATAAATTGTAATTTGAGCTATTACCATCAATTGGTCCTAGATCACTGGTAAGTACTTCTGCATTTTCAACTTCTTCGAGAAAGGCTTTTTCAATCTCAGAAGAATCGAGCTGCTGAGATTCAGTGATGCTGACACATTCCTGAGAATCAAAACTCTTTTTTTTATCCACACTTCTTAGAAACTGTATATCTTGTGACGGCCTTCCTTCTATTGCAGAAGCAGCCTGAGCATGGCAGATGTGCAATGCTTGCTTCCAAATTGCAAGGATAACCAGTTGAACAGAGAAAGCTTCAACAACATGTCCCGAGACAACCTTTTTCATTCCAAAGTGTACAATGAGATTAGTAATTCAAGTGTTCCACATAGTAAAATGGATCTGCATCATAATAATTAATAATAGTTTCACAAGAGCTGGTAATCCAAGAGTATTAATGGAATAAAACATTAAAAAACAAATACCATGGTTTCAAAAGAAATCAATTATTGCACTTTTAAGAAAATAGAATGGAAGACAGACACCTTCTCATTCACCAGTTCAGTTATCACAGATGCACATTGCTGCAAAGATCTAATCCTTGTAGTGGAATTCGATGATGGCTGCTCCATTGTATCCCCCATATCCACAGATCCCTGGGAATTTCCAGAAGATGAGCAGTGACGCATTTCCAGACTTTCATTGTCACATTTTTTATTGGTTGGAACACCAATGATTGCCATCGGTGCACTTAAAGCAAAAAATTTAGGAGATGGTATTGACGAAGTTTCTGATTCACATGAGGAATTGTACGGCTTGGATGCAATTAAAGACGAAGATGACGCTTCAAGAGGTGGTCCAGGAACAAGAACATATTCCCGATCAATGAACTCCAGAGAATCCACCATTGTAGGATCTGTTTACAAAAGCATAAAAACGAAATAAGAAAACAAGCCAAAATGATAAAAGTACAGAAAGAAGGGAACTAAACCTTCAGAAAAAACTTTAGTGGGCCTTTGTTCTCTAGGAGATTTGATATCTTTGAGAGCAGATGATGTCTTGTCCCAAGCAATCCCACTAATTCTTCCTGAATCGTGTTTGGAGTTATATTGAGAGGTGCTATCAATTTTATTGGAGAAGTTACAAGCAGCTGGTCTTTTATCTAATCCAGTATCCAAAGAAAAACCATAGGTAGACTTTATTGAGGGATCTTTGGCTGGTATATATGTCCGTGCAGGAGGCTGACTAGGTAAAGCATCTGCAGTGAAAGGGATACATTCATCTCGGATGTGTTCTGAAGTCAATGGAGGCCTATGTGATTCCTTGGAAGGACTGTTTCTGCATAAAAAGAAGGAATAATTACAATATTGGGAAAATTATTAGGAAAAACTCAAGATTACCAGTTATATCTTGCCTCAGTAATTCTCCTTGATGAAGGTGTAGTGATTGTTGTGATGTTGATTCTTCGTTATTACATTGTAAAAGAAAGGGATGCTCAAAAAACTCTTCGAATGTTAGTCTTTCCACTGAAAACATTAGGAACATGATGAAATTATTTTATACATTAAAGTATTAGACATTAGTCACAACTCACGATGGTAATACAGAAAATAAAGAGAGAATTAAAATGAATTTTAATTTTTTTAAAATTTATAAAATTTATAAAATCTAAAGCAGGTTTTTCTATTTGAGACATTAGATGTAAACATAGTTTTAACAAAGCATGACCATTTGGGGAATTAAGTGTTAGTGGTTCTAATTTGAGATTTATCGTAGTAAGTAGTAACAAAGCATTTCTTTGGTCAGTATTTGAAAGGGCTAACTAAAGAAGGTAAAATTCAAGATAGAAAGCTTATAGCTAATGATATAATTGAACCAAGCATAATTAGAAAAATGGAAAACCCACCTGGATTAATGTGAACCAACCTTTTACATAAATCAATGAAGTCAGTACTCAAAGCAGCACTGTCTCGAGGAAAACGTAACTCAGTCGATGCCTTGATGTTGCTGATCAACTAGATCGAAATGATAAAAAAGCATTAGTTCAAAACTAATCTAATTTAGATAAATGAGGTTATTTGATAAAAGGTGTGACAGTTGAATATAATAGATGACGAATATGGAAGTGCCCAAAGGAATGATTTTTTTTAAGAACCATAGGAATGATTTTTGGAGGAAACTTGTACGGTTTTTTTTAGATCAAATATCAAAGTAATCCAATACCTGTATTTGATTAGATCCTGTATATGGAGTCCTTCCAGTTACCAACTGAAACAAGATAACACCAACACTCCAGAGATCTGCCTAAATATATTGAAAGTTGGATTGAAATTTAGATTTAAAAAGATGTATAAAAGAGGCTGGAATTTTCCAAAATATAAATTGATATGGATGCAAAAAAGTCATGCTTTGACCTCTTCATCAAGCCAGATCAGACTTGAGATTGTAGAGTCGAATCAGGCAAACTCAGATTTGGCTTGACGCCTCGAATCGAGATCAATACTAAATTAACAAAAATAGAAAATAATTGGGGCATATGGGTGTTGAAGAACTTAAAAAAATTTAAAGACAACCATCCAACATTCCTACCATATAATTATTTGTCTTATATTTTATTGTGGGAAATGAGAATTTATAAATTATCAAACTAATAAAAAAATTATCATAATATTTAACCAGTTATCAAACCAAACTTGTACTCAACTCAATTAACCTAAAGAACTCAAAGACTGCTACGGTCTATGGACCCAGACCAACCCCTAGGGGCCCAGACGAGCCGGGGGCACGATTGGGCCGGGGAGCCCGCGAGACCCAAAGGTGAAGGAAACAGTATAAATACCTCCCCTAATCCATGTGGGGAGGGGGTTGGAGATTGGAACAAAGGAACACTCAGTGAGTTGAGGGTGCGAGCTCACGTGTAAGAGCCCACACATCAACAGTGGTGAACCTGACGTGAAACGCTAACGGACGGACGACGGACGAAAGGAAAACGTGCAAGTCGGGAACGACACAAAAAAAGAAGGTGGTCCGCTGAAAAGGACGGACGAGGGGCGCTAACGAAGGAGAACGAAGGAGCGACGGACGAGGTGCGCTAACGAAGGAGCGACGGACGAGGGGCGCCCGCTGAAAAGAAGGGGGCCCGCTGAAAAGAAAAACACGGACGACGGACAGCGGACGAAAGGAAAACGTGCAAGTCGGGAACGACACAAAAAAAGAAGGGGGCCCGCTGAAAAGAACGGACGAGGGGCTCTAACGAAGAAGCGACGGACGAGGGGTGCCCGCTTAAAAGGAAAACGCGGACGACGGACGGACGAGGGACGAAAGGAAAACGCGGACGATAGATGAAAGGAAAACGTGCAAGTCGAGAAAGACACAAAAAAAGAAGACCTCCAGGACGGGGCAGAACGAGCGACGGACGAGAGGCGCTAAACGTAGGTAGGGTCTCGCCCAGAGGCGTCCCCCCACCAGCCGAAGGGGCACAGAAGCGAGCACGGACCTTCCCAGGGCGAGCCTAGCGGCCCGACTTCGCCGATCCCGACAGGAAATGGCGAAGGTTAGTAGCCAGGAGGGGCGGAGACCCACGGGCGGCGCCTAAGGAACGGAGGCGAAGGAGAGTAGCTCGAAATTCCAAACGCCATAAAGACAAGTGAGAGGGGAAAGGGAGGAACAAGTACGTATGGAGGGCCCCCAGGCCCCGGCCCGGGGGAGGGGGAGTACTGTTGGTACCATGCGGTACATGGACCCAGACCAACCCCTAGGGGCCCAGACGGGCCGGGGGGCACGATTGGGCCGGAGAGCCCGCGAGGCCCAAAGGTGAAGGAAACAGTATAAATACCTCCCCTAGTCCATGTGGGGAGGGGGTTGGAGATTGGAACAAAGGAACACTCAGCGAGTTGAGGGTGGGAGCTCACGTGTAAGAGCCCACACATCAACAAAGACCAAATGTTAGAATTAAGCTCAACTTAAAACCTTATCAATTGATTAGTTATAAATCACCTTGGCATCATACTTCTGAAGCAGCATTATTTCAGGTGCCATGTAAAGAGGAGAGCCACACAAAGTATCAGCAAGAACCATGGGCTTCAAAGACCTGCATCAATTAAAAGTGTGAAGTGTAAATATTTTTATTAAATGATCTGTATCATTTGTCTGGGAATTAAAAGTAAAAAAACTAGTGTGATATGAACAAAGAGGAGAAAAATATAATTAACGTATTACTAATTTGTGTGAATTACGTAGGGAGGAGGAGAGAGAAGGCAACTCTCCTATATAACTAAATCATTTCCATTATATAGCCAAGGGTTGATGCCTCAAAAAGTTGAACTTTCAAGTTATCCACAATGTGTACCTTGTAATTCAATTTGTAGGTGATTAGGATGTCTGTAGGGAGGAACATAGAGAATACCCATGTCGGACACTAAAGCAGTGTATAAGGATTTATATTTCATTAGAGAAATAAAGTAGGTATTGCCCAGTATTTACATAATATTGTCGGAGACTTGGAGTACAGGAGTATTAATAATTTAGGAGGTGTAGAATGCAAATAATCCTTGATGCTATTTTAATGGACTGGAGTTAGTTATCTTGGGAGTCCAACCCATTATAACTAAACCCGTCTACTACATATATTCTGTCACTGTTATATAGAAAATTGAAATCACTCTTTATTTTCTGACCACAACCAATAATACACCCTAAAGATGTACTCATCTACACATGTTTATAGGGGTGGAACCATATTAAATATGTGTAATAATCCTTTTCTTCTACCTCTTCTTTAGGGCATAGGCTAGCAAGCATCATTGTGTGAGTGATCGACCATATCTGAATCTGATTGACAATACTGTTCCATTGACAATGTGGTGTGTTTTCTGTTTGGATCGTGGGGATATTAGATAAATCCATGTGTAAGTGTTTCTACAACAAATACAGTAAACATAGCTCAATAATGCTTGCCAAAGAACACCCCCCATCTGGAAAGCCATTTTGAAGAACAAAGAAGATACTACCTGTGTGATATGTGCTCAACAGGATATTCCTTCAGGTTGACAGGATCTGGATATTCCACGGTCATCACCATGGGGACTGCATCGGATAGTTGACTTGAGGACACCCCTCTAGAGAGATTTATTTTATCTCTTCTCTCTTACCTAGTCAAGGCATCCCTACCCCTAACTGTCTTAGAAGATTTACCAAGGCCCAAAGCTTTAGCCAACCTCCTATCTTTAGGTGGGAGTTGCACACCCTTACATGATGGAGGTTGTTTGTATTTTTTTTTAAGTTTAGCTTTAGTTTTTTTTTTTTTGCGAAATTAAAACTTTCATTACTGAAAAAGAGGTTAAGCATAGCCCAAGATTACAGAATATAGGGAAATGCAAGTACAGTAAATGTAAAAACATTGTCTATCTCTTATACAGCTACGACCCTGACTAACTGGCCAAGGACTGAAGCCTCAAGAGGTTGGACTCCCATGAGCGTATAACTTGTATTTCAATCTGTGAAAGATTGTGCTTCTTATAGGATGTAGAATCATAAGCAATGTTCACATCCTTTATAATTCTATTAGTTCTATTGAAAGGAAGGAGGCACCTTCTCCTACCAGCGGATGAAGAAGGGGGAGAGTTGCTAGGGCCTAGGTGAAAGCTAAAGTTCGGAAGTTTCAGAAATGGAGGAGGTAGTAGTATTGGGAAGGGCAGGGGTATTATTGATAAACAGCTCAACATGGTCAGTAGATTGGACGGGTTGGGTGGGGTGGGAATGGGACGGAGATTAGGTAGGAGGAGAGCTTGCGCTAGAGATACCAATCAAATTATTGATAGAAAGAAATATGGGATTTAGTTTTATCTTGAGAGGAGCTACAGATGGGCTCGGAAGATGCACCCCATCCTCCCAGTGTCTCAAAGGGCTAGAGGCCTTGTAACTAATTAGAGAATCAACCACTGATATAGCAGAATCGGGTCCCAGTAACCAACTATTTTTTCCAGAATCCGTATCAGTAGCTTGACCAGAAGGGGAATCGACTTCATTACCTTGGGAATTTTTAGAGAAGGATCTGAATTGAATGGAGAGTCTTGGAACTTAAACTTGGGGGTTGACAAGTGCAGCTGCAAAGGATTTCAGCAATTTGGGAATCAATACTGTAATGGAACTGCCAAACGACTTCATCTATATTAAATGAAGGCGCCTCTTCACCTCCCCTCGAACTACCATGGATCCGATCGCTGGGATCCGATCACCTCTTCTTTGCATCTGGTGACCTCCAAGCTGCTTCCGGTGAACGACAAAGTGTCTATGGTGAATGTCGGGCTGCCTCCCTAGTCCCTAGTAATCTATGGGTCTCTGCAGGGTAGACCTATTCAAGTAGCACTTCCTTTCATTATGTCCGAAAAAAGAAAAGATATCATACGGCGGCAAGTGAATGAGAACACTCAGACCTCCCTTAATCACCACAACTGGAATCGAGTGAGGTATAAACCCTTTGAAACCAAGCATTACACTGTTACACATGCCCTCCAGAGGTGAACGTAAATGCTCAGTCTCAAAAGGGGTGCCTAGGGTGCTCAGAAATGCAGAGTTGGTGTCTCTGGACCACATTGGCTCAGTCATTTCTGTAATTAAGACCCATTGTGGGATTTTTCTGAAATTCTCTCCATCTAACTCCTCCTGGGGAGACTTTGGAGATTTCCAGAGGGTTATCTTCAATAAATGCCCATGTACGATTTGCAGCTCTAAGGAAATTAGGAACTGTGGATAGCCGGACTGAGAAGGTGGCATCTTTATGGTGGTAGACTGTGAATTCAGACTTAATATCCCACATATTCCATAAATAGTAGAGGAGGCGTCGAGAGGATGGACTTTCTTCGATGATCCTTACTGAAAGTGTCAGCTCATCTTTATTGGGAAGGGTCCTGTCAGAAAATACAAGGGCATGCTTCAACCCATATCTGAATTCAAGGAAATGGTAACTCAATGCTTTGTTATATGACTTATATCCATTCTCAGGGGAGTTTCTTCTCCACTTCCCAGCAAGGGCTGTGAAGATGTTGTCCATAACAAAGGGCAGGGGAAGAATATCACCGGAATCTTGTCCCCTCAAGTATACCAACTTGAATGCCAAAGGACTGCCCACTAATGGAGGGAGAAGAAACTTCCAGTGAATGAAAAGGGGAAATCAGTGGCTGCCAGAGAGTGCAAAAAGACTTCCCAGCAAGGGAGGGAGGACAGGAAGGCAGGTGGGTCTTCCCTCTATCAAGCTCCGACAACTTGACAAGTCACTCCTCAAGATGGCTTGAGGAGTACAACAAACCTTGAAAGGATGAATTCCGGCTGGCTCACCAGAGAAGAGACATACTCAGGCTCTACCAACTACTATTTTATATTGCATTGTGATATAGTGATATTATGACAAACATACTAATAAAACTTAAAACTTCCATATAAAAATATAAACTAATTCCCTAAGAAATAATGAATCTTTTATTATCTACTTAAAACACATTCAATTAACAAAAAATAATGGGGAAAGTGCATACTGCATATCTCACCTTGCAAAACCAAAATCTGCAATCTTCAATACTGCTGATTCATCATCTTTAGATAGGAGAAGATTCTGCTCCAGAAAAAAAAAAAAATCAACATATATTAACGATATTTTAAAAAACTATTCAAATCTGAATAAAAATCTTGACCATTGGAAATAGAAAGAATAAAATAATGTGCTCTCAAGCATTATGTAAAAAGGTATATTTTGTAGCTGCCTACTATTTTGCATCATCGTGTCGATAGTTCAATTATAAAAAAAACTGATCAAAGTTAAAATGTGCATATGGTATATTAGGTGGTCTTTGACTCTCAAATAAAATGTGCATATGGTATATTAGGTGGTCTTTGACTCTCAAATAAAATGTGCAAATGAATAAAAGTTTTAAGTGCATATGAAGAAAATACAACAACACAAATACGCTTCTCCACAAAAAAAAACTCTTAAGGAATCATTTATGATTTATCAAACTAAAATACTAAATAGATAAAAAAACACCTAGGAAAACATAAAACCAAAATGAAACAGCAAATATCATTACAATTCTATAATAAATATTGAATATTGATTCAAAAGACAAACATTATCAGGCAGGATTATAACCATGAAAACAGAACTGGGAAATAAGATCACCCAAACCTGTGGTTTCAAGTCTCGATGTATGACATTGTGTTCACGCAGAACTTGAAGACCGGAAGCTGGGATATAAAATTGTAATTTAAGAAAGCGAAGAAGAAATAGATAAAAAGATGGATTCTGATAGGATGTTTTTTACCCAATTGTTTCATAAAATGTTTTGCCTTTGTTTCCGGAACCCGACCATGTCTCTGTATGTAAACAGAAAGATCTCCCCCTCGACAGTACTCCAGGACTAGAAATATTTTTCCAGAAGACTGCAAAGAACAAAATTAGCAGACTGATAAGCATTGCTGAAATAATGAATTCGTTATTGATTGGTCATACAAGCGGCATTTTGGGAACTGCCATCTGGTTTAGGTCACAGTGAGAGCGGATAGTTTTACTTGATATGAAGCTAGAACTAGTAGCAATAGCAATAGTAGCAGTTAAAGTGGAATTTGATGTTGTAAGTTGTAGTGACTAGAAAAAGAAAGTGATAGATGAATGAAAAGAGGAAAAGACCTTTATGATATCGTGGAGAGCGATGATATGAGGGTTATCGATCGTCTTGAGGATGTCGATCTCAGACAAAAGACTCTCCTGAAGCTTCTTGCTAAGCCTATCCATGACGATCTCCTTGACTGCAACCTCCGTCCCTCGGATCCGATGCTTGGCATGCCATACCCTAGAGAAAGATCCAGATCCTATCTGTCGTCCGAACACATAGTCCCCAACCACTCGGGCTCCTCTGGCAGCGCTACTGTTCCCGGCCATCGTTGACGAAACCCTAGATATAGAGAGAAACGACAATCGGTGATGCGGTAATGCTGTTAGATGTTAATTTTGGATTTTGGGGGAATCGGAAAGTTGGTGGACGGAGGGAAATATCGGAGGAAGGGGTGGATTATTTCCAACGAGGAAAAGAATGATTTTGTCACGAAGCAATTTTATTTGTTGTTTAGATGAGATATATTTTGTCTGAAACCATCGTTTATATTTCATAAACCATCGTCTCTTGTAAAATAATAAACAAACTTGAAGAAGATAAGATGGAATAATAGTATGGGCGCCCAATCGTCTCTATAAAAATGTTAGGGCTCAATCATTATCACAATTGACAACTGGTTCTTACTACTTCATACCTAATGAATTTAATTCAATCTTGATTTTCTAATTTCTATTACGTGTCATTATTGTCAATAAATTTTTTTTTTTGTTTTGTAAAAGAAGGTACCTGTCTTAGGCTTAACGTACCGTGATAGAAGTTAATTTTTATCGTTACTTATTTTTAATATCTGTAATAACTTATATAACCAACTTTCATTTTAATTACCTTGGTAAAAAAATTACGTGCACGGCAAAAATAGAATAAAACAAATTCAACAACTTGTTTACTTGTTTTTATTCATTTTGTATTTTTTATTACACACTTTAATTACTTGTTTTTTCATTTTTAATATTATAATATTCACTCGGTGTTGTCATGTTGGACAATCGGTGACTTACTGACTTGTATTATTCAAAAAGATTACACGTGGATATTAAAATTTATAGGAGAATTCTAAAAAAATTAATAATATTATCAGTTTGAATCCCGAGAATACACCAATTTCAAAAAAGACCAATAAGCTTAGAAACCAATTTTACCCATACATTTTAATTTCGTCTTCCAATAATACAAATTCATTATTATTAAGGGTACTTCGATGATACCTTAAAACAAAACTTCTGTCTTTCCCTTCTTCACAACAATTGGCAAGCAATAAGTTTGTCCTCCACTCTTACACGTCAAAACCGACATAAGATTTTTCTACGTCAAAGGAACAAATGATAAATCATTTGGCCTAATTGCAAAGGAAGAATTTCCATTGCTTGCCACACATAAAAAAAAAAAACAAGCAAAGGGTGTGCTGAATTTAAAATACGTCGAATTAATTATCTTTGTTAAATCAACTTTGCGTCGGGCATGTGTTAGTGTTTTTTTATAGTATATTATTACATTTAAGATATGATGAAGCACGATGGAAAATAAACTTGATAGGCAAGTAAGTTGGACAACCAAGTGGAGAGATAATAAATAACTTGGGGGAATAGAAAAGGGTTGGTGGTAAGATAGATATACCACACAAACACTAGATGGGAGAATTTCATTTCGGTCCAAATTATGAAAAAATTGGTAAACAAAGAATGACATTTTAATTTGATGTTTTTTAAGGATCCATTTCTATAATTAATTACATTAAGATTGTTATGGACTTATGAGGCCTTTATTCTTTCGTCAATTCAAACATTGGGTTCGTTTGTTAATGATGAGATCTATTTTTCCAATTTCCACATGGCTCTAATTTTAATTATTTTATGCACATTCTGAACCGACCTCGACCCGTTCTAAACCCATTAAAGAAACACGTCACTACAAACAGCACAAAGGCACAGACGAAGTGTATTTTAATTACAAATTTACACATGTGGAATAAGTCGTGATTGCAATTTTGACCTTTTTTTCCTTCTCCATGTGTTAGTGGTTTGAGACACTCCACGTTAATTTGGAAAATAAAATATACAACATACATTTATCATGGCCATTAAATTTATTCCCAAACGACAGAAAATTAATAAATGACAACACTCACTCACCTCTTCTCACCCTCCAAAAGGTCTCTGTTTACTTAATCATTTATTTATAAGTGGAACCTATTTGACCACGTGTCAGTCTTTCTGAATTGGCTTCGCTTTATTCCAACAATAAAACACCAACCAGCCCTGGTTACTTGATCGGTAGTTAGTTACACGATAACATATTCAATATCCGTCGACGTCTGTCTCCCTTGTTGGGGTTCCATTCTAGATCTGAAATTCTCAACTCTTTTCAATTCAGTGGACTGCGGAGAATAGATGCCGAGTGGCGGATGGTGCATAGATTATGGAGTTTATGAAGAACCCCGATCCACGGAATTCCTTTGGCCGTCTAACAGACAGGATGATGGTCTTGTCTTCGCCTACAGCATGGATCCGGCCAATAAAACCACATGTTCCTCCTCCTCCACGAGAAAAAGGTAATTAAATCTTAAATCAATCAATCTGCTTCGTCTCTTTTGCCGTTTCTTCTTACTGACCTGCAAAAAAATTCAGGATCAGAGTGGAATCGAGTGCACAACCAAACACAAAAGCATATCGAGAGAAAAAGCGAAGAGACAACCTAAACGACAGGTAAAAAAAAAATTCATATTTTATATTCACATATCTAATGTCTTCCCTCTAAAATCTAAATGAATATAAAACTATCCATTTCATCATTAGGTTTTACGAGTTAGCTTCCGTCTTGAATCCTACAACTCCTCCAACCTCAGACAAAGTAGCCATTCTAAACGACGCAACAAACAGGTTGAACCAGCTTCGACTGGAGCTGCAACGCATCAGACAATCAAATGATTCTCTTCTGGAAAATGTTATGAAAATAAAAGCCGAGAAAACTCAACTGAGAAACGTAAAGGCTAGGTTGAAAGTTGAGAAAGCCAAAATGGAACGCATTCTCAATTCCCCACACCCGCATGTTCATCCTGCACTCCATAAAACTAGTACTACTTACAGCAAAGCAACAGCGCCTTACGATCTGAATTACCCACCGGCTGTAATGTGGCAATGGATACCCCCAGCTGTTCTGGACACCTCTCAAGATCATGTACTGAGACCTCCAGTTGCGTGATTTGGATAACATACATCTAGTGTGAATCCATGTTCAACTCAACTGTGTTTTATTTCCTAGCGTATTTGTTAAAAAATGAATAGGTAATGTATCATGCATGTATATTAAGATATTGAAAATAGACAAAGAAGAAGAACCTCTAGTTCTTGTACTTAGTTTTACTAAACACAGAACTGCAGTGAAGTAAATGCATATTATGTTAAAAGAAAAATGGTATTGACTACCAAGACAAGAAACTCAAACCTTAGACTTGGTGAGTTTGAATGAGTTCAAACATTTTTAGTTATTTCAATTGTTGAATTCCCAGTTGATTATCATTTATAATGTCAAGATTTAGCACTTAAACATTAAAAATCGAAAACGAAAGTGGTGAATTTGAACATTAAAAACTTACCCAAATTTTGAAGTTTCTTCTCTCATCAGGTGAGCCTTGTAGCTCTCACCTTGTTTCATATACCCTGCAACGAACACATCATAAACTTCCAAATCAGCTTCATACCCTTTTCCAACCATCTCACCTTGGAGCCTCAATGCATCTTCCATCTTCCCATCTGCACATAAACCCTTGATCAGCCTTTTGTAGCACTGTCTGCTTGGATGAAACACAGCTTTCCTCATCTCATTTTTTAAAACCATTAACCCTTGGTCAACACGCTGTTTATCACACAATCCATCTACAAATTTCTCTAAGGTTGTAACCTCTAATCCAAACTCCATCCTCCTCATCTCATTGTACACCAAAATCGCGGCATCAACATCACCGACTTTACAATAACCAATGACCAGATGCTCGTAAGTACTGCCCGTTGGCTCCATTCCGTCACCGACCCCATCAATCACCATTTCCTGGAACAACTCCTCTGCTCGAACGACATTCCCAATCTTGCAAAACCCACCTATAATGGTGTTGTATGCAACGACATCTGGCTTCACCTTCTTATCCTTCATCTCCTTCCAAACCTCCGCCGCTCCATCCTCAACCTTCCCTTCGTCGCAAAACCCGGCCATCAAAATCGAGTAGGTGAAACAGTTTGGCTCACACCCAAACCTTTTAATATCCTCAAATATGTCCATCCCATTCTCACCCAATTTTCCGTCTCTGTAACAGGAGACCAGCATGGAATTAAAAACTCTAGTTTTCGGTCTAAAACCACCACCAGAATCCCGACACGATCCATCATCCGTTCTAAGACATTCCTTGTAGATCTCAAATCCCACATCGAAACCCTTCATCTTCGACACGACTCTAATCACCTCGCTAAAAGTTTGATCCTCTAAGAAGAAGAAACCTCGAGATCGGAGAAATCTGATGATCGCCACAGCCCGATCGATCCTTTTTGCTACCAAACACGCACGGATCACCACATCAAACACAAAAGGCGCGGAGTCGCACTCCCGGTACGTCTTGATCAGAATCTTAAGAATCTCCGGTACCATCTGAACTTCACATCCTTCCACGTCATTCGATACGAGAATGGCGGATTGAACAGTGGAGAGCGCATGGTGGCGTAAACGAGACCGGGCAAGAATGTGGATGAGGATAGAATGCGAGTGAATGTCATGATTACGGTTGGTGTGCCATTTGTACCACTGGAAAAAGCTGAGGGCGAGTCGAGGTTGGTTGCGGAGTCGAAAAATGATCTGAGAGATCTGAGAAGGTGTGAGTGCGGTATGAGGACGAAGCAGAGACTTGAGGTAACCCCATCGAGTTCTCGATCTCTGTTGTTGGAGAGAGGACACGATGGTATCGATGAATTCTTCGTCGTCGGAGAAAGAGGCGGTATCGGAACCGCAATCTTCGTATAGGGAGGAAGTGGAGGAGAAGTGCAAGGGTTTAGATGAGAGTGAATATGGAACTCTTCTGGTCTTTGTTATGAGCGCCATGGCGTCCTTGATGACGGAAAGACCCAGTTTGATCAATCGATCTTATCGGATCCTTCTTTATCGGTAAAGAAATATCCTATTTATTAAATCATTTATTATTCAATTGTAATTTGTAATCCCTGAACGGCTTGAAAATACTCGATTTGATTTCTGACATGTCCGGAGAGCGTGTCGGCCGACGTTGGTCGGAGGGAGCGTCAGCGGGAGTAGAGAACGAGAAAGGAAGTAGAAAATTATAAAAACTCTTTTGTATTTAGTTCTTAATTCTGAAGGGTTTTATAGTGTCGATCCCTGTGTGATCATGGGATCGACTATTACATTCATCCCTGTTGGGGATTAACCGCTACCTATAAACCCATCTCTGTAAAATAAAATATCTCCACCAGTTAATCGGAGTTGATTCTAAGCAACTGCTGCACCCACTTCTCTAATAGTTCAGGGTCTGGAGTGTAATTAGTCTTGATTAATTAGTGACCCGACTTGCCCCCGACGTAGTCCACCTGGTAGACATCGTGCGCCGGTGGAACCCGGCGCTTGGGTAGGGATTTGGCGATGACGGCGGCCGTATCAATTTCCTTGTGAGAAAGAACACCTCCATTGCTGTAAATCTCATCGCAGACGTGAACATCTCCACCAAATATGGTTATTGTCTCGGCGCGATCCTATCGACCGGCCGACAGTAGAATGGCATCCGATGATACCACTCAACACACATGCGTGATCCTTGATTCGGTCGTGCAGTTCAATCACACACCGGACTCCACTAGAGATTTAGATCCGATTGACACGCCAGACCCAATGAGGCACCCTTTCCGATGGTATCACTGTACATTCCCGATGATATTTTCCCCAATATATTCAAATTTTCAACCTCTTAAAAACTATAACTTAACGGTCTACTTAGTACTTAGACTACTGTTCAATTTGAAATTCAAATTCAAACCAAGGTAAGTAGGTCATTCTAAAACGTTGCCACTTGTATTTTCTTAAATTTATCTCTTATATACAAGATATTTCCGATATCATCTGCTAAAATCTCAATCATCTTTGTACATCTTCACGGAAATCAAACTCAACGATATTTCCTATTTTAAACACACTTAATTTTAGTCAATGATACAAAAAATAACTAAACAAAACATGATTTACAATTCTTCAATCAAGAATCGACATAATACAAGAGGCCTCCTCTACTTTCTAAGTATCTGGAATCCTGCAAATGCCACAATAAACTCTGTAAGCTCACTGATAATATTGATTTTTACATATATTCTAAGTAAAAAAATTAAATACTTAAAGTTTTTACTTTTTAGCTATAAAAAATAAAACTAAACCGTATAGTTCTAACTTCTAATATTCTTTGAATTGTTTAACACTAAAAATTTGAGGGATCACTTTATCGGTAATCGTTAAACTTAAATGTTCTACTCAGAAGGTTTTAAACTATATCAAATTATCATAATATTATCCCATCCTTCCAAAATCCGATTACTTTTGGAGTACTAACTGTTTATTCAATGATAGGTTTCCATTTTCCTAATTCATAAATCCAGAAAAAAAATGTTATGACTAATGAGTCTACGATTTAAAATGATCAACATGAGGGACGAGAGGACTTACAGTTTGCCATAAAATGGAAGAAAGAGTCCAAAAAGGCCACCTAAAACCTGGGAACTTTTTGAAGCATAGGAGACCCAGTTGAAGTTGAGATCAATTGTTCTGAACTCGGAGAAGGTCTTATTGCATGATCTACAGAAGAATTGTGTATGATCTGTCTGGTTGTTCCTTTAGCATTATTTGTATCAATTTCTGACTGGGATGCCTCCATCAGAGAGCGAATCTAGAATATCCAATTCAAACAACAAGATTATTTGACATTTCACGAGTAAAAAAGTAAAGCAACTAAAATTGTGATATTAGAAAATGGTAAGACATTTTGATATTTGAGCTTACCACATCAATCCTTGTCTTGTGAAGACCGTCGACTGAGTGCTGCATTTTGTTTAAATGGATGGATGATCAATTAACATCAATATGGGTTTAAAAAATTAAAATGAATATAAGTTATACTAAATAAAATATTCTTTACCGATTTTCTTTGCCCTTGTTCCTCTTTTTCATATCCTGGTACCTTTAAATGGAAATTTTTCTCTGTGCAAGGTATTAGTTGTATTAAATATTAATGGTAAATGTGTAGAAAATAACTTTTTCTAAAATAAATAAACAAAACTGAACGACTTTACAAACTGTCCAGTTTTGAAACTAAATATGTTAAATATGTAGAATGATCTAAAGAAAAGGAGTTTTCGGTGCATCTTTTTTTTATATACAGAGAAAATCTCTACTGGAAAAATAAATAAAAAATTGAAAACCATACTCGAGTCCACCCAATATATCACATTATCTCCAGGTAAATTCAAAATGAGAAAGTACTCGACCGCATGCAAGAGGTTGGTTCGTTCTTTATTTTTACTGAATCTCTGTTTTACCCAATCTCTGTTTTTACCCATTCTGTGGGTGTACTGAAGGTGGAAGAAGAAGAAAAAGAGATATCGAAATTGATCAAACTGTAGAAGACGTGAATCGCGTCATCTCGAATATAATTTCTGAGATAAATTCCAACAACATCGACCAAAGTGAAAGTATAGCAATGGAAGATGGAAAAAAGAAGAGAAAATCCATTAGTAGTGGATCGAAACAAAAGAAACCAAAGATCGTCGATGCGGGTAATATCAACTCGTGCTCCCACCCCTTTTGAGCTCTTAGTTACTTGATCACTAAGAGTATAAGCTATACGGAGAAGGTTGATGGTGTGGGAAAGCACTTTATCCCCACCCCTCATTAATATTATTGAAAATCTTTCATGTTTGTAAAGAAAGACCACAAATAAAATTTTTGCAAGGGAAGGTAAAATGAAGAATACATTCCCCCCAAAAAAGTATTTTGGTGTGGGGAATTTTTTTTTTTTATTCTTAAAACTGAAATTCCCAACTAATAAGGAAACTACATGTGACGTGTATAAAAACTCTCAAACACCAATGATGTATTGATGTTATTTACAAAAAAGCAAAAGCAAGGAATGGGATGGAATGTGAGGAATGGGATGTGTGAAATGTGTACTTAGGCACAAGTGCACTCACATAGGGTGCACACATCACCCTAGGATGGATCTGCCTACCTAGTTTGAAGATAAAATCGTAAATTACGATTCAGAGTGTCTTGCAATTTGCCACCCGATATTTGACTTTGATCCGTCCATCCACTTGTGCTCTGTCTGGCAACCCCATTCCAGCAATCCCAGCTCCGGAAACTCCATCTCTAATTCAGAAGTTTATTTTTCTTGCTAGATTTCCAAATTTATATGTATTTGATACATGAAATTATATGTATTTTATTAACGAAATGCATTTATTTACGAAAAACCACAGATGCAAAAGCACGTCTAGGAACGCTTAATACTGGTGCACAGCGCTTCCACACTTTTAAAACCTTGCACAAAAGATAAGTAAATAGAGAAAATAAATTAGATAAATAGACTACCTAAATGCAGAAGTATATCCTTGGGTTCTAGAACTGAGGATTTACGATGTTTAGCAAAACTGCAAGCAACTGCAGTAACCTGTAAAAGAGTAAGGAAAATACAGTAAGCAAGACGTCTTAAAAAACATTATCTGGATTTATAAGAAATGTTAAATTACCGAATTAATGAATTCGTCGGATATCTCCAGAAGAAGATCTTCAAGTTCAGGATCTAACTTTGCTTGAGGATCCACCTATTGTAAAAACTAAAATAATTAAACTATGATCCACCTAAAAACTGTATCAATGTAACAAAAACTTTACATTAGAATTATTGGTGGCAACTAGTAAGTAAAATTTTAAATGACTATTGAATCAGAGATAACATGAAATGATTTACTCATTGGAAATTAAACTTCTAAGGTGAGAAAAATTTAAAAATCTGTATTGGCATTGGATTGAAACGGAAGAGTGTGTATGCAATGGAATATATTCTGAAAAAAATCATAGTATGCCAGCCATGCCTAATACAGAGAAGAGTCGGCAGATCATGGTCTTAATGCCTTTGATTACCCACACAGCTGTTTAATTAAAATTATAAAATTGAATGGAAATCCATCTAATTTTCTAATCTGAAGGGATTTTAAGATATCCCAGCCTAACTTACTTCCGATGAACAAGGCCTCCCTCCGAATAGCTTTCATCGGCACCAAAAAGACTTTTTACAGAGTTTTTTTCCGGATTCCAGAGTATTTTTCTACGTAACACTATTTCTATTTTCTAGACGTCTCTACTCTAGTCAGTATTCACTGGGATTCAGTATTCTAATTTTATTTTCTAGTATTGACTGTTGGTACTCCTATATTTAATGTTTTCATTTTTTAAACAAGTATTGGCTTTGAGATTTCAATCTAGTAAAAATTTAGGCTTTGTGTGAAATTTTATTAAAGTATAAACTGTACTAGTGGAGTACTGGTGTAAATTGTAAAAACTAAAATGTGTAATCGCAGGTGGCACATTAAAAATGCATAAATAGCAATTACCCCCTAGTACACCTAGACAGAAGGTGCTGGTGTACTGCACCTTGGTGTATATTAAATCATGAAATTAAAAACTTCTGTTAAAATAAGTGGGTTAGTTTATAAAAAAAAGTAAAACAAATGAAAAGTTAAATTTGAACCACCTGTGCAACCAAATCCCGTATTTTTCTCTTTCCAAGAATCCCTTTCTCCACATCTACTCCCTGACCTGAGCAGGCTGAACTTCCTCCAGGGGTGTCTGGTTGTGATCCAGGCAAGCTCAGAGACCTCTGATTTGCTGGTGCAGTCATTCTTGGTGTTTGCTGCTGCTGTTGTATTGATTGATTTTGAAATTGCTGTTGCTGTTGGCTACCAAGTTGTGGTTGACGCTGGATTAATTGAGAAATTTGCTGGTTCATGGGCATGCTTTTTTGTAACTGTTGCTGCAATAATGCATGTTGCCTTTGCTTCTGTTGAAGTTGCTGGTAAGATGGAGAACCCATTGAATTCATAGCCAATTGGTTTTGCTTTAGCCACTGTTGTTGAGGTAAAGAATTGGGCAACATTGTTGCTTGTCCATTTTGACTTAACCCAGACAACTGGGAATTTAGCGTTGCAAGGGATGATGTCCGGACTATGCCTTGATTAGGTGTCTAACAAAAAAAAGAATTTGATGTCAATACAAATTATACAATGCTATAGAAATAATTGGTAATAATCTAGAAACATCAAAACTAAACAAAAGAATGACGATAGGGTAGACACTAGGAACAATAAGAACATTAGCTCAACGTATAATGCAGTTATTTCAAAAAATAGATTAAATATTAATGTTTGAGTATTGCATTAGATTAAAATCATAGAAAAGTGAAACCTTAAATATAACAACGGAGCTTTTATTAATTTATTTACATTCCAAAAAAAATTCAGATCCAAATTATAAGGTTGATCCACAAACATATAATTTCAATTTTCAACTGATCATATTTTTTTATCCACTTAAAAGTCAACCATTTTTCTTTCAATTAAAATGCAAATATAGGACATACACATGGCTTAGATAAATAGTTCTACAGTCAAAGTCTGATACTGAAAAACAGGAGCTATTGGCATATTGTACATCTTATACAAAACCATCATGGTAAGAGTGTAAGATTCGGTTATGTAAAGGACTAAAGGTTTTGATTATGTATTTACTATTTACTGATTACTGCTTATATATAGTTCAGAGAAGAATACATGATTTGATGAGAAGAAGATTCAAATCCTTCAAATAACCAAACAAAAGAATAAAATAATAGTATATTAGTATTAGACATAAATTTAATAATTTATGACAAAGATTTATTACTTTATTTTGGTATTAAACAAGGATAAAAAAGATATGGTAGCAAGAATTTGAAAGATAAATATACTTATATACCATACTTGATTAGAAGGAATTTGGGACTGTGACGACTGTTTCTGCCTCATCTGTCCTTGATTGATGCGTTGTGTTGAATATGAGAGTTGCCCATTATCCCTAATTTGAGAATTCAATCCAAGTGCACCAGTCATGCCTGCTGTCTGCATTCCTTGCAATGTTTGTCCAGTAACATTGGCAGGGTGGAATTCAGAACTTTGAACCAAACCTGGGTTTTGCCTTACCTAGAACATAGAATTCATAATTAACATAAACATACAATATGTTGCTGATTTCTAACCTCTCAAAACCCTAAGTTGATCAACAAAAAACATTATTAAAGATGAGATATACATACATTAATGATCAGATTCCATTATATCACGGCAATGTCATCATTCATTTAACTTCTCTAGTTCTCTCTTTAAAGTTTAAATTTTAAACCTCACTTTAAAACATCAACTCACATTAAGTTAATAAGCTATCTTTCATTGAAACAACAATTCTCACTACAAATACATTTTAAAAAAAATAGAGTCCTTTATTATCACTTTGAAAATGCCCCCTAAACATTACTTATGCCCCCCAATCTTTCTGTAATTGTATCAGGAAAAAAATCATACCTGCCCGAGCATCTGATTTCGTAGATTAAATGGTGAAGCAGCTGTGAGCTGTCCACCTGCTCCTTGCCCTATCATTCCTACCCGTGTCATCTGCTGTTGCAATTGGTGTTGCTGCTGTATATTTGTAGGGGAACCAAAATTCATCTGCCCACCATAAATTCCCCCGTGCTGCCTCATCGCATTAGCAGCCACCGCAGCGCCAAACTTTTGCTGTATTTGCGATATCCTGGACACTGAGCCACCAGGTCTTTGCTGCATGAGCCCCTGTTGCTGCTGAAACTGCTGCAATTGTTGAAATTGCTGCTGATGAGACTGGATCTGACTCATGTGATTAATCTGGTTAGCAGTCTGAGGCGTTTGGGGGAGAGGTGGGAGGCGAGGGGAGGATGAGATCTGCGAATGGGATGGAGATGGAGATTTTTGAATCGGAGTGGATGGAAGATTCGCATTAGGGTTTTGGGGTGTGGATGAAGACGGCGTGCCGCTTGGATCACCGGCTCCATTCGATATCTGTTGTTGTGGTGGTTTGGGAGGTGATACTGTAGGGTTTTCAGCCATTGCAGGGTTCGGTTTTTTTTGTTACTTGTTAGGTTACCGAGATTGGGGAAAATTTGATAGTTGGAGCCTGGAGGAGAGAATGGTCGATGTTCTAAACTTATGGAGTCGTTGTCGATTTCGCACAATTAATCATTATTTTATTTATGAAGGATATTTACATTAATTGTCGTTAAAACTTTCAAAATTGCACAATGAGTTGAGGACTTGAGGTCGAGGAGTGAGGAGGACCATCCAAAAATAGTCTATTAAATAATAAAGTCAGAGACAAAAATTTCCATGGATTTTTCTTTTCTTTTTTTTTCATCATCTTTTATGATTTATTTATAGGGTGTTGTTAATTTATATCAAGACTACGTCCACATTTTCAGAAATTTAGTTGAGACACCATTGTAGTTCGGAGTCAAATCAATGGAAAATGGGGACGCACATGATGCTCGAAAATGGGGTTGCACTCTTTGTGATTTAAAGTATAGAGGAGTTGAGGTGATTGTAAATATAAGATGATAAGTAAATCGTATTGAAAAAAACTTATTCAAAACGAACCAAGATCTTCTTCAAACGGCAAAATACCAAATCTAGCAAAGAAATACAGGACGAATCGCTCCAAAAGACCAAAACCACAACAACCGAAAATTGCAAGGCATATGAAAAAAAACGTGAAATGATCACTGACAAGATTCAGCTATCACCAGGGTATGCCACCATCCACAAGAAGCCTTCTTTACAAAAAAACCATTGATTGGAACCTCACACGGACTAGACCGATCAATTATATCCCCCAGCCCAAGCTGTTTCCAAGTGAGATAATTTTAATAAAGTGCTTACGAAATACAAAAGATTAGAGATGACGATAAACAAGGAGGAGAATGGTGGGAGATAGTACCTGTCCATACTTGTTCCAACCCCAGCAGAACACTTTTCCATCGGCTGAACAAAAGATTTTGAAATTAAATAAATTCAATTTTATAACACATGGATTTCATAGTAACTGGTAAATAGTATTTACTACTTAGTGTTACCTGATGTTATGGCATTGTGTCGAGCACCACAAGACACAATTTTTGCATCTATAGATTGCACGGACGGAGCATCCACAAGCATAGGGACTGTCTGTTTAATGATGAATTTGAATTAAGTAATCTAGAAGAAAATCATCAGCTAAATGATTTATTATTTTTACCTGACTCTCAAAAGAACCTATTCCCAACTGCCCAAAACCATTCCCACCAAATGCAAAGAGACTACCTCCCTCGAGAGATGTGCAAATTGTATGCCACAGCCCTGCTGCGACCCCCTTCATCTGTAAACCCAAAATAGACGATACACATTTTGGACTAAGTTCATCATCTGTGCCACCATGCCCGCACTAGATAGAAAAACTGAAGCCAGATTAAAGTATGAATCAATCATTTGATACCAGAATAATAAATCAACGTGTGAGAATTTCATGTATCTAACCTGTCCATGAAGACCCCAGCCAAATGTAAGTAATGCTCCAGTATCTGTTATTATAACTTTATTAAATATACAATGATTATAACAGAAGTTACAGAATATAATCAAGTCAAACAGCAACATCAATGATTCCATATCCATAATGCATTTAAATAAAAATATTTATATTCCTATAATTTAAAGTGACGAATGAAAATGATGAGAAAGAAAATATATCGTATTGCTTTGGCCTTTGGGTATATGGATGGGATAAATTAGAAAACACTATGTTAAAGGAGAAAGATGGGAAAAACTACCCACTCTGAACAATTGAATGGAAGCAGTGATCAAAACCAGATTGAGACTTAGTATTATCTTTGTAGTTTGTACCATGAGAGGCATACAAGGGCAACTTAAATGGAAAAAAAACTGGTACTATGTTCAGATGATAAAGGGAATGAATGTTAACCCTGGATTTGGGAATTCTCACCCTGGAGAATTTTCAGAATTTGTTCGTGTAACATTCCCTCTGTTAGATGGGAGTCACCTAGTGTATTTGTGGCCGATATAAGAATGTGTGTTGGTGATTGGTGGTGGACATAGTGAATTCTCAACTTATACTTAGTATTCTATATTCATAGTTCTAATGATTTTTAAAAAAACCTAAGATAAAAAATGTGCAAGGATTTGTAATTGAGTGATAAGAATGCAAACCAAATCCCAGCAGTGACAAATGTTTTTTTGAAGTTTTGTTAAAGTCACTGAGTCGCACACAGTCAATCACTCGATCATGAAATTTCATATTGCCTACCTGTAATCACCGCACTATGCCGACCTCCACAGGCAATGGTTTTCACATTTCTTCCAATAGAACCAATCATATTTTCCGAATTCATATTTAAAGGAGTTGAAGATTCCCCAATCTTAAAGCAAGGAATAAGTTGAGGAGCGGACACAGATGTAATCCGAAAGCCCAATCCAAGCTGTCCTTCTCCTCCATAGCCCCAGCCCCACACTTTGCCAAAATCTAAACATCAAAATAAATAGAGGTTACATATTCTCGCAGTCAACCTGATATTCTATAATACTGATAAAACGAAACAAATACCATATCTGAAATATTCTAGAAATAAAGAAGCCAAAAAGGAAAGATTTTAAACATAAACAAATCAAAATACCTGACAAGGCTAATACATGTCGACCACCAGCAGCAACCTCCATGATTTGCACGTTTGAGCCTAGTGACACTAGACACGGAATTGCTGAAGAATACTCAACTTCAGTTTTCGTTGGTTCTTCTAATATGCGGCGCTTTTTACTATTACAATCGAAAATATTATATTCAGATCCATACTCTGGTTGGTTTCTATTTTGTGAAAGATAAGATCCTGAACAGGATCCCGGATCATCTGTAAAACAGTAGCCTCTTAAAATATTAGCAAGTCATGGATTGACGTAAAATGATCATTTTCATGAGAGATTACCTTGTCCACCCAAACTAAAAAACTGATTTTGAGAGAGAAAATTTTCTGATGTTGAAAATGCATTCGGATCCATAATGATAGTGTCAACCCAATCAGGCCCATCAGAAATCAATTTTCCAAATGGAACACACTCTTTCCAACCCCAAGCATACACCTCACCGTGATCTAAGCCCAGCACATTAATAATTATAAAATCCTATAAATTAAAATGGAATTTTGAAGTGCTGTAGAACTTTTTAAAAGTATGATTAAAAATTAAGAAGTAAACCAAAAACAAATTGGCAGTACCTGTAATTGTAACGCAATGTGCCCAGCCACATGCACCTTTTATAATTGGTATATTTTCCAGCAAAGAAATAATTTGGGGGGTCTGCCGGAGACAGAAGAAGATAAAAAAACTCATCGATCAAAATATACATCGACAAGTAAGTAGACAACAGAGAAAAATTATAGTCTAAAAATACAGAAAAATACCAAATCACCTCATGATTTCCAGATGCTATATGGCTCTGACCATCATTAGGAGTAGAACCCCATGTAAGAACTTTGCCAGAGACTGAAGTCATGTGAAACAAATATTATTGGCATTGCAGTAGAGAAACAAGAAACCAATGATAAAATGGAAGGTAAAAGGTCAAAATGAAATAGTGATGATGATAAATTTCTATAAAAAAATACTAAGCAAAAATAACAATTATCGATACTGTTAGTTGTTACTAGGCAAAAAAAATGTGTTTTTAGTTTTTACAAATCAGAACAAAAGCTATATGAAATTTGAAAAACAAGAAATAGAAAAATGAGGGAAGAATATAAATTAAATTTCATATCCAACAAATTAAATCAGAATAAATAAATTATAGAATATATGAAATTTAAGAGAGAAAGTCAGACAAATTAGAGCACAAAAAAGATAAAATTTTAAAACAAACAACCACGGAACAGAGAGAATTGAACAAAGAAAGATATGTACCAGAAATCGCCATGGCAAAACCACAACCACCACCGCACACGTCCATCCATCTATCCCCCGTTAAAGTCGGTGGCGTTCGCCACATGAACGGTGCCAGCAACGGTAATTTATTGGGAGTCAATCCCGGTAAGTACCCCCACATGAACAACACTTTCTCTCGGTAGATCCCCAACATCATCTCGATTTCGTCCAGTGCGTTCAGTGAGTCCATCATTTTGGAGATTTGAAATGATCAAAGAAAGCTTGCTGGTTTAGAATCGGATTGGATTTTCAAGTTTTGCGAGAGTCGGTCGTGTGACGAATGGCCGACTAGGATGGAACCGTTCACCTCATGCCCATTAAACCCTTGAGTGTGTTTAACTGAATCTCTTGTATTCAATTGATGATCTTACTTTACAATCTTATTCCCTTTTTATATAAGAATTAAGATTTACGGACTAAAATAACAAATTTAACCCAATTCCAACTTCCAAGAATTCAACAAATTAAAAATAGGTAGATTCGGTGTTCAAGTCCACTCGCTAGCTTTTGTCAAATTTAACATATAATATCACTCTCACCTTCCCTATTTTGTAAAAAACTTGTTACACCCTTGTTTTCTACTTTCACAAGGAGCTCAAACTTTTATAACGATCCCATTGTTCATCAGAAACCATATATTTTTTAGCCGAATGAACCAAAATTTTAGCTTTAGTTAAATTCTGGCTCATTTTAAACTTTTGAGTTACATTTTGTTAATGCAGGTTCCTACTTAATTTAAGACAATATAAGATAATAAACACTTAATTTGTTATTCTCAGGCCCACCGTCGTTTCTGTTATATGTGTGTTTCTTATCCATGTATCCATTAGACTTTGCTCTTGTTGTGTTCATTTGGCCTTGTCTTTGTGCTATCCTCCACTATTCTTTTTTCGATTTCCTGTGGTCTTGTGTACATGTCTTCATGCACTTTTTTATTTTTCTCAGTCCAGATGCCCCATGCTGCAGTTGTTGTATATGCCCATGTTAGTTTCCAACATGGTGTCTTTTTAGTTTTACAGTTTGCCTCCATATATCATGACTTGTTATAATGATAAGTTTGTACCTGTTATTATACCTGATTTTTTGTTTATTAAGTATTGTCATAGGTCCTTTGAAAATTTGCAATGGAAGAAAACGTGATCTTGTGATTCTCATGTCCTTTGCATAGTATACAATATGTGTTGTCCCCCCTCATTTTAGCTCCTCAGTCTGCCATCATGGATATCTTACCCCACCTAGCCCTTCAAAGTGTTATGCTAAATTTTTTAATGTTTGTGGTCCGTACTCCCTCCCATAGGTGGTCTATTTCTTCTATGTTTCTTAGGGATTTTCATGCGTTTTTATAAGTCAGTGATGTCTCACTTCTTACCCAAGTAGTGCAGTTGTACTGTTGTTCGCATTTTATTACTTTTTTTCATTTTTGTTTTTTATTATACCTACCCATAATGCATAATCTAAACTTGGGTGTTTATCAATGTCCCTAAGGGTACTCCCTTTTACATACCTAGTCCTCATCCATGAAGTCCATATTGAATCTTGGGGCGACCATATCCTACCTAAGCTACGGATTCTATAAAGCATCTTAGTCATAAGCCTCCTCCTTTTTAGGTAAAGTCATATATATTTATCTAAGTAAAGTCTTACTTCCCATTTCATATGTATCTATATATATGATATGGATTGCAATTTCGGCCTTAAGGGTCTCTATTAGTAGTCTACTTGATATATTCTAAAAGTTGAATATGCCCATGATACCCCAATGGAATATTTGTACTCTTTCTAATCTCGTCTTCCGCTTGTGCGATAATCCTCCTTGCTTGGTCCTCATGATTTCCATCTTATTAGCACTCTCTTCACATTGCTGATTAGCTTTTTTGTGAATTTGTACATTGGAGTTCCCCAAATGTGAATTTACCATGCATTCCTTACCATATCATTCATGTATTTCCTCCTTTCTTAGCCAAGAGTTTGTAAATTTGAATGATCTTTTTTTTCCTGCACAGTTTTCAAATCCAACGTTAAACTGCGGTGGTTGGACGTACCACCAGAGTGTCTGTCCAACTTGATATCTAACCATAAATTAAACAGATCAATATTCCCAAAGCCTTTATCAATCTTGCTACTTATTCTATGCTCCCCTATCCTCTTGTTTGTCCAAGTTATTGGGTTGCCTTGGATTTCTATTTCTTTTAAACATGTATTATTTATCACTTGGTTAAACATTTTAATATTTGGCATAAAAACCCTGGCATGCTCTCCTATTATATCATTTCTATTTCTGATTTACTCTCCTATCTACGACATTTAAAATATCACCTTTTTCGACCATCTCCCATACCCACTCGATCAGCCGCGGTGACCCATCATCGTCAGCTGGTCTTCTACTACAGATAACTTCAAAGATTAATTAGTACTCTGAACCCATACACATCACTTGTCGACGTTGATCTACCGACGAAGAATGATTTCGGGTGTCATGCATCTGAATATTCCGACCACTTGAGTGGTTCATAAGGATTTATCATGCCCTAGGGCTAGGATCTGGCTAGGCCCGAGTCACCCGACTGCCACTTCCTTTAAAATTTATATTCTTGAGCTCCAATTAAACGGTTGAGATGAGGAGAAGATCTTCGATCTTGTCAAGGCTTCCGTTTGACATATACTCTTTAATGAACATCAAATCACTAGACTCGGTAGACTGCTTACGACAGCACCAACCTTTTACACCGACAAGATTACAGTGTTTTAATATACCCATAATTATGGAGAACTTTGTCAAGAAACAACGATCCACTCTGGTGTTTCTCGTGAATATTTTGACTACTACTAGAGATCGAGTTAATAAGCACTTGTGTACTTTGCCACTCTCGCCTGAACTGATAACTCAGTTTGTAGTAAAATTTAAAAGAACTATCAACTACGATGATATCCCAGTATCAATAACTGCCGAAGGAGAGATGATGCCATGCGTCCAGGGTTGATGTCGGGTACCAGTGCAATGGAGAAGAGAAAAGAGATTGGTCAAGATCGGATCAGAGGAGAAGAATGTGGGGGACGACGACGATGCAGTTTACGACGTGCTGGCGGCGGATAGGAAGACTCTAGGCCAGATTGGGTTCAGAAGAAGAAAATGCAATTTACATATTTGATGAAATTACAACTAATCATTGACCAAGCTTATAAATAAATACAGTTATATAGAGAGATTATTACGCAAATGATTTAAAAAATACCAAAAAAATTAAGTTGGTAAACTTGAGGTAAGTAAATGAATAATATGGTGATAAAAACGAGTCAGCAAGGACATTGTGGTCAAAAACCGTCGATTGTTAAAATAAGAGTAGTGTTTGGTTCGAGGGTTTTTTAATATCTCAAATGATGAGAACCAAACCAATCATGTATATAATATCGAATCCGGTTAGAAATCAAATATGAATGTATGTTTTTTTTTTAAGGTGATTTTTATAAAATTAAATTAATAGAGTACAAAGGATAAAAAGAAAACATAATGATAAACGAAAAAAACTGAAAACATAGCGTGAATCTCCATCGTGTCGATCTATGGCTAATTTCAGGTTGAAATAACTTCCAAATGAAACTTTTAGAACCTTTAGAGAGTTTCAATACTTGTCTTCATCTTTTTCCATTCCTGCAACTGTCATCTTTTTCTTTAATCATCATTCTCATCTAGTAACCCATCACATTTCTTCTTCCATTTCGTAGATTGCATTTATCATCCGACGATATAACCTCCTGATTTTTCTTCTAGATTAAATCCCTAGTTTTCCATCTTCAAACGGGAAGAAAATTGGTTAAATCTGAAAATAACTCAGAATGAAATCAAAAAAGCTTCTTGATATGTGGGCGACGCCATACGGCGATAGAGAGAAGTGGCGAGAAGTTCTCTTCCCTTCCTCTGAACCCGAAAAGGAGTAATGGAATCACGACCAAGAAATGAGAAAGAATCGAATAAGTTTCAGAAAGCAAAAAGAAGTAAAAAGATAGGGAGTTGCGGGTGAAGATCTAAGACGACAGGGAGGGAGAACGGTGGCGAAAGGCATGAAAGGGGAAAATCAGAGATGGGAGAAAGGGTTTGCTCAAGAGATGGCGTTAGAGTTTTTTTGAAAAATGGTTCACCGAATGTATGCTTTTTAATTTTTATTTACTAATGCATTATTTACATTATAAAAAAAAATTGGTGACTAAACTCTAGAGGCTTGAGCTAGAGAGTTATTGAAGTCTAAATTCATGATAATTTTTTTATATTCAGATTGCAATCTAATTGTCCAATGTTCCAATTGACTTTAATCAATACCAACTAAAAAATCAAATTGGAAGAAACAAAACTCTTCAAAATCTAAAGAATCGATTCCTGATTAATCCGAATCATCTATTCTTCCCATTCCATTGTACCTGCAAACGCAGCACAACCCCACCAGCACCTCAACAATGGCAGCTTCTGTCTTCTCCTTGTCACTAAACAAAAGCGTTTGCAATGCAAAAACCTTTTTATTCACAACGGCCGTCGGATCATACAATCTTTTCCTCTCACAACTCTTCTCCAACTGCCACGTGGATGTATCATTTGCCATAGGTGCCAGCCACTCCAGAATACGCATCGCAGCTTCTCTCCATCCTTCAGCCATCAAAGTGTCTTCGTCGTTACGACAGTCTGACGACGATCCACGGTCCGTCATAGTCATTCTATTCCCTCTCATCTTCGCCCTCACCGCTTTCCTTATTCCATTGGGGAGCATTCTATACAACGTCATCCTGGAATCCTCTCCCACCATCTCCGGTGCCATTACCATCTTCCTCGCCGCAATGATGACATCCGCGTAACGAATCGCCAACCCCGAATCCCCTACGGTGTTCGGTTCCGGTTCGAGGGTCTTTGCGGCCCACTTGCTGAACTCTGCCCGAGGATAGAAGAGCGGACCGGAGTTTCTGATTAAGATAGGCCCGTTTACCGGAGGCCTGTCCAACGGTCCTGAGGAATAGTTGGGGTGAATTGTGTCGTTATTTTTGTTGATGATTCTGTATTTCCCTTGGCGATCTGCAACGGAGCAGGTTGGGAGATTAGGGACGTACATGCTGAAGACGTAGCAGATCTTTGCGAAGATGGTGAGTGCCGCCTTAGCCATCAGATCTGTGATACTCTCAAAAGATTGTCCCCATAGAGCATCTCGCTGGATCTTCCTAACTGTTTTCTTCTGTGCCGCGAGTTTCTTGAGGAACACATCGGCGCCTGGTGGACTCCCACTCCCAGTTGATGGTGCCATCGGGCCGGAGTTATTCGTCCATTGCTGGAGCTTTCTCTCCGAGGCTTCCATCTCCGCTAACTTTTCCATCGCCTCATGAAGATTCGAAGTCGAGAATATGTACTTCTCCATCGTCTTCACCTTTTTGTCCATCTCATTGGCGCTGAATCCCCCCAATCTTAATCCCGTTCCCGAGTAGTCTACACCGCGACCGAATCCAGACTTAAGAATTTGGAATTCTCTAAGCCGTGAATTCCTACCAGCACGATCGGAAAGACGGACAATGGCATCCGCTGCGTGGTCGAGCTCATCCACCATATCGGCTGCCGCAAGGCGCAATAGAAAGAGTTGGTTGGTAGAATTCAAGTACGCAACTCCGGGTGACCTCATGACATCATGTCGGAGATTAAGGATCTCGGATTCGGATAGAGATCGATGCAAAGATACCAACCTGGACATCGTCCTCGCCGTCTCAAAAGCCAGTATTCCTAACGACGCTTGCTGATCGTGAGGCACATCTAGGCGTTTTTTCACGCCGGAAAGCCATGTTTTCTTGGGAACCATAACCATTTATTCCTTCCGTCTCTGTTTCTCGTTTTCGATCTGAAAAAAAATGTGTAAACCGATCGGTAATCCCGCACGCGGTTACAGTCTTGTTGGTTTTATGCTAGTAAACTGGTAATTGGATAAGCAACGGAAGGAAACCACTGATTCTAATATATAATTTATCACGAGCGAGGAACTTTCCTGGAAGCTCCGTAAGGACATCATCTATCAAAAATTGAAAATTAAAAATTCTTACTATATAAGGTAGTAAGTTTGATAAATTATTAAACCAGGGAAAATAATATCAACAAATATAATGGATCGTCGATTAAATTGAATCAAATGATCCAAGGACCTATTCGATCGTTTGGTTTAAAAATAAGGAGTTGTCCATTATTTCTTCCAGGTGGAGACATTGATGCAAAAACGCGTAACCTCCAAAATCTAAAGTAATAATAATATACGTTGCTTGACCAGGTCCTGCCAAATATATATAATCCTATAATTTTTTTTAATAGTTATTACCGGTTAAGTTAATCTTGATAATAAAAATTACGAGATTACTTATCCTTAAATTAAGTATTATTAGGATTTATTTATTTATTTTGTTACGCAATTTTTGAGTGTGATTCGTGTGATCATAATAAATAAAGTCAGCGAAATCAATTGAATCTGAACTCGTTTTCAACAAGGTTTTGTTGTCGACGTATAATTTAGTTGTTAACACTACAAAGGCAACGAAGGACATTTAATTATTTGTGCCGTTTTTATTTTTATATGACTTGTTCAACTTTTCAGTTTTCACCAAGTTTTGTTCACGTTTCAACTTTCAATTAGTTTGGGATTCAACGTTGAAAAATAGGATTGTAATTCTATCAGTTTAATCATGTATTGATACTGTTGGAGACTTGGAGCGTTGCAACAAAAGTTCGGCAAACTATTCGATTTGTTTCGGATTCGATCGGTTCGGTTATTAAACGAAACGAATCTAAACCCGAACATTGAAATATATTCGTTTAATTAAACGAATCGAACCCAAATTTTAGTTGAGTTTTTTAACCAACGGTTCGATTTGTTTAACATTTTTATTATATTTTATATTTGTATTATATAATTTATATTATATTATATAGTTCATAACTTATATATATTTTTACAATTTTTTTATTAATATATTATATTAATGCTGGTTTTTAATCAACAAAAAAAAGATGCATAAAGACTGAACAAAAGAAAATAATAGACTATAAATAATGTTTTATTATTATTTATTTTTCAAAGTTGGTCAGATGAACATGTTTAATTTTTTTTATGTTTATTTTTAAGATGATGTAAAAAAAATCAGTACTCGACGAACTATTCGGTTCCGCTTCGGTTATTAAACGAACTGAACTCAAACCCAATAGTTATTCGGTTCGGTAGACTCGAGTTACAACGCTAACTGTTGGTATCACATCCCGTCCAACGGACCGTGGACCGAACCAACCACGGTCGGGTCCGACAGTGCGAAAGACCGTGGGTCATGGGCCCGACGTACGAAAAGCCTGAGCCAATGGAGGCCCAGGAAGTCGAGAGGTCCACAGACAATTCTATAAATATCTCTCCTGATCCAACAAGGAAAGGGGTTGATAACTTGAGAGAGAATAGACCAAAGGGAAAGCTGCATGTGTGAGCGTCCGTTTGTAAGTTCATATACCATCAACTATAATGTAATTAATGTTGCAATCAAAATATCAAATATTTAAATTGGATTGGAATTAGTCGAGATTCGAGACGGTCATATTTGTATTTCTCAATCAGACTTAATCTTACTCTCATTTCTTAAATCAACTCCTATCGTCCATTCAGGCTGTTAATGAGATAACTAATGTTCGAATTATATTAGAAAAACACACAGAAAATGAGATGGATTTGGACAGACGATCTTGCTTCAAAATCCGTCTTAGAAAATATGACCAGGGCAAAGGAGATATATGGGGAGGGGCAAAAAGAAAAAGATTTTTTTCATCTTTTTCCGTCTCAAAAAATGATAAGACAGAATTCCTGTACGAATCTTGGTTATAAAAATCAACTTTCTAGTTTCTATCTTATATATTTTAATCAATACAAAAAAAATACAATTAATTTAAATATAATCCTAATTACTTTCTACTTATTAAACATATTCAGACTTATTTTCTATTTACTATTTATCTAAGGATACAGCCAATCAATTTTAACTTTTTTCTCTACCTAAGAAAATTGTTTTCTCATATTTGAATATAGTGATCTCACAATGGTTTTTCTTCCTATAACTTGGTATTCATAATTTTTTAGTTTTTATTATCTCACAAATTTTGTTTGATTTATTACATTGGGACTTTTTATACTTTCTGATAATGGAGGCAATCCTGATGAAAAATAAATAAAAATTACATACACTAAACCTTAAACATTTAACTACCTTAATAGTTATAACTGATTGAACTAATCTTTTTTGTATGAAATAAATTCATACCCTAATATAATTTACCTTACAATTCAGATGAATTTTGATTTTTTGAATTAAAACTATCTGTTAATATATAAATTTCAAAACAAAAAAGAGGTGTAATCACATACGATCCACCATACACCCTCTGCATTGATCCAGTCAAGTGATCTTACGATCGTTTAGGCCTTCAACAACCTTTGGAGACTGACTCGATATTTCATAGAACGAACTATGCCTCATCGTTCTCGCGTAGTGAGTCTTGGACAATGGGGGTGAAAAAACTCTGGTGTACTCTTAACATCTTTTTCCTTTTTTTAGGGAAAACTCTACTATCACATTTCGATCCACTACATGCAAATGATTACTTATATTATTTTTACTTTCAAAAAAAGTCCTTATCCTAAACGCTCCTATGGATGTGACTTTTTGGATCATTTCATTTTTCACATTTTTATCTTCTATGTTTTTTGCTGAGTCAGAATTATATTTGTTGAATTCCAACCCATCAATAGCCTAGATATTGCAGTTTTTTAATACAAGTTCCTACCGAATTTGAATTACAAGTAAATCGTACTAATAATAAATCAACTTGGAGCTGGTTGGGCGCTTCTTGTCCATATTTTCACTAATCGTTGATCTTGGGTCGTTTCTCTGGCCTTATACCTGTTCGTTATGAAGGTGTTTGATATATCATATATTATCTGTCTTCCTATCTTTTACGGTCACGTCCATCTGTCTTCGTGCACTCTTTTGTTTTTTCGGTCCAGATCCTCCAGACTGCCGCAGTCATGTATGCTCATGTTAGACCCCAACATAGTGTGTTTTTCGTTCTGACATGAGCTATGCCATTACCTCTGCCATTCAGATGAGTTAAAAGAATCTTTGATACATCTTTTTTGAATCCACTTTATAACAAACAATATGCATTTTTCCATCCATTTAAATAACTACTGGATCAGGCCCATAAAGGCCGGGCCGTATAATCTCATAAAAAAATCCAAATGCAATTTACACGGTAAGGTCTTAACATTTTCCAGTACAAGACAGTGAGGAGGAGAGAGAGAGATTGCTCCCATCTCTTAAGTTCGCAGGTAACCCTAGAAGATGTCCGGCGGGTTTTTTCGAGTAAGTAGAAATGATGTTCACAATCGATCGATATATTCTGATCTTCAATTTCTTGTTCTATGCGTATCGATTTTCTTTATTTTCTTGTTTTTCTCTTACGATATGTATTTTGATTCGCAGGGCACATCTGCGGACCAGGATACTCGATTCTCTAACAAACAGGCCAAGTTGCTCAAATCACAGAAGTTCCCTCCTGAGCTTGATAATCTTGTGAGTCTAAATGGGTTTTTTTCTTAAGATTGTATGGGATTTTCGTGTAAACAAGGATGAACTTTCACGTCATTGATATCTTATTGACGTTATTTGGTTCTATTTTGTTTTCAGATTGACACCACGAAGGTGAAGATGGATGTTATCCATCCATGGATTGCTAAAAGGGCCACTGAGGTTTTAGGGTTTGAAGACGAGGTCCTTATAAATTTTGTCTATGGTCTTCTGGAGGGCAAGGTTAGATTTACTTTGAATGACTGATTACTGCGTAGATTATATTTTACTTCTTTGCAATTCAATCTTTTTAAATTAGCATTTGCATCAACTATTAAGCAGATAATAGGGTGAATGTTTGGAATTTTTTTCCACTACTTTTTGGAATCCAATTCTAATATTACGTCAGATAAACACTGGAATATCAATTCCCATATTTTAATTTTTCAATTTCAAATGAATCGAATGCATGGTTAATTTCTAACCAGATGAATACTTAGTCGTGTTCACGTTTATAGTATTTCAAATGTTATTGGTATTTAGCATTGTAGCATTGTAAATTTTCAGCAAGTGGATGGTAAAAAAATTCAGATTCAGCTTACCGGTTTCATGGAGAAGAACACCGGAAAGTTTATGAAAGAACTTTGGGGTCTTCTGTTAAGTGCTCAGAAAAATGCAAGCGGAGTTCCTCAGCAGTTTCTGGATGCTAAAGAGGAGGAGATTAAAAAAAATAAGGTTGTTTCCTTTTTGTTTTATACATTTTGTTACTACTTTGAATAATCCATTTAAAGTAGTTTTCATTTTTTCTTATAGTTGGAGACAGACAGGATAACCCAAGAAATTCAGAAGAGGAGGGAAGGAGGAGGCTGGGAACCTGAACAGGACAGGGCAAAGAAGATGGTAATTTTTTTGTTGGAAAATGTTTTAGTTTATCATCCAGTCAGACTTTTCCTGTAGCTTCTGCTCTCTTTTTTTATTCGTTTTCCTTTAAAATACATTTTTTTCAATTACCTGGTTTCATATTCTTCAACTAAATCTACTGTAGGATAGTGTGGCAGAATCTTTGAAAATTGTAAATGCTGATGTCGATGCAAATCTAAAGCGGTCATCTATAAGATCTGCAAGTCCCGATCCTCGAAACGATGTTGAAGTCGGTAGAAGGCATATTTCCCAAAGAAACAGAAGGTAAATGCTAAATCACTGTCATTAACACAGATGATTACGTTTTTTGTTTTTCCTCTCTCTTTTGTATTTGATATAGAGTTTTAGCATTTCTGAAGCTTGAATGCTCTGTTTAAAACACGGGTTTTAAATATTAGTTTAATCTTCATTCATCAGTATTCTTACTATCTGGATTATAACAATTGACAGATCATAATTTTTTGCGAGATTTAAATTTTTCACTAGAATGAAGGGAAGTACCTTGAATTACAATAAGGAAGAGAAAAAGGGAAATGGGGTGGGACCCATCGACATTCTCTATAACTCTATTCCACTTAATGTTTTAGTAACTAAGTGTGGTGTCGCAGAAGGTTGGTCTCCCAAACCTGCATAGCATGGTTCAGGATACGCAATGGCAGATCATTTGTGCTTTTGCGAGAAGCACGCCATCTCCCTTTGGAGTTGCACTTGTGTATAAGCTTGTGCATCTGGAACCATGCTGCATAGTGGTTTTTTCATTTGTGAAATAAACTTTTTTTATAGATTTCAGGTTGAAAAGATAGACGGGCTATTATTTTACATAAGTGCTCACTGCTTTTAAAGTAAAAATCACAAAATAAATGAATTGTAAAATAGCGCTTTTAATTGTTTACCCTTTTATCCTGAAATGATATTACTAGTTCATATAATGAAACATGCAGCAACGTACCTACCTCATTGGCTATGTTTTATTATAGTTAATTTTTCATTCATATTTAAACAGAGGTTTTTGCTTTTTTAGTATGTTTTTTTGGTGCACATAAAAATTAAACAGAATCAACAGATTTCAACCTCAAATATTTTTTTGTCTGATAACTGATAAGGTCTTTATTAGTTTGTAGTTTATACAATTAATTCATGGCGTCCCGTGTATTTTTATTATAAGATTAAAGAAAATAAAATACGGTATCTCAGGGTTGTAACCAGAAGTTTTCTTCGGGAGGGGTACTTGTAAAAAGAATGGATTTTTTGGCATGGTTTTTACTTAAAAATAGTTTTTTTGACCCAACGTATGCAGAACATAAAGTTTATTTGTTAATTGTTATTGCGCATCCGACTTGCTAAATTTTTTAAAAATATTTTATGATTTATTATTACCTTCATTAACATTCGATCCAACAATCCAGAATAGATATCTCATATCTAACAAATAAGAATCTATTATAAATAAATTATGTAAAATGATAATAACTTGCCAGAATAACTGAATGGCCAGATAAATATTAGAAAATATGCTGGTGTGACCATATTGGATGACGACAACAGGTTAATAGAACTGAAGAAGCTGTAGCGAGTGAGGGAGAAATGGATTAAGGGATGTGGAAATTTGATGTATTTGTTCATTTTGTTGAATGGTTTCATTTTTATTTTGTTTGGGGATAGTTTTTAAATTAGACCTTGTATATTTCAAAATACATATGGGATTATAGCTCATTTTAAAATTGTATTTTTCCAAAAGGGCCTAGTCAGTGATGCAATCTGTCTTGAATCTGACCAACCTATGATGGATACCATCTGGATCGTAACTACGTCTCTGGTGTTGGAAACAAGCTTGCCAACTACCGGAATCTGTCTAAGCCTCTAAGGCAAGATGCCCATATCTTAAACATTCATGAGAGTTTTGTCAATTGTCATCTAGTTGATCACATCAAAAACTTTGAATTTAACTTAGTATTTTACTATCATGTTTTAACAAGATCAAGTGTGTAAGTTTTTTGTCAAATTAAATTTGAAGTCTCGAAGTCTATTTTGTTAAGTTATCGCTAAATATTCAAAGCAAAGAAATTTTCATGACCATTTTTTTCCCAGTTATATATATCTTTTGTTCGTGACCTGTTCAATTTGACTTACATATATTTGTATTCAATCACTTTTCTCTAGATGACTAGCTCTTTCTAACATCATCGCTGTTGGAGTTATAAATGAAGTTTTCTTCTTCTGCAGAAGCATACAATCACCTGTTCGGTCAAACAGCAAGTCGATCTCCAAATCTAGGAGCCATTCTGAGTATAAATCTTCTTAATGCACTTTCTTTTTCAAATCCCTCTTACATTTATTATCAATATGCCATTCTCTTTAAGAACATTTACAGTCTAAGTTATTCAAAGTTAAAGTGAATTGATATGAATGATTATGTTTTCGGGCTCCGGTCTATTTTTACGTTTCATGTTTGTTTTCACGCGATCAAAGTTAAGACTTGCATTAGTACAGTCTTTTTACATATGATTCAAATCTTTTTTGTATAGCTTGCAAGCCTTGCATGTGTAAGTTTTGAACTCTTTCAAGGAACACAACGTTGCAAAGAGTTGCATTTACACATTTATTCATAGGTTAAAAAATACTTATATAAACAGTATAAGAGTTTGCAAATATGATCATTCAGATTTTTTCTTTTCACGACCTCATTTTCTTTTTTGCAAATAGCTATTTACATTTATATGCATCTATTATTTCCACACGACAGATAAAAAATATTTTAGCATCTAATGATTTACCTATAATTCAAACTCACACTGATCGAAATTCGTAATATTTTTAATGTTTCCCTTGTTACAACTTCAAAAAAATGTTAAGTATATAATTACACCCTCAGATTTTATATTTCATTGTTTTGTGTTGCGCATTGAATCGTATGAATTCGTAGATATGTTTTGTTCGTTTTGTCTATTTTAATTAATTTTAACCTAAGTCTGGTTTTTTTCTCTTTTTGGCAGCAGTCTTTTAAGTCTTGGTTGTTATTGACTTATTGCAATGAATTCTGGTGGTCTTTGTATTGCAGAGAGTGGCATGGTTCTAGGAGTCCATCAGTATCACCTAGGCGACGTAGATATTCTCGCGAAAGGCTTTACAGATCTCCAACAAAGCGTTCTTTTTCTCCTCAAAGGATTCCAAGATACTCTTCAAGGAGACGATCTCCTTATTTTAATCGAAGCTCAAGGGCACACCCACGATTCAGGTCACGATCTCCTGTTCGTCGCAGATCCCATGACAGACGGAGATCCCCTCGCCGTCGGTATCGATCCCCACCATCGGCGCACTATAGATCTTCATCACCTCAGAGGTCACCAGTCCATTCTCCTTTAAGACGTAGGTCACCAGTCCATTCTCCTTTAAGACGTAGGTCACCAGGCCATTCTCCTTTAAGACGTAGGTCACCAGTCCATTCTCCTTTAAGACGTAGGTTACCAGTCCATTCTCCTTTAAGACGTAGGTCTCCAGGTTGCCGGAGAACTCCTACAAGATACATGTCGCCTTCTCCTTTACCATGGAAATCACCTGATTCACCTTCCCATATGTCTCCAGGACACAGTCCCCAGTCTCCTCCCACCAGAAGAAAATTGGATCCAATTGTTTCACCACGCCATAGGAACAGGTTTTTGAAATTTTTTGTTGTTGATTTCTTTTTAAATTCTGATATGGTATTTCTTTAATCACTTACTTGGGTTCTATCTTTTTATATGACGTTGATTACAGAAACCATAGTCCTTTGAAACGAACACGAAGGAGTTTGAGTAGGGATGCTTATTTTAATGATAGTGAACGTAATTCTAAAAAATCTCGAGATAATTATATTTATGAAAGGTAGGTTTGTCATATTCACACATTTCACTTGTTTTTTTTATTGTCATCTACTTATTCATTTTTTGTTATATTTGGGTAGTTTGTCACTTTATCTTGCAAAATACCTGACCACAGGTCGCCTGCATCTGCTCGACGTCCATCTGCAAGACAACCTATTTCTTTAAGATCTCCACAACTTGATAGGGAAAACGAAGCAAGGTACCCTTCATGTTCTTATTCTTAAAGGTTGAATAGTTTTTTTTCAAAAAAATATTTGTGAAATTTAACAAAAACCTACAACAAGTTGAGCTCAACTCGATTAGACTCGACTTGATAGCTTATCGAGTTCGAGCTTGGTATTTATGCTCATTAAGCTTAACGACTCGAGTTCGAGTTTAGCCTTGTCGAGCTCGACTCGACTCATTAATCTCGATAAGAAAACATATATATAATTTTTTTTATCGAGTTTTTAATTTACAAATGACCCTATTTAAAATACAAATACAAATAATCCAATCCCAATTAACCCAATTACCCAAATAACAACAAAATCAGTCTATCCTTAATAAAATGAATTGAAAATTCAGATATTATTAATTTGTTAAAATGTTATATTTTTCAGATTATTTTTTTAGTTCGAGTTTGAGTTCAAAAATCCCTTATCAAGTTGAGTTTGAGCATTTCCTGCAAAGCTTGACTTGACTCATTTGTATCCCTCTATTCAAGACACTCCAGAGAACATAGAATTTTGCCTATTAGTCCTAGACAATCAAAAGAATCGGAAAATACCATCATTAGGTCATTCGTTCATTAAATAAAACATTCCTCTGCTGCAACAGTATTCTAAATAAGTGTAAGTGTTTACTACAAGCAATTAATTTATGATTAGAAAGGTGCAACATCGTGGAATGAGGATCTGCAAAACATTCACTTTCAGGTTCCAGCAATTAATTATCCATTGACACTAAACTAAATTCAAACTAAAAAACTCCACAAAATCACTAATGTTCATGGAAAAGAAAATTCTTCACAAGCAATTATGTTCTATTTACGGTTCTTCAATGTGGTGACTCAAATTATCAAGGAGTTATCTGTGGATCTACTGTGATTCAGATCAAATCTTAAGAGTTTTATTGGATTCCATCAGTGATGGAATAGAGGGGTGGGACGTGAGAGGGAAGTATGGTAAATTTGAGATATACCTTAAGCTGATTTTTTTCCGAAAATAATTTGCCTTGCCTTGATGTCCACTTTTCTTTTTATATTCAATACCGTTTTAGTCGAGAACATGGGATCGAGTCTAAAGGTACATAGATAAAATTCTTTATATTATATGTTTAATAGATAACATTATTTTCTAGTCCCTTGGCTACATCGCAATGTTTATATATATATAATTTTCTATTCATCTGCTACTCTTGATTTTTTGCTTTAAAGTTTAAGCATAACAATAATACAAGTGCTAAATTATGGCAGTCATTAAATTTTGTTCTCTTACGGTCTTACCTAAATTTATAATAATATTTGATAGTTTTTGTGGTGTTTTAACTGTGCATGTTCCAAACTGTGGACGTTGAGGTTTTAATTTTTTTTCATATTTTGTTTTAGTGGTTGTAATATAATTCTATTCTTATGTTTTCTCACATATGTTGTTATTTTGGTAATTTTTTTTTGCAGTTGTGTGGAATCTCTTGAAAATCAAATGAGAAAAAAGTCCCCTATATATACAGTAGAAGAGAGCATCTCACCAGAGCAAGGTGCTTCCCATCGAAATAGTAGGCAAAAAAAACAACACTCTCCTTTAAGCAGCCATAGTACTGGAGAGGAATTCAATTTTGATGATACAGAAAGGAGACACCAAAAAGATGTAAAGCATAGCTCTGGAATGAAAAAGAATATCAAAATTATCTACAATAATAAGGAACGTTCGATTGATTCAGATTCTGGGGAAGATACAATGCAAAGACAGAAATTGGAGTGCAAAGACAGTAAAATTTTAGGTTATCAAAAACAAGCTAGGGACAAGGATGATAGTTTTGATTCAAAATCAGATATTAAGGAGGCTAAAAGGAAGAGAAAGGAGGAGAGAAGATTGCACAGGGAGGAGAGGCGCCGTAAGCGTGAAGAAAGACACCAGCGCAGAAAAGAGGAATACCATGCTGCAAAGAAAGCCAAACCCATAGATTCTGTAGAAATCCCTTCGGATGAAGAGGAGATCGGTAACATTGCCGATGGCTCGAATGTTGATATTAGGATAACTAATGACAACAGAGAGGATGCAGAGTCTCAACAGAAAAGGCTTGAGATTGAGTTGCGGGAAAAAGCTTTGGCATCACTAAGAGCAATGAAGAGGCTGTAAGTCGTTGGCTTTTGACCTTATTTGTTTTTTTGTTTTCGTTGGGTATGTAAGTGTCATCTATGCTGATATAATCACAAGTGCTTTAGATTTGTTAAATGGTGGCAACTGAACCCGATTGATAGATATTCTATCAGCTATTTTCTTGGCACAACTTTCTGTGGCTCTTCTTGTTATTCTGGTTGAGACTTTTTGTTTTCTTAAATTAATTTAACTAAACTCTGTTTTTTTACCTAAGTATATATGCTTATATTGTGATGTATGTAGTAGTCATGGACCCACATGGTCAGTACATTTTGAGTACATGCGACAGTAAACTACAGTCATGTGTGTTCTTCTGATCATCTGTCTGCATTCTTTCATTCTTCATGGATAATTTGTAAGCTTGCAATTAAATTGAAATCCAGGAAAGTAAAGAGAGCATTGAGGAGGGTTCTTTATTTAATTTGGAGTTACACGGATGTGGTAGTTTTGCGCTTACCAATACAGCAAACATCATCTGCACTGTTTTGTGTTGCCTCTGTGTTTTACATCAATGTTCTTTGGGAGTTGAGAATTGAAATGCTCATAAATATCATCAACTATCAATCCAATGAATGTCTCTAATTAAAGACAGTTCCTCTCTCTGAATTTTTGTTCCTTAAATTCTCCTGCAACTCATGCCCAGTTACATGCATGAAATTAAATGAAGAGATGGCCGGAGAAGTACAGATCCGGAAATGAAAAGATACATAATTATATAGTCAATGTCTCAATGAATACCTCGTGGATGCATAGTGTACATTTATACAGCAGAATCTCTCTACTCTCTAGTTCTATGATATATCCTCCTCCTACATCATTCTATGATTCTTCTTTATATCAATCACTCTTTAGTTAATTATTTTCCACGTTACAATCATAATATTAAGCTACCACGTTATCAGCAAAATGGAAACCTACCCAAATTAGAGATCATATTAATTAACAATGTAGTTAGCTAGATTCTAGGGTTTGAACTTTGAAGAAAGAAGTCAATTATTTAATCAATCTTCAACCACTAAACAACATGTAATTCATTGATTAACCTAGTTTTCTTATTTCTATCAGAATCATATATTATATTATATTATCAAAATCAAAATCAAAATCAAATCATATATCTGTATGTATGCATCACACATCTTCTTTTCAAGTCGTGTAAATTTTGAGATTTGCATATTTAATTTCTAGTAAAATATAAGTCCGAAATCGTAGAACATGTAGCATCATTATATTGAATCTGAAAATCGAAAACCATAGACGTACTGTAAACCTAATAATTAATCGCGCATCAAAGTTTCAATCTTTTGAATTAGGCGGGTCTGTCTCCAAGCCTAAGCTCAAGATCTAATTCTCTTTCTCCAGCTTTGCCACTTTTGGGTTTCTTCGTAATATTAATACCCATCGACATATGGTTGGTCGTATTCTCTCCGATCATCAAATCCAGCCCAACATGTCCGTATAGAGAAGAAGATCGTTTACGTTGTACAAATAAAGAAGCCTTGCGATAATCACTACTACTGTAGCAGTTTTCTCGGATAGTAGCGCACTGCAAGAAACGGAGTTACAAAAAATATAATATATATGATCGCTAACCAGTAACCAGTCATAATAACGCAATAAAAAAACAAATAAATCTGCGATTGATTTTCAATACCGTGGTGGAGGAAGTTGGGCAGCTTAGGTTGAGATCGTGATGAAGAAGTTGCAATTGTTGTCGGCTGTGGTAGTTGTGGTGGCCAAGTAGTGTTCTACAATCCCCATCAACAGGAGTGCTGTTGTAGGTTTCCTGTGAAGAAAATTGTTTCAGCCTTGCTCGATCTCGTCGGTGAACATTCATATGACCTCCAAGAGCCTGAGCAGATCGAAACTCTTTTCTACAGAAACTACAGGTATAAGATCTAGGTGGCCACACACAACTACTACCTAAACGACCGGAAGAGTCAGTAGCAAAAGCCAACTCTTCCCACGTCTCCACATGATCACCTGCCGCCGGGATTCCATTCGCGGCGAAGGACGAAGAAGGCACGCACAGAGACGTATTCTCTCCAAATTTGTTTAAACTCCACAACCAATACCGAGATTTCTCCTTGGCAACGTCCATTGTTCTATACCAAAGCAGGTAAGAATGAAAGATGTAAAGAAGAGTGAGCAATATTTATAGGAAAGAATATATAGAATCATCTATATTAGCTTTAATCAATACCTACGACCTACTACGTCTACGTGGCATAAAATTTAAGTGGCAACATTATTAAAATTTTAAATGATTGGTTTAGAATTGTTTATATAGGAAATTCGGAATCTGAAAAACTGTAATGACAGCTGAGATAAAAAAAATCTTACACATTCTTATATATTTTCAACATCATTTCTCATTTGATCATATAACCACAATCCAATCCAATCCAATAAACATATATCTACATAATTTAACGGTTAAAAATAGATGCCAACGGTTAACATTGTACGCCGTACGTGTAGGATTTTTTCTTTCTTTCTATAAAATAGTAATCAGTACACGAAAAACATGATAATTAACCTTTGTAGCTCATGATTGTAATCACGTACATATTCCATTCAAGTGATGACTAGAACAAGATTAAATACTATAACTCCTCTTTATCTACTAATTACCGTAAATAACCATCCTAACTAACTATAAAAACGGTCGGAGTCAGGCGAACTCTATGTTTATACATAGCAGTATAGCACTCACAAATCTTATATGATGTCAATGACACTGTATTAAATAAGAAGGATTACACATTAATTAAACTAGATAATAAATCAATAATTATAAGACAAATCCAGCATATATATAGGAAATAACATTGTTTTCACATTTCACATATATCATGGAGATATCATTGACCTACATGACTAGGCTTTTGCCATGTTTCCTTCATTTAATGCACTACAATTTTTTCAATCAAAACAGTTTGCTGTTTGCCTCTGTTGATATAATATATCATATATGTATGCTATGCCTAATTGCCTATTATGCTATATTTTACATTGCGGTGCGGTCACCATCATCTACCGTTGATCTTAATTATGATCTATATTATCTAGACTATATAAAAATATGAAACGGGACGGTGATTACTTTAAGAAAATGCGTGAATTTTGACATATGTAAGTATGTGACAAACTGATTAATGATAGTCTTAATTGACATGACAGGGCAAACAAATAAAAATGAGAGATTCCCTAATCACTAATCTCTATTGAACTTTACTTTAAACTTTTCCTAAATATATAGTGTCTACAAGCAGAAAATTAATGTACAGTTACAGAACTTATAATCTGTAAACTTAAGAGGATGCGGAAAGTTTAATTTTAGTGTTGAAAACACATGAGTTGAATTTTATCCTTAAAGGCTTGAATTTTCATCTTCTGTGTGTTTACCTGATGTTTCAAGCTTTGCTATCTTGTCTCTCAATTCTCTTAGTTTTGCTTTCTTGGAATTCAAGAGAGAAACAAACTGTAAAAAGAGGAATCGGTAACTGAGTAACGAGAATAACATAATATACCAGAACGCCAGAACTTTGAATTGTGGTTTAAAAATCATTTCCAGGAGAAGTTGAGTTGATTCATCAAAAATTAACAGAAGGTGTCTAAATCAAATGAATAGATTATCAAATTGCTTGGGTTTAATTACCTTTGAAAATGCAACTTGTTCAAATTCTACCTTCTCGTTTCTGAATCTTTCACTCTGATCTAAACACTTTTCAGCTTCTATTTTCAATTTTTCAATCGATTGGGTCTTTCTAATAACTTCATCCTGTGTGAGTGTAAATAAATTGAAGTGAAAAAAAGAAATGAATTAATTCCTTTTTTTTAATTCCTATCTAACAAACTGTAATAAAACAACGCGAATGAAATGTGAAATCCAAAATATTACAAAAATACTCACACTTAGTCTTATGTTAGATTCCATAAGAAAATCAAGGACTGTGAAGGTAAGTTGTTTCTCGTTACACGAAGGTTGACACTTCCATCGCCATTGTAGTGTGACCCCTTGCTTCTCAAATGTAAATGAGAACTGCAAAGAGTGAACAAAGAAAACTAACAACATTCAGAATTTCAGATGTTACAAAATTGTAGTAGTCGAGTAGTCGATCTGTCTGGTAGACACAAATTAAAGGAATAAAAAAAAAAAAAATTTACGGTTAAACAGATCGATAAAAAACGGCATTGTAGAGAAAAAAAGAGAGAAACAAATATATAAACAGATAAAACATAGTGGGGTATTTTTAATTGCTTCTGATTAAGACGACATTAATTTTAGCCAAAAAAAAAGAGAGGGAAAAAGATGCGCTCACTCTTCTTTGGCGATCACCGATGTCCTCGAATCTGTAGACAGAACCGGATTGCTGAAACCCTAGATAACTCTCAGCTGTCTCGATGTACAGCGCAATCGACTGATCCCAAAGACGCGCTCTCTTCTTCACCTCTTCTTCAGAACCTTGCAAAGTTGACAGAAAGTAAAATCAAACACACAAAAATAATAATAAAATGTATGGATTTTGGAATTTTGGATGTTCAACGGATGAAGTTAAAAAGCGGACCATGACAAGACCAAGCGTGGAGGCCATTGGTGATGTAGAGATCGAAATGAGATGGAAACCAAGATCCCTTTACAAAGATGATATCTTTGGACTCGGGATCGTCGTCGACAATATCAAGCCTGAGGCAGGTGTGTCTACAGTCGTCAACCATTTCCTACTAATCTGTTGTTCATTCTTTCGTTTAAGCGGGAAGATTTTTACCTCTAAAACCCGAAGAGATAAACGGTCAAACGGATCCAACTCTGAGCATGAAAAAGATACACTTGGAAACCGATTCTTGGCCCGATCCAAGAAGGCTAATCCCGACAAAAAAAGATTCAATTTCAAGTCTAACTACCTAAAATGGGGGATCAAAATTAGTAATTACCCATATAACTAAAATCGACTCTGACATCTGTGGTAAATAACCAAAGAACCATCAAAATAAGCGGGACGTCGGACGGGCGGAAAATGCTACAACTCCTACAAGATAAAAAACTGACATCCGTCGGCGATTCGCTGGATAGAAACATGTGGCGATCACTGGTGTGCATGCTCCGAGAATCCGTCATGGATAAGACTACCATGTCAGATATCTCTGGGAACCACGAGTTTCGTACTGTTGGTGTGTTGGCTTCTATTCCGTTAGGTTTTCTGTAAGTAACTGATCATCTGTTGAAGATCAGATCTTGTAGATTCGATCCAGGATTACAATTTTTTCGAGTTCTTCTGATTGTCATTTTTGGTTGCGGGAATGGATTTTTTCGGATCGGTTTTGACGAAAAGTAACTCTTAGACTGGACGTGGTTCATGAAGAATCGTCCATGTATAAGGACGTCTATCGTCACCTTCAACACCGTGCATTGGTGGATCATTGGATGGACAGTCATATGAGACGACTGAAGACCACTTGGGTAATAGTGTAATTTCATTCTCTCTTTTAAGTGCATTAGAGTCAGAGACGTACCAGAAAACGATAAAAAAATGAAAAAGAAATCAAATCGAAATTAAAACAATGATCGAAAGCTATCGAAATCAAATTAAAAACATTAGGGATTGTAAAACCTTCGCGAAATCGATTTCGGAGGCGTTACAGACTTACTAGGGGCGCAATCCGGGCACGGGTTTTAGAAGGGTCCCCAAATCGGATCCTGTCCCAGCATTGATTAAATTGTAGTGATTTTTTTTAAAAACATATCGTGTGTGACTACTAAAGTGTGATTTACTAATTTGGAAACACTGGTGACTTGATCATTGACAACACAGAATTAATTAATTTAAAATATCGCGCGACAAAATAATATAATACCTTTTGGCTCAATAAATAAATAAATAATAATTTTGTTGGATTTATATGTTAAAATTTATGTTTAAAGTATTGGGTTAGATATGAAATTTAAAATTCGAATAATAATAGAACGAATTCAAATTATCTAAATATTAATCGAATTCGAATTTCAGATACAAAGATATTCGAACTCAAATGCCTGGTTTCTTTCTGTTTTACTGGTATCTAACCAAAAAGATGATCCACGTCCTCTGTCTGATTTTCTCTACCTGCATTCGCGATATGTTGGCGCGATTAGTCTAGTGAGCATGACATATATACATGGCTTCTAAGTTCCAAGTTTTAACAAATATCTTGGTTGTAACTAATGTAGTAATGTTTGTAACCCTCGCCCATTTGTTTATCATAATAGCAAAGCAAGTCGTATATTTTACCCCATTAGAAGACTAGACGGAATTCCATGAAAGTTCATTTTTTGTCCCCACACGTGTTCGACTATAAAAGTTTAAAACACACAGGATCCTACGTGTCGGTAGATTACCGGAAAGATAGAAAACCAGTTCACCAAAATTCTCAACTGGTGGGTTGGGTTGGTTTTTGGGTAGCTTATCGTGGCAGATGATAGATTGAAGTAGGCAATTATATATCGAGATCAACGGTGGGGATGTTCTTTCGGTGGGACCCATCTTGCGTGAGTTTTTTTTAAAATGGGGGCAGCTGTCTACGGTGATGCGATCTCTGTTTTTTATTTTCCTATTAAAGCGTCTCCACTTCCGACCATATTTCCTCCCCCTCCCCTATCTCTCTCTCTCTCTCTGAACAAGGAAGAATCAAGGGGCGAGAAATGGCGGCGATACTGCGCGGAGTGATGGGCGAAAGTGACACGTCGCGAGAGGATTGTGTGAATACTTCTCGGCTGGCGCGGAGGCGTAGCAGGTCGGATCTTCGTCGGTTCGGGGTAGTATCCGCTTCCCGGATGGTGGAGAACGACCAAGTGAAAAAGAGGCAAAGGTTATGGACTGATGGAGATGCTAGTGTTATGGAGGAAGAACACGTGGTGGAATTGGACCAATGTCCTGGTTATGGGATGACATCGGTCTGCGGAAGGAGAAAAGATATGGAGGACAGAGTTTCCATCAAATCGGATTTTCTTAACCGCTACTCCCACAGTCGGATAATTCCGGGAGGACTTCACTTTTTCGGAGTCTTTGACGGCCATGGTTGCTCTCATGTATGTATTATAATTCATATATAATCGTAATTGTACAAGGGGGAATTTATCGATCGGCGAAATCATCTTCTTTTCTTTTTTGGGGGGACTAGGTTGCAACTAAATGCAAGGATCGAATGCACGATGTGGTGGCGGAGGAGATGGAGGTTACCAGCGGTAACGGAAAAGGCGACTCTGATAATTTAGTGGAGTGGACGAGCGTGATGAAGAAGAGCTTTTCCCGTGTAGATGCCGAGTCGATAGCGTTTGGCGGAGACGGAAACTGCAAGTGTGCTTTACGGACATCCAACCACGTCGGTTCAACAGCGGTGGTAGCTGTCGTGTCGTCGAATTATTTGGTCGTGTCCAACTGCGGCGATTCTCGTGCAGTTCTTTCCAGAGGAGGAGTCGCCGTTCCTCTGTCGTCGGATCACAAGGTCTTAAAAGCATAGAAATTGATCAGAATAGTTTGAGTATGATAATAAATAATTTACGAGTTGAATATCTATGTGGTTGCAGCCGGATCGCGCAGACGAGTTGAAGCGGATACAAGATGAGGGAGGGAGAGTGATCTACTGGGATGGAGCTCGAGTTTCCGGCGTTCTGGCCATGTCAAGAGCCATAGGTAAAAGGGATTCATCCAATGTTTTACCGTTCCTGGTGACTCCAGTGACTAAGTTGTCTGAATGTGCAGGTGACTACCTTCTAAAGCCGTACGTAACAGCAGAGCCAGAAGTGAGTTTTACGGAAAGAAAAGATATGGACGAGTGTTTGATATTGGCCAGTGATGGGCTTTGGGACGTTGTCTCAAATTCGACGGCGTGCGAGGTCGCGAGAATGTGTCTCCGCAGCAGCAGTGGTGATGCCGAATCGGGACCGATACCGGAACCGGAATCAGTGGTGGATAACGAGAGAGATAGCGGCAAAGACAAGCAAGGTGGGTCCGAAAAAGCCTGCGTACGTGCCGCCGTATTGTTGAAGAAACTCGCTATTGCAAGACATAGTGCCGATAACGTCAGTGTTGTTGTCATCGATCTTCGGCGAACAAAAGTTCGTCGGAATTCATGTTCTCGACGAGCATAGTCCGATTATAATATATTATTTATCAGCCGCGACTTGGAGTTTGTATTTTAGATCATTATTAGTTTGAGATTCGTAGAAAGTTAATGAATTATGTTGAGAAACGTGCGTGTAGCAGTGGTTTAAGCAGTAGATTCTTAAATCGACATTAATGTTTTTCTCTCTCTCTCTTTTTGGTCTTTGTCCATCGAAGTCCGAACCAATTTGTATTTGTTGTCTGTTGACATCATGATTGATTGATTGAACCGCATATAACTTAATCAAGATTCTATGTGCTCGTATCAGATCTATGGAAATCAATCAATAGTTCGTTCGTCAAACGAGGAGACATTCTCTAACTAACCTCCAACGATCGTCAATCCTAGGGGTGCTTCCAAAGGTGTTCGGGTAGCGAGACGTTGTGATAGGAAGTTTAGGGATTACACGACACATTTTAGATGCCAGGAAGAGCCAAACTGGTTCATCTGGGAAATGAACGCAGGTGATCTCAGGAGAGCTTCTCTGGTAGACCTCCAACGTTCGTCGGTTCTGGAGGTGCTTGGGTAACGGAACGTTGTGCCAAGGAAGGTAAGAGTTGTATAATTCCGGGAATTAAAATTACAGCGGGAAGATGCGGGGCTCACTGGATGGGGGAAGGGATCGAGCGTGGACCTAATGACAGAGGGAGAGGCAAGTTAAATACTACCAGCATCTGCAACTCAATTTTAACAAATCTACAAAGTAATTACTAATTAGTAACAAATGTAAGTCTTTATATATAATTTTAATCGAAAGCAAAGTATATTATCAAAAAAAACATTAAAAGAAAAAAGATAAAGATAAAAATCCACGTTACGCGTTTTTTTTCCCGGTATTTTGTTACGGCTCTGACCTCGTCCAACTCCACCGATATAAAACCTAATTCTTCAATCCTCTCAGGGACTCGAATTCAACTCCGAAGACGGGAGAAAAAAACCACGGAGAATGGAGATGAGCAAAGGAGCAGAGCCGGCGATCGGAATGCCAGTGCAGCAAGGTCCTCCGCAATTTTACTACGTTAGGGAGAATCCGCACCAGGCCGGCATGGTTCCATCGAACGCGATCTACGGGGATCCTAAGGGGATACCTTTGCAACAGACGATGTACAGGGATACGCCCGCCCCTTTCTCTTGTGTCTACTGTGGTTCATCCGGTCTCACCACCGTCAGGTACTTCTATGCCCGTTAATTCCGTCTCGGTTCCTTTCTTTTTAGTCTTTATGTAATTAGATTAGGGTTTTGATTGGGGATGGATTCGGTGGAAATCTAGTTTTTTCTTACAAGAAATCAGGTCATTATTATGTTTCAATTCGGGAAGGAAATCAGGAACCCTCGTCCCATGGTTCTATATTTTTTGCAAGGAGGAATAAAAAATTGAATGCAGAATTTGTGAAATTAACGAGATTCTTGAAAATGATTAATCAATATATGCAACTTATAGATTTAAAATGATTCATTATATATCATCCATGATAGCTACGAAAAGAGTGAACATTTTACTTACCCTGCTTATATGATATTAAACCTAACTATAAGTTTGCTTGCTATGAACTGAGTACTTACGTTATCCTTAATTTTCTTTATGTTATTAAACATAGCTAATAGATTTCTTTCTATGAAGTGGATTAATGAATATATCTGTTGTTTCTCGGATTGAAGATCGATTGATTTTTAATTTTCTCAACGCAAAATATGTGAAAGATATGTTCTTGGACTGATCATTAATATTATTTAATGTATCAATTTTTTAAAATCCTTCCATTACTGATTGGTAGATGATTATCTGATGAGCTTGTCATTAGAGGCATTTTTTCAGCTTTTTTGGATATTTAAATTAAACCGTAAATCTTCAAATAGTTTTTTAAATAGATTCTATGATTTTAAATCATTTAGAACATATGTCAGGGATGGTGGCTTGATGTGTGGTAATCTAGAACACATTTGGAGAATATATGAAGCATGCTATTTAGGATTCAATCAGGAAAGATCAATTTTTAAATTCCATTCATATTTTCTACAGATCCAAACCAAGCTTGGCAGCTGTCGTCGGTTGCATGATGCCATTCATGTTGGGTGTCTGTTTCCTTTGTCCCTCCATGGATTGTCTATGGCACAAATATCATTACTGCCCAAGCTGCAACGAAAAGGTGAACATAGCTAACACACCGGAATACCTGATCTTCAATCATTTGCTATATAATGATAACAAACATATATGTTGGTCTTACACAGGTTGCTGATTTTGAAAAGTCCGATCCTTGTATTGTGATGGATCCTCCCAACTGGAATGAACTTAGTTTCGCCTTGCCTGCTTGACTATGAAGCTTTATGCATGCATGAAAATAAATCTCGTTCTTAATTCAGGTATGACGTAATGCGTGTTTAAATGGTTATGCAGCAAGACAAGCATATATACATAGCATGTTAATAACACACAAACATATATTATAGATTGTTATATTGTGCTGTTTTTTTACAATAGATTGTATTGCCTTTGCCTGTGGTACTATCAAAAATCGTTTTTTATAACCTAAAACTTGTTGAAATATTTATTCTGTTGAATACAAAATATATTACCTTTCATTTAACTTAAGTAATATACAAAGACAAAACTCTGACATGCATATAGGAATGGATAAATTTCAAAATAACACGTGAGATTGATTATACTTGAAAGTGGCCCGATTTATTGCTACCAGTTCAAGCATAATAGAGTTTTGAAGCTAGATAAACATACTTCTACCTTGTTTTAGATCATATAGACCATCACTAATCAAGCTTTTTCATGCGACCATACGGTCCAGCGCATGTAGGCGTTAGGTGGATCCGGTTGGATCCGCCTAACCTATTTACCCAAATATATAAAAAAAACACCTTATTCCTCCACATCTTCACAGACGTGCATTTGGAATCTTCACATCTTCACAAACACCTTAGTCCTTGGCTCCTTGCAGATCTGCACTCGCACGTCTGCACTCGCAGATCTGCTCGCAAACCCTAGCTTCGCCTCCTTGTTCTTCTTTCAGCGGAGTAGCTACTGTAAATCAGGTTAGAAATCCTGATTTCCCACCTTATCTATATATTATATAATAAATTTATTATAAATATTAGTAAATATTATATATATATATATATTTTATAAACTTAGGGTATATATTGTAAAATTTCTGGAAAACTAGTATATTTTCTATAAATGCAGGGTATATTTTCTATAAATATATATAAATCCAGGGTATATACCGTTTCAATATTTTCCCAATGAGTATTATGAGGCGTCCTATGCGGTCATGGCCATCGCATGACCGCATGACCTCCTGAAAAACCTTGTCTCTAATATATGCAATTGTGCAAATCTTTGATATGAACTATGAAAACTAGCTATCTCCAGTTCTCCAACGTTTATTTTAAAACATATGGATCCTTCATTTGGGGGTAGTTTCCCCCAATCTTTTCTTAGTTGATCTAAAGGTCAATCAGGTGTTTCGACAAACTTGGTTCACACCTGATTTTTACCCTATATAAATAAATAAATAATTTGATGGGCTCCAAAACAGGGAAGATGAGTTGATGGAATAAGCAGAAATGAAGCAAAGATCTGACATGAAAGATAAGAGCTTCTCAGCATAGCCAAGGAGACTGCCTATAACATCATGTATATCCATGTATGTATATGGCTATATGCTATATATATGCATATAGGCAAGTCATCCTTGGCTACCAGAGAGCAAGCCATTATCTTCATGTGAGACCTCTCTTCCGGCTACTGATTGATGATAACTTATGATCGATTATTGTGGTCTTTGCAGGATGACCATGGGGTGTTATTTATAGCAATTGAGATGGTTGATTAAAATAACACTGCATATGGAAATTCTTGCCTCAACCACACTGGCCTCTCAACATGCATTTGGAGAATATATTCTCGCATTCAAACAGTATTTGGGGGAGAACATGATATACATAATAATATATATAGGTATATAACTAACTATATAAGAATGATCAGGTTGGAGTGTTGGACGCTCGATTTTCGTTCTAAATTCAGAAAAAGTAATTCAATTGGTTTTATTACGTTGAATCCCTACCAGTCTTATGGATTTAGGTTGTAAATTTCTCGTATTTTTTTACAATGAAATGAGGCAGCAGATGTTTACTATTCAAGTTTACACATGAAACTGACCCTATATACATATCATAAAAGGTATTTAGGTAATTGGGAATTGAAATTGGTTGACTTTGTATATATGTATGCACAGTGAGTAAATGGCGATTGAAATTTGAGATCTTATCAAGATTGATCTTGTGTCCAAAGATCTTGCTTTGTTCTCTATGTACGCGCTTTAAGGTGTCGTTAATTATTCTTGGTCTCTAAAGTCAATGATATTTTTGCATAATTATATTTGCCAATTTTGTTGATTATGTTTCAATAAGAGAAAAATATTAGTATGAAAAAACATATTCGTATTTCTCGTATTGAAAAAATAGAACAATTTTTAGGTAAGTCCTTAGTTGGTCATTCTTAGGTAAGTTTAAAAACGTTTACCCGGACTGTCTATCTATTTTATTTGATTTTTTTTCCTCCATCTCACATTAATCTCGAGGTGTATTATTTTTTTTTAAATGTGAGGTCAAGATTTTATGGGCGTTTTTGGATTTATTGAAGATGGATTTTCATAAAATTTCTTCTGAAAAATTAAATTATAAATAAAGATATTCATTTCAAAAAGATCTTATGGTCCCTGTATGGGCTGTATTCATAAAGATGCTTATTTCCCCTAATAATTTCTGTACATTTTTCTTTTAAGTGGAAAATGTATTTTGATTTTTATTCTTCTTTTTATTTATGGTAGCGATAATTACCCTCTTAATAAAGCCTCTACAACTGTACCTTATTCTGTCTATTTTCTCCCTTAGATTGACATTCGACATTGCAAGATGATAATATCAATAGTGTGTCAATACCTAGGCTACGTTTGATCTATTCCAACCATATTGGTTGTGTGAATTTCTTCTCATTGATATTGATTGTAAATTTCCCCTCCAAGTGTGACTGTTGAGTAAGGGTGGGCGTGGCGGGCCAAACCCGAACTTGGACATGTTAGGTTTGGCTGGATATTTTCGGTTATGAAACCCGATATAAAAGACCCTGACCTGAATTTTTTTCACTCGATTTTTTCAGACCAGGTTCAGGGAAAACCTAAACCAAACTCGATTCACCTAAAGAAATTTATAAAAAAAGTCTTAAAATTTAATAAAAATTAAATTAATAAAAATTTTATAAAAATTTAATATACACATTTTTAATAATTTTTTTTTAATTTAAACAATAATATTATTATCATTTTCAACTTCCCTCTCGTCGTCGTCGGATCCATCTTCACATTTGAATCTTCGACTAAAAATTATTTAATATTTTATCTTATTTAAGATTTTAAAAATTATTTAATCAAATTATTTAAATAACAGAGATTTTTATGATTTACAAAAATAACAAAAAACAAACCCGGACCTAGCATCCAAATCGGGTTCTGGTTTTATAATTTTAGATATTCTCGGATTTAGACCCTAACTCGATTTCAAAACTCAAATTCGGGTTCGGGTCAGGATAAACTCAAGTAAAACCCGACCCATGTCCATTCTACTGTTGAGCAATTTGAGTGTTATCAGCCGAACTTGAACATGTTTAACGAATTTAATTTAATTTATAAGCCTTACGAGTTACGATCTAAAAAAATTCAAACTCAACTGGTTTATTAAACGAGCTAAAAACACTTGGGTTCACCGAGCTTGGATATGTTAGTCGAGCCTGAATTCTATGTTCATCCCTAATTGTAGAAGAAGAAAAGGAAAGTGTTGAAGAAAAGAAAATTGTAAATTATAAAGTTATTTGATGATGTTATGTTCCAAAGAGAAATAAAAGATGATAACATTCAAATATACAATAGTCGTTAAAGGTTTGTTCATTTTGATTTCAACGGCTGACATTAATGACTATGAAATGAAGGGCTGGGATTTAGGTATTGACATATTCTCTTTTTAGCTACTCATCTGAATCTAGCCCTATTCTTATAAGCCCATTTAATGAAAATGGTTGGTTTAGTAATCGATTAATAATGATTAACCAATCAGTCGTATGGAGGACAGAGAATACAGAATGGGTTCGGACCGGATCCATAATCGATTGAAATTGACTTCCACGTTCCACTACAGCTCCCTCACGTGTCGGTTGTCACGTTGTCTCATTGATTTGGACTGAAATTAATTTTATATGGAAATCAACTTCACTTTTCCACGAACAAGAAAATAATTCCTCACTCTTGGTGGTTTCATCTTATCCAAATCGTTTCTTCCGACGCTTTCCGATGATGACGGAGAGAGCATCTTCCACTTCTGAAATCGCCAATTCGAAACCCCCGTGCGATTTCTGCGGGGAGGAGACGGCGGTGATCTACTGCAGGGCTGACACGGCCAGATTGTGCTTGTTTTGTGACCACGATGTTCACTCTGCCAACGCACTTTCGAAGAAGCACGGACGGGGTCAGATCTGTGATAAGTGCACTTCGGAAGTGGCTTCTGTTTTGTGTTGTGCTGATGGAGTCGTTCTCTGCCATAACTGCAACTCCCAAGCGTCCACTACTGCTTTCTCGGGGTCGGTCTCTCACTCTCGATCTCCCATCGAGTTGTTTTACGGCTGTCCTGATGCGGCGAAGATCGCATCTTTGTGGGGGATTGATCTCGATGAGGCGTATTCCGGAGGAAATGATTTGATGATGAAGGATTTGTATGTGCCTTGCGCGGTGAATGGTAGGGGGATGAAGCTGGTTTTGTTGCAGCAGTTGATGGAATTGGCGAGGAGGGAAGGGGAGAAGGGTTATGGATGTGATGTTGGTGCTGAAGAAGTTGAAGCTGAAGATTGTGGTGGTGATCAAGGGTTGAGGGACTGCGCTAGTGTTGATTTGGAGGCAAAATCTTCCAAGACTGGTAACAATATGATCGACGAGCAGGGCTATCTGGACAGCATTCCGTTCACGTCTTTACTCACAATGCCGTCTTATGCCAAGTGTGGAGAGGAGAGGGATCAAATTGTGGAGGAGGATAGTGGATTCTTCTGGGACTGTGCTCCAGCAAGTCAACCCAGCCAGGTTTGTCCTGTCATAAGCCAACATTGTTCATTCATTTCTCGTGATTTCTTAACATTCTTGAAAATTAATTTCCTAAATATTGCCTATGAGTGAGAATGTACTCATCAAGCTCCAACCCATTTAGATCCTCCCAATTAAATAGAGAAAGAGAATCAGATTCGCTAGGTTTAATGTAAACTCTAGATTGATTATTGAACATCACAAAAAGATCGGCTACACCTCGAACAATCTCAGACCCGACCTTGAATTAAGATTGGGTGGCTACATAAGTTTCGCTTGACCTGTCCATGTGCAGTTTATCCCTAATTGGTTAAGCCAGAACTCCATTTCTGTTAGTAGCTAAATGCAAACCAGACTAATCATTTCAGCTTAAGTCCACAGCACTTCCACTACTAAAGAGTAAAGACTCAAGGTGGTATAAATGTGTAATTGAACTTCAAGAGGAACCAAAACGACTAGAGACTCTCGATGACAAAAATAGAGTATGTATTCTTAGTAGCAAATTCCCCTTTGCACTAAAGAAAACTGATACATTCAGACGATATCTGTGGTGTCCCAATGATCAACGATTCAACGTGACTTAGGCCAGACATCGTCACCTATTAATACAGTTTGTCGAGCCCGAGCTTTTTGTCCATCCCTATACAGATTTCAACACCCATTACCTCAACAGAGGGGTATAGATTTGATATCAGGTTATCAGCTTTGCAGACACTTCTACAAATTTCATTTCCTTTGACAAGAAGTTCGGAAGTGTATGAGATATTTTTTAAATTCAGAGTTATGGCAGAGCAACAGTGCAGGACTAAACTTTTAGCATTTCAGATTGATTATGTGGACGATTTCCTCCATCTTACACCATGACTCAGATCCCTTGGAATACTTCACCTACTCTCCTGTCCCTAGCAGCCACCAGCAGATGGGGTCAGTCCGAAGAAGACATCGAAAGTTTGCTACCTGATGGATACAGGCGCCTTAATCAAACATGCATCTTTCTACCTAAGATGTTGAAACTATTCTGATGGTTATATGAATTGACAAAAAAAAAAAGATTCTGAAAATGAAATCCCTATCAAGTATTTTATACACACCTAAATCATTAGATTAGAGAATCAATTGCTGTTTCTCGACTTATCTTTAAAAGTTAGACTAAATTGTCAATAACATTTGCATAGGAAACATGTAGAATAGTAATTTTATTATAGTTATCAAACTGTTCTTTGAGTATCGAACATTATTTCTGTGCTTATTTTTTTTATTTTTAATAAATTGTTGATAAATTGGCATGTGAACCATATAGGATAGTAGTTTTGATTGAATAGCCAACTGTTTTTTTGTGGATCAAAAGCTTGTCATTAACATTTTACAGATATGGGACTTTCATTCTGGAAAATCAAGAGATCATAATGAGGATAAACTTCTTTTGCCGCTCGAAGCATCTTATATCGCCACCGAGTCAGGTTTTATGGATAAGAGGTACAGAAATCTTTTAAAGAAAAAAACGTCTGCCACTAAAATTACATTGGAAGACAATTATGAGCGAAATTGCGTTCCAACTAATGAGGACGTATCCTCGACTGTCAATCCCATCATGTTGACCAATCATGTATGTCTATTAATCAGAGCAATTCATACATTTTTTATACTTTCTTCTTATTATTATGCATCATTTCCTCATCGTCATTGCAGTACACTAATCAAGAGCCAGACAGCTCAGGAAATAATGCTGAAGCAAGGATAGCAAATGAGGAAACACATACGGCAGAAATCAGAAACAACGACCAAATGGCACAGAACAGAGGCAATGCGATGATGCGATATAGGGAAAAGAGGAAGAATCGTAGGCATGTTTGCTTTTCTTTTCAAATCTGAACCTGCTCTTTTATTTGAATTCAATCAAATTCTCTTTTTATTTATTGATCATTCTTTTCTCCAGATATGACAAGCACATACGGTACGAGTCGCGGAAGGCTAGAGCGGACACAAGGAAGAGGGTGAAGGGCCGCTTTGTTAAGTCTACAGAAGGTTTAGTTTTCTATAACAATGATTGAATCATTTTGTTTTATACCACTAGCATTACATGCTCTGATACTGTATATATTTATTACCTTATGTAATTTTTAGCCCCATGAAGTTATCCCATTGTTAATTGGCTATCTATAAACAGTACTAAAAAACAATCAATTTGTGTAATTCCTATCAATCATGTTAAGAAGTTCAAGCCAGTGAAAAAATACATTTGATTATCTCAATTCTCAACTAGTTCGGAAGGCATACACACATTTTGATGATTCATACAGAGATTTGAGGCTCTAACAGTCTAACTAATCTGTTCCTAGACATTTTTAGAGTAATCTAAAAAACAAATGTTTCCCGTGGTTAAAAAAAATCGATCATCATCTTGTTAGCGATCCATATCCGTTTATTGCTCTGATTATTCTATTAATGAGCTCGACATGTTTATTGACGATTTCTGTTTTCATCATCAATTTTTGATATTACACTCTATTACAACACTATTGGATTGCTCTGCCTTTTCCTCTGATTTCTTGCGAGTTGCGATTACTCAATTTCCTCATGGAATATCTTTCTGAGTTCCTTCAATTCGTGGAAAAACATTCAAGATGTGAAGATGGTAGTTAACATATAATCAGTTTTTACTCAATAAGTCTCTATAATTAAGTAAAATAATTACAAATTGTAACTTGAATTATTTCAAGTAAGAAAATTACATTTGCTAATCTTTGAAATTGTATCGGCTATTAATTATTCAACCGTTGTTTTGACTTCAGGTGTTCAAATCAAAGACATCACACTATCACAGATATTTTACCTCAACTCTAGTCTTGATCAAATCAATGTAAAAAATTCAAAGTTAGAGAGAGCCAAATTTTATTTTAGAAAATTACATAAAAATGTATTAATTAAATGAAAACTTGAAGATTATTTGGATTATATATATTTTGTTATATAGAAGTTATATAAATTAAATAGTCTTGGATAAATAATTGTTAGACTGCAGAACGCATACGAACAGAAATAAATAATTGTTGACGGTGCCGGACGTTGGGAAAGAAAGATTCTCCCTAGAGGGGAAAACTAGAATTGGTTAGTTAATTCGACGATTCTTTTATTAAATAGTTATTAAGCAATGCTAATATATATGCCACCTGACTTACAATGTTGAGACTCTCTGATCACTAATGGTTCCTCCGATACGGCAAGGGTTTCTTTTCTAGTCAATTTCAGTTCATCTTTTAGTCAAGCTGCAACTAACTAACTTTAGATCGATCCAGGTTGATTTGGATATAGACCTATTTATAATTCCGAACCTAATTCTTGGAATATTATGTTCATCAAAATAATTGAATGTGAGTAGTTTAGTTGTTGAGAAAGAGAAAATCAATCTTACATATATTTTAAACCTTAAATCATCCAAATCGAATTCTCACAATTGTTCTTCTTGGATGTAAGCAAAAGAAATCAAAGAGAGGGAAAAATACAAAGGAACGAGAAAAATTCTAACGTGATAACAAAAAAAAATCCATTATTTACTGAAAATTACCAACTAGTCCAAACCAAAACCCGCAAAAATCATTCACAAATGGAGTGAAAGATCTATCCCGACGTCGAACTCCTCTCTCTCCGCCGATCCAGAAGAAGAAGACTCCATAGCAACAGGTGTTGTCGGTGGAAGAGGAGGGAGGTGCGGTGTTTGGAATTGCAAACCATCGACAGAAGACCTCCCATCGTAGTAAAAACAGTAATACCCTGCAGCCGCCGGTGTTGGCACAACAACTGCGCCTCCACGACCCACGGAACTGGTAGGTATTATCCCACCGCTCGCCACCGTCATCATCGAAGTAGACTGATTCGTAACTAACGGTGGTTGCGGTTGGAGAGACGGAGGAGAGGTGGATCTGCGATGAAAAGATGCAGCGGCTGCAGCCGCCGCTCGTTCCTTCTTGTGCGCATTCTGGTGACCTCCAAGCGCCTGCGATGTATAGAAAGTTCTCGAACAGTACATGCAATGGAACGATCGTCGCATTACCACTGTCGGCGTCGATAGTTGTACTGGTAATAGTGGCATTGCAGTAGCGGCGGCATCGACACCAGAACTACTCTTCATTTTCTCCGGTGATTCCATAAACGTGATGAATCTCTCTGTCGTCATCTTCTCCTCCTCCATCGATCCCGATTCCGATCGTTACTCCGCCGCCCGTCGGGAAATTCCAGTGAGAGAAACTCAGAAACCCAAGCCCTAAAACTCTTCAGTTCTTTTTCTTCTCTGTTGAGACTAACGATAAAAGCTTGTATGCGAGTACGGTGGTTTATGATTGGATATGTATGAAATGACTGATCTGTCCTTCTCTTTTTCAGTTTTACTGCGATAAAAGACAAGAAGAAAGATGGTTGTGGGTTGAATTGGCGGATCTAGTCCGTTAAGATTATATCGGAAGGTGCAGCAATACGGGTGTTTGAGGAAGAAAAGTTGTTACGGAAGGTTGTTAACGGCAGCGTAGTAGTGGAAAGACATGTTGATGTCAGATGGAGGAGAGTAATGAAATAGGATGAACTGATTTGGCAGAAATGTCTCTAGTCGCTTCGATCTTCCGACACGTGTTCTAATCTTTCTTGATCAACAGTTTAGATCTATCGAAGTTGGTGATTTTTTTTTATTAAAAAAATGATAACGATATAACTCAAGTGACCAATCTGTTATCATGTTATGCCATGTCATGCACCTTCCAGAGGCCAGAGGGTGAATGAAATTGAAAGCAACTTAATAAATTATGGGTGGTTTATTAGCACAAGTGAAATATATATATAATATAGATTAGCCGGCCCACTAATATAACTTAATGCTTAATGGATATTGGTTAATCTAATTAACTTATTAAGCATGTCTAATTTTAACTAATTAACAAATAAGGAGGACAATAAGTTCGGTCAAGAGTACTGTACATGTTCCTTTTCAATTTTAGGACTTGATCGATTGATTTCAGAAATATATATTTGTAACAACTAAATAGTAAATATAAAACGTTGTTTAAAATTAATTAGTAACTATCAACTGTCGTACCGATGCTATTATATATATACAATCCGCATCAAGAACGACACTCCGTCCGGACATTAATTTGCGATACGTCTTCGCGATGCTATCCAAGTTCAATCCGGCAGACAACGATGAACGCATAGTTGTTCCGACCAAATTCAACTATCCCAGGCACAAATCTCCTTGGCTACATCCTATATAGGTATGGCCTTTCGGAACGGACAGGTACCGTTCCGAAATCGCATCCTATATATATATATGTTAACTATTTCATTTATTAATCGACAAGAAAAAACATTATTTAAAAATTATAATGTAATGATTTTGGATTGTTAAAACTAAAAAATATATTTTATTGTTTTTTAAAGAATGCCTAAGCAAAAAATTGAAAACTTGATAATGTCATTACATTATGGGTCTTTTACAAAAAAAAATTCGACTTGGGTTTTATATAGGTCGGATTTGTCACTACCCAAACCCGACCCATAGAACCAGTGGTGGAGCCATAATTTTCGCGTGGCGTGGTACTCAATAATCAGTCGAAGGGATTTTTTTTCGATGTATATAAATTTAAATAATTTAACATAAAAAATATAATAAATGAATAACAAATAACAATGCAATAAATAAAATCCTTAAATATAGAAATTTTATTCACTCCTCTCCTCAGATTATTTGTATAAAAATTAATTAATAATAACTATATATAGTACATACTACATAGTATATAATAATTAATAATAGGATATATATAGTAAACTTTCTAAAATTGATCGAGAGTGTGTGGCTGTGTATAAAAAATATAAGACCCATATACCATCCGACTTTCTGACCACTTCGGGTCGGGTTCAAGTTTTAACCGCACGATTCCCAGACCTACTCGAAGGTACTTTGCTAATTCTGAAACGAAGACACGAGTATTAAGTATTAACCATCTGAGGCTCTGACTTTTAAAGATGGATTCACTATTGAGTATTCAGGGATAGAGCAGTAAAATCAAAAAGAAAAAGATAGAAAATGCAAATGGTCCACAAATCTCCTAGATTTCTACCAAATTTATATAGGGATCTATTTTCTACTAACTCTCCAGTCGAGTCTGCGAGTCTTCTTCTCGTCTATTACTCCATAAGTTTTAACCCAGAAAAAATATGTCCGGCACCGGAGCCGGAGCCGGAATCGGTCGTCAACGTATAGCTACGGCATCCATTCTATCCTATTTAATGCCCAAAGCGTTAATATTTTTTATTACCATCGGATCCTTAGTCGCATCCTACATGATCCTAATCAACGTAATCTTCAATTTCCATACCCAAATCAATATTGACCCGGTGGTTTTGAGGCCGAAGAATCTCAGGCATTCCGTAGCCACCAGAAGACCGTTCCACGTAGCGATGACCGCTTCAGATGGGGAGTACAACAAGTGGCAGTGCCGTATCGCGTATTACTGGTACAAGAAGGTGAGGGATTTGCCTGGGTCGGAGATGGGTGGATTCACAAGGATTTTGCATTCTGGCCAGTCAGATGAACTCATGAACGAAATACCTACGTTCGTAGTCAACCCCCTCCCTCCCGGCCAAGACCAGGTGATCAACCAGTCATTCAGTTCATCAAAAGCTATAATTTCATATTCTCAGGCTCTTTTGGATGCTGATAATTTCTGGGTTATCTCTGTTGCAGGGGTATGTTGTGTTGAACAGACCTTGGGCATTTGTACAATGGTTGCAGGAGGCCAAAATTAAGGAAGAGTACGTGCTGATGGCAGAACCAGACCACGTGTTTGTCAAACCCATGCCAAATTTAGCTCATGGGTCAATTCCTGCAGCATACAACTTTTTTTATATCACGCCTGTGAAAAATGAGAAGATCATAAGAAAGTATTACCCAATGGATCCAATCACATCAATTGATCCAATTGGTAATTCTCCTGTAATTATCAAGAAGGTAAACAAACAATCATCATTGTTGTCGCCATTGTCAATTTAAATTCATTGGTTTATTAGATTTGTTATTTTTTTAAATGAATTGCAGTCAATATTGAAGATAATTGCACCTACATGGATGAATGTTTCAATGAAGATGAAAAATGATCCAGAGACTGACGAGACTTTTGGATGGGTTCTTGAAATGTGAGTGAGTGATAAATAGATCATAGATGCAATGCAAATATGCATTTTTTTAGGTTTTTAAGTGTTTACGGTTTATATAAAGATTATAGATATACTTTGATGAATTGAATTATGATCATAGGTATGGATATGCTGTTGCAAGTGCTCTGCATGGTATTAGATACATACTCAGGCCAGATTTCATGGTTCAGGTGGTTTTTCCTAGCATTTTGTTTATTATAAAAGTATAAAAACAACAATAAAATATTTTTAACATGGATTGCAGCCTCCATTTGATCAAACTCTCGGGGGAAGTTTTATCATCCATTATACATATGGAAATGATTATAATGCAAAGGTATGCTTAAAACCTGTCAGATTACCCAGCTAATTTCTACTATAAAAGAATAAATGGGATGTATTGTTCAGGGTGAGCTAACTTATGGAGTGATTGGAGATTGGAGGTTTGATAAAAGATCATATACTGCCTCAAGACTACCAAGAAATCTTACCTTACCTCCGCCAGGTGTTCCTGAAACAGTGGTATGTAGATTGTTCCTCATATTATGATTATTTTCATCAGCCTGCAAAAAAAAAGTGTGAAAAAGCTTCTCTAATTGCAGGTTACATTGGTACAGAAGATTAACGAGGCAACTGCTAACATACCAAATTGGGACAGTTGACGTCTCAACGATGATATTTAATTTGTTACATTTCCAAAAATTTTAATGCCTTATATAGATAAAAAAAATACTTTTTGTAGGAAAAATAGAATCTTCGGTAGAACTTTCAGCTCTTCTTTGTTTTTTTTCCATTATCTCAATTACTCTGTATAAAAAGAGAACAAAGAAAGTTGGAAGAGAAATTACTAAAATGGTTTGGTTATTTTTGAAACTGTTTTCCGCACTCAACTTTTTTCCAATTTGAAAAATAAAGATCAGAAAGAAAAAAATACTGCTAAAGAAATATATTTAGGAACGAATCTATATTTTAAAAAAACTATTTACCACAGAACATATCTTCTGATCACACTTTGTTCAACTTGCTATAACCAAGTTAAAACACAACCACTGTAAATTGAATTTATAAATTTATAATCATGGATATTGAAACCTTGAAATATACACAAGTTCCTTCAAATACTCTAGAGAAATCCCTTCATTTGCTGTATTGTATACTATCTTGTATTCTTGTGTTCTTATCGTTTTATATCTCAAAAATATGTATCGATGAAAATTAGATAATTAGTAATTTGTTTTTTGGTAATGCATGCTATTTAAAATAATATAAAAAACCTGAGTAAGAATCTAAACTTTTCTTGTTGCATTATTAATTTATTATTATCTTAATCTTCCAACATATTCAATGGAATATAGATTCAAGCAGAAATTTCATATCACACGTAAGATGCTTGGTTTAAATACTTGATGAAAAACATATCTTGCAGAGTTGCAGGTGTTATACCAAATACCAATATACCCTGAACAGCACAAACTACAAGAAACACAGAAATTCCATATGATTTTTTTAAAGATGCTTGATTTTAATTGTGAAAAACAAGTAAGACGTGTTTTTGCACCAATTGGTTAATCGAAAAGCTGATATCAGTTAGTGTTTGGTTGGACCTCGATCCAAAGAATTGCCATACCAGATGACAATTATGTCGACACTTATGTTTATAAAAATGGCCCGACTCAAAATCTATAATAACATAAAGGGTTTGCCATTTAGATTTTATAATTACCTCGGAATTATGAAACCCACTTTGGTCAACTTTTTGAAAAGATTCGGGGTCGATCTTGCCAGATGCTGGTTGTCCAAAACTTCTCATAGTATAACCAGAGTGAATATTGTTTAAAAAGGAGAGAGTTGAAGAAAATCAAATCTGTCAAAGTAACAATATTACAAGAGATCAGTTAGAACCTTGACAGTGTTGTTTTTCTATACATATTTTATTACTGCAAAAATGCCAATTATGATTGTTGATTGGTACTTGATTTACATCGGAAACAAACTATTTAATGATTTGTAATAGAAACAGAGCAATTACCTGATTTAAATCTACTTATAGAAAAATATCTCCTAAAATATCAAATATAAATATATCTATCAAATTTAATTTATAATCTAATGGATAGAAAAGGTAGACGATTCATAGAATCTCATGGAAGATTCGAATGGATTATATACTTATTATATACCATTCTATTCTATCTACTTAATCTGACACTCGTTTCTCTTTCTTCTTCTTCTTCTTGTCTCTATTACTCTATGACTCTATCTCTTTTTCACACTAAAAATATGATTGGACGACCTGGATCTAAAATGTGCTGTCAACCTATACCAACAATGACCATTCTATCATATTTGATACCCAAACTCTTCATCTTCTTGATTGCCATTGGATCTTCCATGACAATCTACATGATACTAATCTCCAACTTTCATACCCAAATTGAGTTTGGTCAAGTGGTTTTAATGACAGATAATCATAGCCATTCAGAGCCCAAACGACCATTCCATGTGGCAATGACTGCTTCAAAAGGGCTGTATGGAAAGTGGCAGTGCCGTATCGCATATTACTGGTACAAAAAGGTAAGAGATTTGCCTGGATCGGAGATGGGTGGGTTTACGAGAATTTTGCATTCCGGTGAGTCAGATGATCTCGTGGATGAAATACCCACCTTCGTCGTCAAACCTCTTCCTTCTGACCAAGAACAGGTAATCTTTTTTGATTGATTTAGTTTGTAGCAAGCTACAATTTCAGATTCTTAGGCCCTTCTGAGCAGTCAAAATTCATGCTTTGTGGTTGTTGAAGGGTTATGTGGTGTTGAACAGACCTTGGGCATTTGTGCAATGGTTACAGAAGGCTGAGATCGAGGAAGAATACGTGCTGATGGCAGAACCAGACCATTTGTTTGTCAAACCTATGCCAAACTTAGCTCATGGATCAGTTCCTGCAGCATTCAAGTTTCTCTATATCGTACCTGAGATGTATGAAGAGATTATAAGAAAATATTACCCAATGAATTCGGGACCAGTGACTCTTATTGATCCAATTGGGAATTCTCCAGCAATCATCAAGAAGGTAATTGATCATCGTCAATGACTGAGTTTGACTTCTTTTTTAATAATTTAATCCACTTGTTGGTTGGTTGCAGTCGGTGTTGAAGAAAATTGCACCTACATGGATGGATGTTTCAATAAAGATGAAAAATGATCCAGAGACTGTAAAGATTTTTGGATGGATTCTTGAAATGTGAGTGACTAATATATGCAAATGACTCAGATGAGATATCAAGTGGTTTTATAGCGCTAATAGTTTGCATGAGTTTTATTTCTAATGGGCACTACTACCCAATTTGAAATTTCGAATACTTGGTAATGTAAATATATATCAGATGGGTTTTGTTGTCATATCAAGATTTTATCCTTCTAGGAAAGGTTTCCTCTGTTTGCAAAAAATAGATTGATGTGCAGTACAAATATGCAATTTTTTATTGTTCTGTATTTTTAGGGTTTATATACAATTCTAGACATAAGATCATAATCTGATGAATTTAATTATGACCAAAGGTATGGATATGCAATTGCAAGTGCCCTACATGGTGTTAGACACATACTCCATCCTGATTTCATGGTTCAGGTGTTTTTTTCTTAACATGATCTTTATTTCAAAAATAAATAAAATTATAAAACAGTAATAAAAGATTTTTAACATGAATGGCAGCCTCCTTTTGATCCAATTCTTGAAGGAAGTTTTATTATCCACTATACTTATGGAAATGACTATAATACAAAGGTATATTCTTGTTTAAAACCCTACTGCTAAGATTTATTTCTTGGCTCCTGCAGATTTTTGAGATGCCCAATTTCCATGATAATAGATTGTACTGTTCAGGGTGAGCTAACTTACGGAGTGACTGGAGATTGGAGTTTTAATAAAAGATCTTATAAGCAATCATCAGTACCAAGAAACATAATATTACCTCCATCAGGTGTTCCTGAAACTGTGGTATGCAGATTGCTCCTGAAACTATGATTATTTCTGTCAATCTGCAAGAAAGATGTATAAAAAAAAGCTCCTTTGATTGCAGGTTCAATTAGTACAGATGATTAACGAGGCGACTGCTAACATTCCCAATTGGGATAGTCTCGATGATGGAAATTGATTGGTCACGTTTCAGAAACTTTCAGTGCATTATATATAAAAAAACTGAATCTTTCTAAAAAAAAGAATCTTCTGTAGAATTTTCAGGCCTTCTGTGTTTTTTTTCATTCATTCAATGATTGTTAAACATGGAGAACACAGAAAGTTGAAGAGATTTTACTGCAAAAGATTGTCTAAAATGGTTTGGCAGCATCTTCCATCATTTTCTTCATTCGAACCTGTTTTCCAATTAGCTTTAGAATCTGAAGAAAGAAAATATTAAAAAAGATCAGTAAGAAGAATACCAACATAATAATTAAGGATTATCTGTGTTTCTCAAAAAAAAACTATCAACCTCAAAGATTAGATCTTCTGAAGTCACTGCGTTCAAGTCATCATAACCATGTTGAAAAGCAACCTCTGTAAAATAAGATATATTGAATTTCAAATCATGGAGATTGAAACCATGAAATTAATCAAAATCAGCACAATTTAGTTCAAATACCTTCAAGTGAAATCCTCACATCAGCTATGGCATATCCATCCTTGTGTTCTTTGTATCGCTTTGAAACAAACAAAAAAGTGTTTTTAAAGATGAATAATATGTTTTTATGCCATGCATGCCATTTAAATATAACAAGAACCCAATCCCTAACGACTAAACCTTAATTTTACCTTAGAGTAAGAATCTAAACTTGGTCTTTTTGCATTATTATTATCTTCAACTTCCAACATATTCAATGGGATATCTATCCAAACAGAAACTCCATATCGCAAGTATGATCTATGAAGAAAATTAACGTAGGATTCAAATCTAAGAATTTTTGTTGGAAATGTTAGATATGAATACTTAGTGAAAAACGTAACTTACAGGTTTTTTATACCCTGAACAGCACCATCTCCTGCACAAACAACCAATCGACGCATGGACGACAACTGCTTCAGCACTTCTGTCTGTGCTTTTAAAATTGTTTGATGTCAAATCAATAATAACATAAAGGGTTTGCATTTAGGATTATTTTCTCACTTCTGACTTATCAAATCCGCTTGGATCCTCCTTTCTTAAAGATTCAACATCAATCTCACCACCTGCTGCTTGTGCAACCAGACTATCACTGCTCGTAGTATAACCAGAGTGAATAAAGTTTGAAAAAGAAAAAAGTTCAAGAACATCAAATCTTTGTACCACACAACATGATTCAAACCTATCGAAGTAACAATATCGCAAGGCTTCAGCTAGAATCTTAGCAGTTTGACTTTTCAATGCACATTTCATTCCTAAAACAATGTTGCGACATAATTAAATTTAAATATGTCGATGAACAATAAGAGTAAGAAGATTGGGCAGAACCGTGGTTGATCCCACGAGATTCTATTTTCATTTATAGAAATGTACAAAGATATAAAATAACAAACTCTACGCTTTTCTAAGAATGTGGAGCATCGAATTCTGTAATTCTACTTTTTTTTAAAGCAAACCAATTCTACTTTAGTAGTTAGTACTAACAAAATAAGAATATACAAATGTCTTTAAATGTCATGTGAGTACAATAAGAAATATACCGACGATAAACATGGAAGCTCCTTTCAATGCATCGGATATCTCGGCTGCTTTACTCTGGATAAGACAAAATCAACTGACAGGTATATTTCATATGTTCTTGGTATAAAATAATATGAATGAGAAAAATATGATGTTACCATCAGAGAAACAGAATGTTCAGACGCTGTCGGAGAACCTTGAAAATAGTGGGAAAACATTGTAAGTGAAGAAATTCTTATTCGTACTATTCCATGTCTAATAAAATCTCATGATCTACTGAGAAATCCAAATAAACATATTTTTATCCTCACAGACATTTCATCGAGCAGTTACCATGCACGTGACTATGTGAGCATGTCTGATGTGTATGATACTTGTGAAGATTTTCATGATTTTATTAAAAGAAAATTAACTCCAGCTAACTTGTAAATCTGTACACGGTAGAGTGAAATAAAAATAATTCTAATCTAAAAAAGAATACACTCATCGGAGAGACTACCACTGCATCGGCACAATCTTCTATTTTTCCTCCATTTTTGAATTCGTTCATCTCTAACGAACAGGGAAACTTTGGGCTTTGTGTGGGAGCATAAATTGATGGTGATGCGTGTGGGGGAACTCAACACAGAGAAAGCTGGCGAGGTAAAGTGAAACCCAATTGGCAGTGTGGCTGCCGAAATCCCCATCTTATTTTTTTGGCAAAAGTGGTTTGGAACTAAATCTATTCCTTCTCGACGTCTTCCGTCTCTGTTCTAACCACCCAGTCCTCTGCCACTCTGCCAGATTGTCCCTATTAATTACAAACCATGCCAAGATTGCCAACTCTTGGTCTTTTATTTCCATACCCTCGCAATCCAAACATATTAAACTTTATCAAAAAATACTGAAATATAAATGAGAATATTTCAATTAAATCAAATAAATATATATATTTAAATTATGTTAATTGAGAACATTTTAAATTAAAATATATCGACTAAGAATCTAAAATATCATTGGATTCGTAATTTAATTTTGAATAACTTTTATTGATTTGATCATTGAAGTGTGAAATCACTGTTTTTTTTATAGAAAATAACAAAAGAAAAATAATTTAAATTCAAATGTCGAACATTTAAATTTTTTGAATATTCTAAATCGATGGTGAATCAAAGTTTTTAAAATGATCAGATTAAAGGAATTAGAATGCTAAAACATAATGTCTAAATACTGTAAATTCTATATTTACATTTTCAGGACTTTTGTGCTATTATTTGGATAAATTTACTATGCAGTTAAATAACCCAAGACCGGAAGAAATCATAATAAAGAAACTTGAGATGTGAGATGCAAAAGTTTCAATAAAACATATGCTCAGAGCAAATAACAAGAAACGTGAGGACAAAAATGCAAAAGATTAAATAAAGCGCAACTGGGCTAAATTTGGATGGGCTGTGCACTGGGCTCAGATCAACTAACTATTGTATTGATTAATTAGTATGTTGTATTATTTAATTAATTAACAATGTATAATACATAGTTAGTTGGTAATTAGCTCTAAGTATGTTATAAATAAACCAATTGTAAACAATATCAATTAATTCAATTACATTCGAAATCACATTTGATTTGTTATTTTAGTAGATTTTATATTTTTATGGGTTTGACTTCTAATTAGCTAGCGGTCGGCATGTCTGATTAGCGGATTTTAGCCTCTGATTTTTTTTCCAACTCATCCACGAAATTTATAAAAAAAACCCTATAAACATAAATAATAATATTTTAGTAATGTTGGTACCATGGACCGCGGACCGAACCGGACCGGCCGGCCCAGACGGACGGACGGGCCCGACAGCACGAGCCCACGAGGCCCAATGACAACAAGTGAAGGCTATAAATACCTCCCCTGGTCCAACTGGGGGAGGGGTTGATAATTCTGAGAGAGAGACTTGTACTAGGTTGGACGGTGAGCTAGCTCCGGCGAACCCTCACACTAACAAGTAATTTATTATTATATATTGTTTTGATTTTATTTAGACAATATTTTATCTGGGGTTTAAGGATTTAGATATTTAACAATTAATTACTGTAATTAATTGAACCAATTTACATGTTTGTTTAGCTTGTCGAGGGAGAAAAGAGAGGGTTTATATGCCCCGTCAGGTTTAATTCCAGTCTTGGAAAATGGTGTCGTGTTGCAGAGAATTAAAACAGAATTAACCCATAATTAAATAGCTGTAATCCAATATCCATGCATGGTGCTATATTGCTCTTATATATATCTTCCACTACACTCCATTTTCTGAATTCCATCGATACATCTTCCCAGAAAAGCTTAGGTCATTGCTTCATATATTTCCTCTTTTAGAATTTAATTCGAACGATAACCAAGACGGGTGTTATCGATCATCGAATTAATCGATCTCCACTAAGATCGATCGATCTGTTTATAAATACTCACCCAAACCAGTCTCACCATCTCCTCTCTTTTCTTCAACCACGTGTGACTGAGTGTGTGTGTGTGGCCGGACGAGATCTAACCATCTTCTCCGATCACCACTGCTGTAGTGTTGTGTGTCGTCGTCACTATGGTAGGTCTAGACCCCCGACACCCTTGGGTTTTCATATTTGCGATCTTAGGTAACATCATCTCTTTCATGGTGTTCCTTTCACCGATAAGGACGTTCGTCGGAATATTCAAGAAGAAATCTACGGAGGGATTCTCGTCGGTGCCGTACGTGGTGTCGATCTTCAGTGCATTGCTGTGGATTTTCTACGCCGTACTCAAGCCCTCCGATTCGATGGTCATCCTCGTGATAAACTCTCTAGGGTTGTTTATAATGACACTGTACCTCGTAATTTTTATCATCTACGCCGACCACAAATCCAGGGTATATATTATATAAATAGTTTCCGATCGACGATGACCGGTAGGAGAATCATTAATTAAACTCTACTTGCAGATCTCCTCTTTGACGCAATTTCTGGGACTCAACGTCTGTGGATTTGGTATAATCATCCTTATCATTCTTCTAGCATTCCATGATACCAAAACCCGTGTTAATGTCCTCGGCTGGATCTGCTTCAGCTTCTCCGTCGCTGTGTTCGCCGCTCCTTTAAGCATCGTAGTACGTAATTAATAACATATTCGCACGTAATCGAACCAATCAAAATAAGCACGAGCGCCATACATCGAGATTTCTAACCTAAATTTGAATTTTGCAGTCACGTGTGATCAAGACGAAGAGTGTGGAGTTCATGCCATTTCTTCTAACGCTGTTCTTGACATTGAGTGCCGTCACCTGGTTCTTCTACGGAATGCTCATCAAAGATTACTACGTTGCGGTAATCAATCAACAATCAATCAATTAATTATATATGCGTACAATTATACAAATAAATATCAATAGATCGATGGTGTGTTCATGCATGCATGTTACAGGCTCCGAATGTGTTGGGATTCTTACTCGGGATGACGCAGATGGTGGTCTACATGTGCTTCAGAAACAGCACCAAAAAGCCGATGATCATCGTCGACGTTCCTGCAGCATGTGCTGAAAAATGCTCCGATATAGTCGTCGACATCGTCAATTTCGGCACACCAACTGTGGAACCCTCCTCCGTCGTTGAAGTCGTCGTCCTTCATGATTCTTCCCACACCGATCATTCCATCAACACGCCTCAATATGATCAGGAGATCATCACCACCGTGTCGGCTGTCCCAACCATGCCGTAAACCCTTCACACACGTACTGATAAATTAATATATATTAGTTCTCATCGGAAACATGCAGGGGCCGGCGCCGGAGCATGGTTCGTTGACGATATATCTTCTCTATATCTATATAGATCTTTCCATATATGTGATATATATTGATGTCATAAGCATGTACGTGCTGTGTACTTGATTGATTATCTACATGATTTTTTTGTGATTATAAACTCGACTAAACCATTCATGTGTTCATGCATGTGTTGTGCAGCGGTAAATTTCACTGGTAATTATTAATTAAAACATCATGTAAAAATTACATATAGGTCTGTCTGTCTTGTGTTATTAGACTCAGAAGTCTAGTTTTGGAAGGAAAATAACTTTTCAGATTACGAAATTGATATAGAAATAAAATAATATTTACCCAAGACCTAAACTATTCTTTTAATCGTTAATCTTGTTGAGTGATAATCAGAACTCGAAAGAGGCAAAAAAGGATAAACAATAGGGGGTGGAGGCGGGAAAACCCTAGTTCGTCCTTGCCATCGTCTATCAACTTCAGGTTTATGTTTTCCAATCCCTAATAATTTCAGTTCCGAGAAGATACCTAGGACCGAAATAGGGGAGAGGCAGAGTTCATCTCTCGTCGTAAGTTTTTCGTTTCTTCCTTTTTCTTTTTACGTTTATCAGTCACCGTAAGAGCTCAAACATCAATCCAAATAGGATTTTAAAAATAAAATCTTAAGTTGGATTTTAATCTTGGTAGGAAGAAAGGCGGAGTAGGAAGGTTGGTTCTCAGTATTAATGATAATGTTTCTTCTTCTACTCATTAGGGGTTCTTTCTTCTTCAAGATTGATTCATTGTTTTTGTTAAAGTGGTGTCAGGATAGAATTTATTTAAGGTGTCTAAACTTAAAACCTTGTGTTTTTGTTCGGTATATGTTATGCCGTTTGCTACCTTTTTACCTGTTATGCCTTGTATTTACCTTGAACAGTTGAAATAAGGTTAGTTCTTTTTCATATTATCTTTATCCCTAGTTTTTTAGAATTTCACAAGCGAAGTTATTTTGTTTGCTATTTTTCAGTTCATTGTTAGGTTATTTTTAAATTTGCTCAGCTAGCATAAGAATCTTTTCACTTTCAGCATATTAGCAGTGTAAGACAGATCACTCGTCATTCTGATGTAAACAATGGGAGCCAGATCATTACTTCAACACTCTCTGTCTTTTTAAACTTTCCTTTTTTATCAGACTTAATGATATAACTTATATGTACTTCTTTTCTTTTGTATTTACGTTAGGTGCAATGACTGGTATGTTTAACGGGAAGATTTTAGTTGATAAGCTTGAAAAGCTAAATGGTTCACAACAGAGCATAGAGAGTATCCTTATGGAATTTTCATAATTCAAGTTATTATTTTCCAGAAATTTTGATATCTTATTCAACATCCCCATGTTTTAGGGTCCAGTATATAATAATTATAATTTATAGATATAATTTCTTTACTTATTGTATTTCATAAGTTTGCAGTTTACCCTGTTTCTCTAATCTCTATTGCCATGGGTTAATAATCTCTAACCCTAAATGTTGCGTAGTTAAAATACCACATTTGAAAAAAATATTTTATTTAAATGGATACCTTTAAAATCAAAGTAGTTTATGAATTCCAATCATGAATTTCTACCATTTTGTCAACTTTCCATATAACTATGCTCATTACCCTTAAAACCATGCCATATGGCTGTCTGAAATCTTCAGAGAATGTCGTTTTGTTATGTTAGTAGCAATTTGCATATTTTATTCTTCTTATTCTTCCTTTCTGGATATTTGTTAGAGCCTTGATATTACCTAGCCCTATCGCACTGGTGTATCTTTCATAGGGCAAAAGCAAAGCAAGTTGTGGAAACTTGGGACCAGCAGTTTCATCTATCTTCTCATGATCAACGTCTTCCATATTTATATCTTGCTAATGATATTATGCAAAACAGTAGAAGGAAAGGTTTAGAATTTGTTAATGAGTTTCGGAGGTTTCTACCTGATGCTATCAACAATGTTATTGAGAATAGTGATGAACATGGAAGGAAAACTGCTCGAAGATTGGTATGCAGTCTTATTATTCTTTTTTTTTTTTAATTTTATTTGATTCGAAAGTTCGGTAACATGTTCCACAAATTTTGAGTTGATAAGGCATATTTTAGACAAGTCATTGATTAACACACTTTCATATATTATTATTGTTTTTTAGCAACTAACCCTCTAAAGTATCATTGACTACCTAGAAATTAGACGCTAAGGAGATTTAGTGTTATTTAATGTGTTTGGGCTAGGGTGAATGATTAAAAATTTCAAATATAATATGTAGATTACATCAATGGTCCCGAACTCCTAATTTCTAAATAACTTTTTTACAAGGATATTTTTTTCTTCTATGTTGCACATTTTTTACTCCGAAATTTAGGACTTCAAGTTTCAACAGATTTAATTTAATTTAATTTTTTTTACTAGTTAGAAGCTTCAATTATAAGAATAAGATCTATATGCTTGTCAATAACCTTATTAACTATTTCTTGATACCACGATTTAAAAAAAATGATACTTTTATTGACTATCAAGGTTTGAACCACATACATTTTAGGGATCATAATGTTTGAAATTGGTATAATTACCGTGTCATTGTGTGAGATGCTTCTAAGATCTAACTCATGTTTCAAGTTCATGATCATTGATCATGCTTTAATAATTTACAACACTAATCTTGTTTTGACTTTAGATAAGGAATCTGGATATTTTGTATTATAATTTTGAAAACCAGATCTATTTGAATGTTTAATCAGGTTGATATATGGGAAGAAAGAAAGGTTTTTAATCCTAATGGTCAGGATCTTAAGGATGAGTTTTTGGGTAGGAAGCAAAAGAATAACAGTTCAATTTCCAGGAGTAAACATGTAAGTATCTAAGCATTTGATAGGACTTGACAAACTTCCTGTTGATTATTTTTGTTGAATCCTATGTTGATACTTTAATGTTCTTTTTCTTTCGTTTTTTTATCAGATGGAGTTATCTGGCCATGGTTTAGAAGAACTTAAATCATATTTTGAGCACGTTTATGCTCTTTCTTCAAATGAAGAGGTTGTATTGAGCACATGTCAGAATGCTATTAATTGTGTCCAGAACTTGGAAGAGGCCATAAACGAACTGGGTTCAGGTATACATTTTTTGGATTATATTTTTGCCGATAAATTGAAAGTTAAAACCCACGTCTTGTTTTTTACTTTTTTTTTGAAGAATTTCATTATAATTGAGGGTCAGTGCCCTGAAATTCAATTAAAGAGAAAAGATAAAATAAGGGAGATTGGTCCCTAAAACTTGCATTGTGGTCTCCTAGAACACCGTGATACCAGTGTAGATCCAATATAGACTAGAAACCCAGTTGCATCTCCCTCTAAATCTGCAATACTGTGAAGTATGAAGAGTACCATGATTGTAAATGTGTGGTTATCTTCCGGTTCTTAGAGATAATCTTCTCGAACCTCTCAAATTCATCCTCTTCCAAAATTAGATCTGTCACCGATAGACGTATGAAGTTTGAAAAAGATGTTTGTACTTGGCGCTTAAGATCTTTCTAGTGAGCATATTTTTGTGGGCAATATTACTTTATCAGTACATATCCAGACAAAATTTCAATGATTACTTGTACAATGTTCTCAATACCAATAATTATCAGATCCTCAAGTGTTTTTGCAATGTAATACACTGTTTTGTCTACCGATGAAGCGTAAATGGAATATAGGTGGAAAGTTCCCTCATTGGGGATTGGGGACTATCGTGCATTAGGATGTATCCTCGCAACTCCCATTGTGTCTTGTGCACTTAGTGTATTTCATTGAAGTTATGCGCTTGATTTGGGATCAAAGGGGTTCTATCTAATCAACAATTCAACATCAGTACATGCTTGGACATTTATACTTTATACCTTTTACCATATCGGCTAATAACCTCTAACAATGCAAATTCAAGTATAATTTTTATTTTTTAAATGAAAAATCAGCATAATTATTTTACTATATCGGCTCAAAGTCAGCTTGATTACAATTTATATATATTTTTCTTAGTTTTCTTTATTAAGAAAAGTGTCAGTTGTTTTCAACTTTTCGTAATCATTTCCCTTTCTCATTTATAGGGGGCAATGATAAATCAGAAATTACACAGGAGCTTCAAGCACAGAATGACATATTAAAAGATTGTATTGAACAGTTGAAGGTCAATGAATCATCCCGAGCAATTCTTGTCTCTCACTTAAAGGAGAAACTTCAAGATCAGGTTTTTTTTCCAAATTCCCATAGTATTTACTATATTGTATTCTTGATTCGTCTAGGTATTTTTCCTTCAAGTTCTATGTTTTATTTTATTTTTTATTGGTATATTTACTCTCTTAATTTTTTTATGTATTTAAGCTTTATAAACTTTCCAATTTCCTATTTACTCTTTCCACTTACCAGGAATTCAAGTGGCATCAAGTTCGTGATAAACTTCAGGTAATGACTGTGAACATTTTAACAGAAATATCTTAAATATTGTTTTCTATCTACGCTTAAGTATTTTTAAACAGAATTATTGACCATGAACAATTTAACAGAAATATCCTAAATATTGATTTTTATTTACACTTTAGTAATTTTAAACAGAAATATCTATCGGTGGTCTTTCAGTGGGTACTATCTTGTGCTCTTTTTTTTTGAGAAATACGATCTTGTGCTTGCATTTCTAATGATTGTGAACATTTTAACTTAAATAATGATTTCTATTTACGTTTTAGTATTTTTAAACAGAAATATTGATCGTGAACAATTTAACAGAAATATCTTAAATATTGATTTCTAATTACCTTTTAGTATTTTAAAACAGAAATATCTAGCAGTAGTCTTTCAGTAGGTATTATCTTGTGCTTACATTTCTAAGATTTCTTTGCTCTTGATTCTTTAGGCTGCTCAAGCTAGCTCAGAAATGGCAAGGAACATATACGAGCAGTTGAATACTGAACAGAAGCAGAAAGAAACTACCTTGTTTCCTGGAATGCAACAAATTACTTCGGAATCTCAGCACATGAGTGGAGAAAAGGAGAATTCCACTTCAATGATTTACAATCACCATGGACTTCATTCTATTCGTACTGTAGATGACAAACTGAAGTCCACTGCTGCTGCAATGGCTGCCAAACTTGCAGCTTCTACTTCCTCAGCTGAAATGCTCAGTTCTCTCCTTTCCACTCTTGCTTCGGAAGGTGTAATTGGCCATCAAAACAGGGAGAATCATTCTGTTGATAATCTAAAGAGAATTAAATTGGACAATGGCATGCCATCATTCATGTCTAATCATTCACAGTTTTCTCAACCGGAATTGCTGATGAAAATGATGCCACCACCACATAAACAGTCAGTGTCACATTCTTCATCTTCTATGCTACCACTTGAAAGGCCGATGTCGTTGCCTCCTCTTCATCTAAACCAGTTGACACAGGCTGCTGGATCAACGTTGAGTGCGTCTTACAGTTATAGCTCCACCACTACATTACCACCAATCTACCATACCAGTGAAACACCATCATTCCCAGTTTCTTCAAGTTCTTATCAAAACATTCAAATGACCAAAGAAGGTGGTTCATCATACTCAGTTCCTCCAATTTCTTATCAAAATATTCAGGTAAATGAAGAAGGTGGACCATTTTTAGGGCAGGCACAGCCGTCTTCGTCAATTTCACATTAGTGAATATCTCTTGTTTGAAATTAAAATATTGGATTTTTTTCTCATCAACAAGCATAGAAGTGAGAGAAGCAGAGATGCAGGCATGCAGCCATTCATAAAGCTGAATTATCTTGGTTAAAACTGACTGCTGTTACTACTATGGTTGATGACGCAAACTATGTACCTTGTCACTCGAACCGACAGACACCCATAGTGACGAGTGAAATGTGATATACTTACAGATGATGATCGTTTGATGAACTGGAATTTTATTTTGCACCAATTATGTTTGAACATTTCATATTGGCATTGTCATGTTATTTGTGGGTTGAATTGAATATATATTTTACTTCAGGGTTTTCTATTCTTTTGTCAGCAGATCCTCTGTAATTCGGTCCTACAATCTGCTGCTCGTCCAGTGCTTCGGTGGTGGTAATTAATTAAATCTATCCTGTACAATCGACTTGTATAGTTGTATGAGCTCATTCTTGCTCAGAATTGGCTTCCTGTTTTCTTTATGGAGGTGAATAGTAACGAGCCACCTCTGCCATCTCAGTAGCTCAGACTCACAAGCCACAAGCATGCGTTTTCACCCAAAGGTACCGACGTAAACTATTTACCAACTTTTTACACTTGATTTTGCCGGGGAATAATACGAAAGTGAATCCCCATGTTACAAACAAACAAGAACAGTCTAGAAGCATCATTTGAGCTCACTTCCATCGCAATTAAAAGAAACATTTTTAGGTTTTAGATAATCAGATATTATTTTTTTCATTTTTGTTTTTATTAATAATGTTAATACAATACTCAAGAGATATTACAGGTCCAAACCTAATACACATTTTGACACCTTGAGGTTTCATCCCAGCAAAATGAAGAAAGTAAATAAGAAACAAAGCATAAAAGCATTGCCCAAAATGGAGGAATAGAGAAGAAACAAACATACCTTCTGATCCTCTCCCATCTTTTCACACACATCGATCTATTCTATCCTTAATCCTTATGTTAATACTATGTATTATGATAATAGTTGTTGTTGGGTCGACAGTCGACACACAGTTTTCTGTCTTGGGTGTTTGTTTGATATTTGATTGAGAGGAATCAGAGCCAGAGAGCACCAGCTTCCTTGAGTAGAGGAACCAAAGTCCCATTGATATGAGAAGCCATAACTCTATCCATGGCACCAACCAGTTTTCCACCAATGAAGACAACAGGAACAACAGAACCCTCAGCAATATCACAGCAGCAGCCAAGAAGCCTGATGAGAATCCTCTCAATCTCCTTCCCTCTTGGGTCTTCGTCCAACTCATAAACAGTTGGGTTCACACCCATTCCACAGAACAACCTCTTGACTGCATGACACATACAGCAGCTACTGACACTGAATATGACCACTGCATTGGCCCTCACCATTTTTTCCACCCTTTCCATCGTATCCATCATGAGCATGCCTCTCCCCGCCCTATCCATGTACGCCCTCCAGGCCTCAGTCGCTACGTACTGGTACTGCATCTTCTTCAGCAATCTGGATTCTGAATAGACATAGTGTGTACCCCTTTTGTTATATAGAGTTAGAAAAGAATGAGAAGCGGTGTGGAGGAGACAAGAGTTGCTTAACCGCATGACATGTACTGATGACGTGCTTGTTATTGTCGTCTCTTCTCTTTTTCTCCTTTAATTATTACCATACACTTCAGTTTGTGTTCCGGAGTGCACTTTTACATCTTGTGCTTTGTGCCCGCCCTTTTATATCTACTTGTTCAGTTTGTTTTCCCCCTTGCTTGGCTTGGCTTGGCTGCCCATCATTGACTAACCAACCAACAGGCAAACCTGTAAGAATCTACTTATATACGTCTATGTGGCTGTTTGTGTTGTTGCCAAGTCTGTCGGAGCGGGTGGGCATAGATAGGACCAGACACGACCCAGAGACAAAGATTATGATGTTTGCTATATTGCAACAAACAAGCCGTCGAACGCACAGCACAAGTATGACTTTTGCGTGCCGCGCGGTGTTCCATATTTCCACGCAGCAGCTTTTTTGGAGGCTTTGACAACATCAAAATGTCGTGTGTGCTAGCCATTACAAATTATGGCATGGGGATGGAGAGAGATTAACGTAACATCAAATTAACCAATGATTAGTTTTCGGGTTAAGTACTTCCGATTTTGTTGGTCGATCTTGAGTCAACCCAGAATGATTAAGAGAGTAATGTTTGTAAAGTACAGAATTAAAATAATAAATTAGTAATCCAATATGATCTTCTTGGCTAATATTTTCGTCAGTTGGCACAGCTTCAACGTCAAACTACTTGATTGAAGCCTCAAGGTCAAGGACCACTGACCTTTCATTTGACAATTGACACTTGTGATGATAACCCATGACCCAGGGCCTGGACCGGAAATATACCAGACTAGACTCGATCGTCCGGACCCCCAAATAAGAAAGAGATCCGACTCGGTCAGTTCGGTTGGCCCGGGCCCCATCACTATCACCAAATTTGGTGGGCGGTAGCGTAAGTAAACCTTTTCTAACTAAATGATTAAATTCTTTTTTATTTAGATCATTAATAAATCGATAATAGGTAATTAGGTAAATAAGAAGTTGGAACTCTACCCGTCTACCGTGGCCCGTGAATCTACAGTACACGTGTCGATTTTTGGCAAGAGCTGTATATTGATTGTAATATCAAGGTAATTAATTCACCAAAATGGTAATTAATCCGTGGAATCATTTTTTTTTCTTTTCAAATCACGGTTATCACGCCATCACGGCTGGCCAGTGTAGCGTGATATACTTACTGCTGCCGATGTCCTTTGCTTTGCTACTCATATTTTTATAGTAAAAAACAAAAACAATAAAAAAAATCTAAATTTTGATATCTGATCCCATTGACCAAATGGTCAACGGAAAAAGCAGGTGCCGACGCCGAGGAAATAGTGAGGGGAAAAAAGGAATCTCGAATTCTAGATCAAATCAACATTTCATTCATTCATTCTTCATTCGTTCGTTCGTTCGTTCGTTCCGTCTTCCCCTCCTACTCTATCATACCAAACCCTAAAAAAACATCTATCTTAATCCATCAGTTTCGTTTTCTCTCATCAATCCTGCTGCTTGCGATTTCGTTTTCGATTTCGATTTCGATTTGGGAGGCGGATGTCGGAGGAAGAAGATGTGGTGGACATCAAGTTCCGCCTTGGGGATGGATCGGACTTGGGACCGTTCAAGTATAACTCATCTATCACCGTCGCCATGCTCAAGGAAAGAATTATCTCTGACTGGCCCAAAGGTTTGAATTCTTTTCATTCTGCTTTTTCCTCCTGGATGGATCTGTCCTTTTCTTACTCCCACCCAAAATTCTCATTTCTCTCTCTCACGATGATGATGGTGGCGATTCAGATAAAAAAGTGTCACCCAAGGTTCCAAATGATGTCAAGCTGATAAATTCAGGGAAAATTCTGGAAAATAGCCAAACAATAGCCCAGTGTAAAACACCGTTCAGTGATCTTCCCGGAAGTGGCATGACCATGCATGTTGTTATCCAGCCATCATTAATCAAGGCCAAATCAGGTCATTTTTTTTCCAGATTAACTAACCAATTACTAATCAAATTTCAGGAATTTCCAATTCAATCTAATCTTTCTCCTTGTGTTCGCCAACCGGTATGTGTATTTTATTTCAGAGAAGAAGGTAGACGATATGCCAAAGAAGACCACAGTATGCTCTTGCACTATTTTATAGAAAATCGACTCAGACTCGAATCTACTACATCTTTATTTAGGTTACTATGGGAGAGAGCACCATTCACCAGTCTTTGCAAAGCCAAGCAAAAGTAGAGTTCGGATGAACTAGTCAGCCATCGTTCCATGGTTCTTTTCTGCTTGCAAGGGTAATGTTGATTTCGATATAATGGAGTCTTAGAATTAATAAGATCTGAGTAGGTACTGAGTTTTGGATTGGACGAAGAATTGAAATAGGTACACACATATTCCTGGGTTCAAGATTCTATTATTTGTTTTCGTAACCATGTAGAACATATTCCTTATATTTATACATATTTCTCTCTTCATGTGTTTATATTTCATAACATTTGTGTGATTTAACTGATGGAAACATCAGAAATTTCAAACAATTACTTACTGAGATTTCCAGGAATCCTGAAATAGTTGAGATGCAGTTCTTCCCATGATAGACTCTAGATCAGAAGTGGACAGTTGAATTTTGCTTGCTATGAAATTGGCAGATTCCTTAGCACCTCTGTAACCACACTCTGGAACGACAAATGGGAAATCACTGCAAGTGGAAGGAAGTGTGGAACACAGATGTTAGAACATGTTGAGAATTTATGCGTTTAAGAGTGCTTTGTATTTACCTTCCCCACATAATGTGGTTAGATCCATAGCTAGAAACAACTTTGGAGAGAAGAGGGCTTATGTCTTCGTATGGAAATGATTTTCTTGACAGCCGAAATAGAGCACTGAATTTCACATAAATCTTGCAAGAGAAGAAATAAAAAATAAAAATCAGCATGGATCTTTTTTTTTGTTTATCAATAATAGCAGTGAGGAACGCAATACCTGTGGAAACTTTGAGAGTCTGAGAAGTGCAGAAAGGTTATCACTTTCTTCGTTGTCATTAGAATTTCTATCAAAGAAGACGAACCATCAAAATTATCTCAAATTGAAGAAAAGAAGATGAGGAACTTACAATGTAGGTTTGCAGAAACCCAAGTGGTCGAGTATGACGACAGTTGAAGGGAAATTAGAGCATAGCTCCTCAATTTCAGAGAGGTGCAAAGCAAGGCCCTGTCATTGTTTCTTCTTCGATTATATGTTGATTGAAATGGCCTGATATGAAAAATAGGGTTGGGAAGAGAAAATAAGCAATACCTTCATACACATGATTCCTACTGGTATTCCAAGCTCACCGGCTTTGCCAAACAAAGCACTGCCAACTTCATTAGTCATCTGTATAAGTGAGGAGGAGAGAGGGAAATCACTATATCCAGAAAAATCTAACTTATATAATTCACTGATCGATACCTTTTGGCCAGAAGACCATAAATATGGGTTGAATCGTACTGCTCGATATCCATCCTGCAATGCAATATTGCAATGGCGGACGCAAGATATAAAATCAGTGAGGACGCAGTGACATTTTAATGATATGAAGAAACTAGAAATCCACTTAGAACCTTTAAAACTAGATGTTCAAGTTGGCGAATGCCACTTCCATCTTCTGCAGGATTAGCCAGGCAACAACCAGCAAACTTTGTTGGGTGTTTCTTCAAAACACTAATCAAATTTCAAAACATAAAATAATTGAAGATATCAGGATTTGTACGTAGTCTTAACTTTTGAGACTCTCGTCAGATAAAACTTTATACCATGTAACCAGAGAATGATCAAACATATGGTTGATAGGCTGCACAATAAGGGCTCCATCTACTCCTGCCTCATCCATGCACTACAAAATGAAAAACAAGTTGAGTCATACTAACATATCTATGCATTCCTATCTTCCATGGGGGCATGGGGTCATTGGGATGAGGTCTTTAACTTATAAAAAAAATCTAAATTGGATAGACACACAACCCTAAGCAATCGAATAGCCCAATCATCCAGTTTCAATCAACTACTATCGCCACAATTCTCAATTTCTAATTTCTAATTCCCAATTTGTAATAAAATAATCGGCTGCATTATTGCATGCAGCATGCGTGTATCTAAATCATTGCATTCTAAAATTTCGAAAAGTTGAAATGGAAAAATAAATAATCGAATCCCTAATGACAGCCAATTTTAAAATAAAACCTGTAGCAAGAATTGTGAACTTCCATCCAATGCAGGTTCCTGACCAGGATGATAAGGATACCCACTAGCAGCCTACGGATTGGAAAATCGAATATAAAAAATGATCAGCCGAGAACGCCACCAATCTATATACACAGTTTACTCATCTCTGAAGATTGAAGTAGTTACCTCAACGGGAGATGCCCAAATGTGGAGATGTGCGTCGATCGTCTTCGAAATAGAATCGGATGGTGCAATTGATGATGAGAGTACAGATTTGAGTACGGAATCCATTCTTCTACTATTGTTGATTTTCTCCTTTGACGTTTTGACGCCGGGCAAAAAGCTCCGGTTTATGCGGACTGAGAGCAGACAAGATGAGTAACGGAGTTGGGAAGTGAGAAGAGTCATGGATGATGTTGAAATTTGATTGGACTAGATTAGAATTTCGAATAAATTTGTTATAAATTATGAAATTTCACATTTTTTTTGTCGGCTATTTGAAAAGTGGAAAATACTACGTCCGACAAAACATTTACACATTTGCCATCCACACCGCCACTCGTCTATACCCGATAAGAATAAACCCAACGGCCAACGACAACTATCTATGTCACGCATTTCATCAAGCACCTTGATCTAAGTATTAAGTCCCCATCAAAACAGCCAACCCCTCACATGGGTAACATGAGCACTACGTTTCGGACATGGCGGCAGCGGAGGCTGTTAGTGTTATACCATGGGAAATTGATTGATTAGGTGAATCATCTTTGCAGTTGCTTCTCCACATATTTGCCCAGTGCCCACAAACTACTTGCTAACTTATCTTATTTCTGCAGGCCAGGCAACAATAATCTTACATCGCCGGCCGGACTTCAATACGTGCAGCAATACGTACGCATGTATCTAAATTTAACCAGTAATTTAATTAAAAGACGGCAATACGTGCAGCGTTTTATCTATTAACAATTAAGAACACGATCGGACATAATAAACTAATTACACAGCTAGATCGACGGCCGGCACCGTTAATACGATACAATATGATATAATACGATACGATACAATATGATATAATAGGATACAATATAATATATGGTGGGCGGTGGACGGCGGACGGTGGATGGGCTAGTAGCTATGGATCTCAGAAGGAGCAAGATCACAGTAGCTGGTTGGGGCTGTCGCTTAGCAATGGATCTGAGAGCTAACGATGGGGAAATCTTGGGGAGTCATCCAGGCGTACCTAAACTTAACGAACGACCCACCTCCAACCGGCAGACCACCATTGACGATGCAGTAGTCAGTGTCATCTACTGGTTTTATCACACGATGGTCCAACGGCTCGACGCTGCTCAGACCGTAGCATTTAGCTACCACCTTCATCTGCGTGCACCGGCAGGTGTTAAGCACTGTTACCTCGTACTCCGGCTTCCCTTCCACAACCTTCCCGGTCTTCTCTTGTGTTATGACTATGCTCTCCTTCCCGCATTTCATTTCTCTCCCTCCCGCGACCATTCCGATTTGCCGGAGTAGCAGGAGGAGAAGGAGGAGGGCGGCGGAAAGATTGAGAAGTGAAGCCATAATATTAGTGTTCGGTGATGGTCGATGGAGAGAGGTGTATATATAATGGGCTGGTGGCGCATTTAATGGAGTGAAACTATTTGTAGTCTGTAGAGGAGTGGAGAAGGTTGTGGGGTAAGTACAAAAGAATTCCACATGGAAGACATGAAGAGCATCGAAGTTTGATTAGTTTGTTGAATTTAATCATGGGAAAGACAATTTCCACTTTTTTCTGTCTTCAAAACCTTGGACAACTTCAATCTAATCATAGAACCCGAACCAGTTGCAAGAAGACTATCATATTAACTATTAATATTTTTAAAGATTCATGGTTTTATATAATCTGAAAGCAATTCAAGTTAGGTCGTACTTTAAATTTGTCGTCCTATGTTATTAAATCGTGACCATTAATGTTTAATCCAACAACTAAAATAATATAATAGACTAATACATATACGACGCAAAGTCGATCTAATACACATAATCAATTAAACAAATATAACATTTGCACTATACGACACACATGAAAACTACTGTAGTTTGAGAAAATAACTAGAAACCAATCACATGGAGTTTACTTCGCAAGACATACAAATTCTGCATGTTTGACTTTACTTTAAGATGGATCCTTTTAAAATTAAACGTAATATTAAAGATAACAAATAGATTAAGGGGTTATATATAATTTACTCATAATTTACCAAAGTAGTTGGTGTCATGTCGTTATGTCAACTTTCAAGTTTATTAGTTAGTCAGTTAGAGTTGGTTTAGAAGACCCGATTTTGGTATGACCCTATCGGGTAATCGAGTACCGGCCTACATACTTTAATTATATATTTTTTTATAATTTCAAGAGAAATGATTAATTTACAGGAAATTCCCTATTAGTTTAATTATTAAGACAGTTATTTTGTGTGTGAGACAGACGACGGAGAGAGCTAAATGGCGGAACCACAGCGAGGGAGAATTGACGGAGGAGCTAGCGAAACCATCCTTTCCACTATTCCGCCTGATCTAGACCTCTATACGATTCCGGCACGGTCGAGTACGTCATCAGCACATTCTTTCGATGCGATTTTCGTTGGTTTGGTTCAAATCAGGGCTACTGATTGCTAGATTGATGGATACCATTCGGATTTTGATTTATTCTTCTTTTTCTTCCTTAGGTTGGTTCAGATGGGACGATATTCATGAGACTGAAAAGCTTTCCATTCCGTCATTCTTTGATTCCTCATCGATCTCCCGAAACCCTAAGGTTTACAAAGAGTATCGCGATTTCATGATCAATAAGTACCGTGAAGATCCCACACGTCGTCTGACCTTCACCGAAGTTCGAAAATTTCTTATCGGAGACGCCGGAACGTTGTACAGAGTGTTCACCTTTCTTGACAATTCAGGATTGATTAATTTCTCAGTTGATGGCATAAAGGATGATTTTTTGGATGGAGATGAGAAATTTCCGGTCATTGTTGCTGAGGACGGCCCCCCAGGTGCAGTTCGAGTGATTGGAAACCTAAATGTGAAGAATGCAGTGGAGAAGATTGGTGCTAGTAGTGGCCGTCGCGGGACGAAAGATGGTGGAAGAGGGTTTCGATTCCCCCCTCTAACCTCCTACACAGATGTGTTTGGAACCGACGGTGGGGGAACATCTGTGCCCTGTAGGAAATGCGGGGACGATTGCCGTTCTGGTTATTACGAATCAAAAGAGGTATACTATATACTTTCCTTCTATTCTTGTTAATTCTTGTTTAGGTCTTGACCTGTAAACCCTAAACCACGATCTTTACAGAAATCTCGAAATGAATATCCATTTTAGCTCGCTTATGCCCTTGCTTTTAAAACGATGCCCTAATCATGTTGCATACTGAATTACTGATTAAGAAAATACCTATGCCCATGCACTTACAAGTCGCAACTACAATTTTCCATTTGTCTGTGTAGGGATCTCAATTCGTCTGTGAGAAGTGCTTCAAAATTGAGATCAGTGAAGGGCTCAAATCAGAAGATGATTTTATGTTTGTCAGCAATCGTAGTTGTGTAAATAGTAAATGGACAGATGATGAAACCCTGCATCTATTAGAAGCCCTAATTGCGAAAAAAAATGATTGGGACCTTGTTTCTGACCAAGCTAGAAGGACAAAACAAGAGTGCATCGTGAAGCTTGTACAACTTCCTCTAGGTGAGTATGACGTTGTTAACAAATTGAAGGGACCTTCTACAATCATAGGTGACAAGCACCATGCAAAAATCGATGTTGACAGAAAAGAAACACTTGAAGAAGATACCACCAATGTGGAACCATCACTCAAGAAACAACGGATTGTGGATTGGTCTCATGCAACGGAATCCTTAATGGAACAGGTAGGGAGCATTTTTATTTTGGAAAAAATGTTATCATCAAAAACATACTGACATAGTGGCTCTGGTAGGTAGCTAGTCTTTCAACAATAGCTGGACCACAAGTTGCAGCTTCTGCAGCCAAGGCTTCTATTGCAGAGCTATGTAAAGAGAGTTCTTATGCAAAAAAAGTGTTTAGGCTTGACAAAGAAAATAACGATCCAGAAAGGTATGCGAACCATTGCTTAGGTTATATTATTAATATCCATAGATTCTCATTGAATTATTGTATTGTAGTTTTAATGAACCCATGATTACTGAGGAATTTGAAACAAAAAGAGCAGGTAACTTTTTCTTGCTTACGATTTACTGCAAAATTTCAGATTTTTTAAATATTTTTACTGCTTGGTTGTATTTATTCATTTCTGTTGCTGCGACACCCAGAGCTCAGCTCCGAAAAGAATTTTAGCCATCAAGCATTTAAGGTAAGAGCTGCAATTGGGACAGCTTTTGGATCTGTAGCCGCTCATGCTGTAATGCTTGCAACCCAGGAGGAGAGAGAAATTGAACATTTGGTCGCATCCATAATAGAGATGCAGGTAAACTTAATTATCATTAGAAAGTTTTTTTAACACAACTAACTAAACATGTAGATTTAATGATAAGCAAACATCAAAGCTTGAACCCTAAAGTCATGATATTTAAGAACCCATGAAGCTAATTAGCCAACTTTCATTTATATCATTAGATAGTTCACTACTGGGTATATGCTACTCTAGACTTTAAAATTTGGTGATTCACCAATCGGTGTGCTTTTTTCTTCGTTTGGTTAATCATGTAGATTTAATGATAAGCAAACATCAAAGCTTGAACCCTAAAGTCATGATATTTAAGAACCCATGAAGCTAATTAGCCAACTTTCATTTATATCATTAGATAGTTCACTACTGGGTATATGCTACTCTAGACTTTAAAATTTGGTGATTCACCAATCGGTGTGCTTTTTTCTTCGTTTGGTTAATCATGTGAGTTCTTATGGTCTTCTGCCATAGATGAAGAAGGTGCAATGCAAGATCAAACATCTTAAGGAACTGGAATCAATTATGGAGACAGAATACAAACACACGCAGCAGATGAAAAAATCCATTCTCTCAGAGTGGATACAACTTCTCCAAATGGCTCCTAATAGTGCAGGCATTGCTAAATGGAGGCAAAAAAGTTTGAACTCTGCCTAATGTAAAGCAAATCAACCAAAAAGATTGAATTGTCTTTGGATTTATTATCGGCACATTCATTCAGAAGCAAATTCACCGGACAACTTTTACATAGCTAATTTGGTTGTTGCCTGTACTATTAGGAAAGAAGTCATAACCTAACTAGTTTATCTATCTATAAAGCACAAAAATATATAGATTAATTGCATTCACTTCAACTGTTTGATTTAAAAGGTTTATTGTCTATTTGATTACAATATCGATTTTTTAATCTCTGTAAACACTAATCCATACCATTGTCTATTGTATGTAAATAGTAAACTCTGATTTATACCATTTACAACTCACAAATGAATATATGTTTTTCGTAGATCAGAAAAATTGAATTAAATAAAGATTCTCAGGTTTATAAAGACTTCTGTCTTCTGTCATAAAAATAATATGAAATGATAGGATATCAAACAATAATTTAATGAACGACTAAGTAAAGAACACTGCTGGAGAAGGCTGCGTAGTCTATACAATTTTTAGCTGATTGCTGGCGGCCTTGCATAAATATATACATACTAAAATACAAGTGATACGACGGAGATACTGGCATTCTTCAGGAACTAACAGATGGTCCAAAGTACATACAAATAGGAGGATCAACCTTAAAGATTGACAGGAGAGCAGAAGGAACGGTCCATATACCATCTCCACAAATCAAACCTGAGGCAACTGCTCCAGCAAAATCTTCTGCATCTTTCAAGTTCACCTTCTCCCAGATAAACAATATCACGGTTCCGATGAACATGTCAATTGCAAAATAAGCACCTATGTAGAATGGGACAGCCATTGCCATTGGTATAGGAATGTAAGCCGAGATTCTTTTGGGAGTAATATCTCTTATGAGGTTTATAATTATTGCCAATATGAAGAAAACAGAACAAATCTCCAAACAATGTTGTGGCAATGCAGAGAATCCTTCAACACCTAAAATGGCCATCTCTCTATATATGATAGCATAGGGGGCTTTATAGGCACCGTCGGGATTTCCAATGTCGAATGCTACCCAGTATAACCAAAAAGTTAGTGGAGCTATAACACACCCCATCACCGTCCCAATCAACTGAGACACAAACATCGACCTTGGTGATGAGAGGGTGAGATAGCCTGTCTTAAAATCTTGCATGAGGTCTGCAGCAGTTGAGACAATGGACATCATGACACCACAGGCAGCCAACCCTGCGATCACACCACCATTGGTGCCGATAAGAGCAGCAAAGACAAAGAGACCAATTTTTCCATAGGTTGATGAGAGACTCCAGTCTGTTAGTCCTGTGCCATAGGAGTTGCAGAAGGCAAGGGCAGGGGCAATTACATATGATACGAGTACAAGATACCATCTGACTTGTGGGAAAATCATGGGCACGGTTGCAGTAGATATCGCAGCAAGGCACACATAACCAGAAGCAGCAAACCAAGTTGGTATCTTATCTTTCATGAATACCTCGTTTCGTATTTTTTCCTCCAAATCAACTATGGAATCAGCATCTACTGCAGAGTAGAAAGGCAATATTATCTTTGGTTTCAAATAGAATTTGAACCAGTGAGGCAAATCAAGATCAGTTTACATAAAATTCATAAAACATGAAACGAAAGGCTTACTAGAGTAGGTATATTACCTGCAAGACAACTCACTTGAGGAAGTGAATTCCTTCTTGAACGTGCATTGCAGATTTCCCTTGTTGTTATTGTTATTATTTTTATCAAATTGTAAAGACCATCACCAAGGATAATGGCTATTGCTAGAAACACCTATAATCAATGGCCATGGCAAATCAGATAATTATGAATCACCAGATCAAACTAAAGTTAACCTAAAATGAAGAATCATTTACCTTATACCCATAAAGACCTTTGAAATCATTGCTTTCTAAGCCATCTGGATACCAGTCTCCGGCACGACTAGAGATAAATGGCCAGAGAAAACCCCAAGATATAATCGCCCCAAGAAGTACCGAGCAATTCACAATATGTGGGCATATAAGGCCACATCCAATATAAGTTGGACTGAAGTCAAAATAGAATCTACATACAAGGGTAATAAACAGCAAGCAACATCAGTTATATTTTTTTATTGCCAATTTGGCATGAAAGTGAAATATATGTCTAGTAATAAAAGATATAATAACCTCTAAATTCAAATTTAAATTAGAAAACATATCAATATGATCACCCAAAAAGACCAAGGGTAATTCATATAAACAGCTCTGTCAAATGCTAACTTAAACTAAGCGCAACAACATAAATATGTATTATAGATGTATAGGTATGAAAATTAATCGATTATAGATGTATAGGTATGAAAATTAATATGATACATATGGGTGGCTAAAAAAATAAAAACATACGTATTCTTGAATGCCCAAAGTCCCAGAGTTGGGAAATTATCAAAACCGCAGGAATCACCAACTCCACTAAAGAACCATTTGAAGCAACTCCAAATGAAGCTTATACTGAGATATTTCCCAAGACAGTGCACTTGTTTACTGCAAAAAGAAAAATACATCGTTAAACCAAATTGAAAATATGTTTTTGATTGGTTAATGCTGAATATATCCACCATTGATCAAAAGAGACTAAATGCTTGTTTCAAGTTACAAAAGAACTAACCGAGCAAGTTCAGCCCCTGTATCTGTGTGAAAGCTATTAATCAGCAAAGCTGTGGCCGTTCCACTTGGGTAAGTAAGTTTGTAGTCAACGACCATTACCTAGACACAAAGGAAAGGAAAGGAAATATAAGCCAAAATTTAGGTTTGACATCAAGCAGCAGTTATCTATACCTTGCGGAGGGGAATGAGGCTAAACAATCCGAGAAAACTGACGACGAACATGAAACCAATCATCCAACCCAAAGATGGATTCTTAACATCTTCCGCCTTGTTGCCTGGATAATCTGGTCCGATAAGTTCATAGGTCTTTTGATCCATCGCAACCATATACGATCCGAACCCCCCTGTAATAAATCGATCGATCCATCAGTTAATCAGAAAGACTTTTTCTTATAACCCCCAAATTTCAAGAATCAAAATAAAAAATAGTGAATAATCGCTAATTCACCAACCGCTGAAGGCGAGGCCATAGCAAGCGACTACACAGGTCTGGATGACGGTATTCTCTTGTGGGGTGAAAGGAGTGGTGAAAAATCCCAGCTTTGACGCGAAGGTCGTCCATGATTTGACGAGGAAAAAACCTAACAGACCCGCCGCAACGTTGAGTGAAGGGATGACCCCGACGGTGAGATTAAGCTTGTGCGTAATAATACAGAAAAGCGTTCCCAAAAGAGCACTCACTACTAGACCTCTCACGGTCAGCTGCTCCTTCCATGGTTGGATCTTGCCGATTTTCGGCTTGACGTCGACGAGTGGCTCTGTGATCTCCGTTCCCATGATGGGTCGTAGTGGATGTTTGGATCTGATCAGAAATTAGAATATTTACTGGATTTTATAGTAAAATTTACATCTCGTTATTATTGCAATTTGCAAGTTTGCGCCATTGCGTGACGCGATCTCAATGCACGTTATCTTCAGACTATTCTTTCATAGTTAATACAATTCGAAATACTAAATAATCAGGAGTGTTGACTTCTTTGGTAATGTAATTACTTATTACATAACCATTACAGAGTATATTAAAATTGAATTCTTCAATCAATCAAATTCAGTAGATATTAATATCTTTTACCAAAGATCTGGTTCTGGTTCACTACTTCACTTCCATTTTTAGTATTCTTAGAAGTTAGAAGTTTTGGTTTCACAAGGGGAATTGACTCATTAGACTTAGAGAGTGGACGGACGTATTACAACCTTTGGAAGAGGGGCATTGTGCGGTTGAGATTTTACATAGGAAATGACCAAAAGGAATATTGATAGATTACAGAATTACATAACCATCGTCATTAACAGAATACAGAGTTGCTGTTGTTACCATCCCCTGAAACCTCACCTGAAGAAGCTACCATGAGCTGAGGAGAAGGCACAAATCCTTGTTCTTTTCTCAACTTTTTGCGTTCACGCTGAGCCCGAAAATGCTCCCTCATCCTCACTTTCCTGCTGTTTGGATTCTCAGGCTGCACGATCCGAGGATAAACACTTACCTGAGAACAAATACACACTAGTTACCTAATTGATCGATGAAAATGAGATTGAGAGTGATTAGCCCAATGGGTGAATTCTCAAGTTGAGTTCAAGTTTGAATATATCATGTAGAATCATCAAATATAATAATATAAGGGGTTTTAAGCTTCCGCTATAAATGTATCTATAAGAGGTTTCTGAAAGTGGAAAGGGAAAAAACCAGGCAGTGGATAGTAGATATCTAGAATCTTTTGAATCTACGAGGCCAGTTAGTTGAGTTGATCTATTTGTGAAAAATCATTGCAAACCAGTGTGTGAAAATGCACCAAATGTACTAAAAAGTCAGTAGCTTGTTGCTAACCTTCTTCCGATCTGGTCCGAATTTTTCGAATTTAACAAGACCGTCGATGAGGGAGAATAGAGTGTGGTCTCTCCCTATTCCAACATTGTTTCCTGGGTGAACCTGAAGATCAGAAATGCAATACAAAGATAAGTAAATATTTAAATCGAAATTAATAATGATAACACAGCATTGTTCTACGGAAATTGGCAACATTTTGTCAATTTTACTGTCAATAATTCTTCGTTCTTGGTGTTTGTGATGGAACCAACAAGAACTTAGTATTTGGATGACAAACGGACGAAAACCTAATTTAATCCCCACTCCTTAACTTGATACGGAAGAGACCTAATTCGATTCGAATCTAAAATACGTTATTCATTAGGCATCCATACCTTGGTCCCACGCTGGCGGATAATAATGGCGCCGGGTTTGGCGAGCTGATCTCCGTAGATCTTTACGCCAAGCCTTCGACCGGCGGAGTCCCTTCCATTCTTCGTGCTTCCCGCCCCTTTCTTGTGCGCGGATTCGATAGTCAGAGGAAGTGGGCAGAGAGGGAAGGAGATTCTAGTGGTGGGTGTGTAGATGGATCCAATGTCACCTTTCAGAAACGTGGATGATGAAGAAGAAGAGGAGATGGAGAAGGACTTGAACGCTCCGGCCAGGTTAAACCCTACAGCCGTCGCCATTTTTCTCGAACAAGACGAGAAGCAGAGCTCAGTGAAACTCTAGAATGGATAGATAGAATTGGGAAATAGACGTATGGTTTGGCACTTTGGCTTATCTTTAATCCTTTCGGGCAGATAAACGGGTATTCGGAACCTATGTAATCGCCCATTCCAAATTAAGAATAAAATGAAGAGCACAACACAGCCGGTCACATAGTCCATTAGACCATCACATTTAAAATGACACAAACAATGTATTTTTGGAGCATCTAAATTCTAATGATTATGAATTTTAACAAAATCGCACAATACTATTTATATTTATGTACATAATTAATTAATTACAATTTATTTTTAAAAAATCATAAGTTCAAGATCATGTAAAATATTTTCATTTTATAAAATTGGAATGATCCATGGATTTTGGAAAATACAGGCGTACCAATATACATAAGATAAATAGATAACGCGATGGTATCTTGAAGATCAATTAACTCATAACTCTGGATTATTATGAGGTCATTCCATATTTAGCCAATCTTCAAACATACTCATGAAGCTACTTTGGGAAGAGAGTAATGTAGAACACTCAGGTGCTGTAGCTTCATCACTTACAACTGGTCCAGACTGCAAAAAAGAAGAAGGAAAATCTGGATTCTGAAAATTGATTTGAAATAAAACTTGGATGATCTAATCTGAAATGATTTTTTTTACCTACCTTAAATTGGAGGTAATTGTCAAACACACGGCGGTACTGCGTTTGAGCTTCTGGAAAATCTAACATAGACATGACTCTGGAAACTGCTGATTTAATGGTTTCGTCCACTTTGATCTTCCTGAAAGCTTTGAGAATGTCATCATCTTCGTCGTCATCTTGTTCGGTGTCGTCCATTGCATCAGATTCATGATGGAAGCCACGTAGACCACAACCTTTGCGACGCCATCTCAGGATTGCCTTTTCAGCAACACCTACAGTCCAAAGAATATCTATGTACTTTTTCCTAACTTGATGCCCTCTTACATGAGCCTGTGATGTTCGAGTAGTAGTAAAATAGATGTTCAACTATATGGATAATATGGTAAATATAAATAATTTATGTTTTTACCTGTATTTTCACTGCATTCTTGCGGAGGATAAGGAAGCCCTTACGTCCTTTCCATCCTCGCATTTTCTTCTGAATACATAAAGCTGCTCCATGGGATTTTTGATCATGAAATCTTGATGCAGCTGAGATACCAACAATGTCTTCTGGAATCAACGAATAGTTATCACAACTTGCATTGTTACTATTTTTTTGTTGTTTCTTCTGAAAAGAATGAGCTCTGAAAACAGCTTGAATGCGTGCAGCTGCTTGTGTTGCATTTCTAGCAGCTGCAAGAGTATCTTCTAATGAAAGTCGTTCTTCCTCAGATGAAGACAGATTTATCTGCCTCTTTCTATCTAATAAACTACCTATCCGTGGATCAGCTGATTCCAGGTAAGCTTCACATTCTTCTTTGTCGATAGAGGAAAGATGGGAGGTTAATGATATTTCAGAAAGATAACCTGCAAGACCTCGATACCCGTTAGATTCAGCTATCATAGCAGCAGTTTTTCCAAGTGGATCTTGTGAGGTTGGGTCTGTCACTGCACCCGGAGATGCTCCAGAAGCTAGAAGTGCTGCGACCATTTTTTCCCTGTGATCATTGCATTGATTAATTTCATTATTTGATTTATTCTTCCAATAATTTTCAAGGTTGAGATATCCATATAATCACAAAACTTAAGTGATTGTTTGAAAAAAGGATGATATCACCTTCCAAATAGAGCAGCCCAATGAAGCGCAGTCCATCCATTAATATCGCGAAAATTTATACCAACACCACAATGGAGAAGTGGTTTCAAGCCCCATTCGTATCCCAAACCTGATATCAAGTGAATCATGCCCCTCTCTTTCTTAGATAGGGAGCAACATGTACTTTCGTCTTTCTGGTATCGGGAAGATAACAAGAGATGCAATCTATCCTTCAAAAGCTGTTCTAAAAGCCAATTCAAGGTATCCTTTGGATTTTCATTTCCAAATAAAGATGTTTCTATAATCTGATCCCATTCTTCATTCCTTAACGTTAGTATTCTTGATGGATCAGACTCTGATTCGACGTTATCATCAGATGTAAATAACAAACATCGTGAAAATCTTAGCAGGTGCACTAATTCCTTACTATTAAATCCCAAGCACCTTTCTGGTGAATTTGTTCCAAAATCAGAACCAACCTTGTCACGGTATTCAAATTGTTTAATTTGACTGCAAGGTTGTCCATTCCTCATTGTTATGTACAATCTAACCTTCCCTGCCGCATGATTTGGAGATTGGCATCGCAAAACACCCTCTTGAATTATCTCTGCTGGAACTAAGGTATTTCCAAACATCACTGCCCATGGACCCTCCAATGACAATGATGGAAAATCTCCAGTTACAATAACCTACAAATGAAAAAATAATAAATTTATTAATTATTTGATATATGGAAAGTGGTAAGTCCGAATAACTCTCACCTTGGTACTTTCAGAGGAATAAGCCCATTCTGGAGAAACCTCATGAATACTAAATTGATACTTATCTACCATATTTTGGCCAGAGAAGAATTCACCAGTCTTGGATTCAACATTAGAATAAAATGGAAGATTTCCCGCTTCTGAAAACTGCTGTTCAAAACTTTCGAGCGGATATTGATAACTCTGAATAATTTCAGGTTGATTGTTCAACATTTCTAACTGCTTAGTCAAACCTTGAAATTCAATTTCTGAAGGAAATGATAGCGTATCCTGAGAAAGAGATACTTTCAGTGAAATTTTTTCTTATGTTAAAAAAATCGTGAATTTTCAAGATAAAAATCCTTACATTTCCATGATTATGTGTATTGACGGTAAATTCATCTCCAGATGTATGGTTATAGTTATTTTTCTGGGCATATTTAGGATCACCAGCTGTCATTGATTTTCCTGAAGATGTGACATGAATCTCATCAGTATTAGCATATTTTTTCATAAAAAACAATAGGACAATATTTCAATTTTAAATATAAACTATTTAAAGAATATAAGAACATCATTGAATTTTTCAATATAGATTCTTCTGTACCTACCATATTGTATATCATCATCAAATTGGTGATAATGATCAGGTGTAGCACATTGTGCCCCCTGACTATAACTTTGATCAACTTCATCATCATCATCCAAACTCAGCTGTGATTTAAGCTTACGTATTTCTGCATCAAGATTTCTCTGTGATGAGTTGGTGGAATTTGCTGACCAGTCGGAACTATGATTTTCCACTAATAACTTAGAACTGACTTCAACATTTCCAGAACCAACTTTTATCAGATCACGAGGCATACATACCTCACTAATGCCAGCAGTGAGACCTGTATTTTGAGTATTGTTCAAACTAATGCTATAACTGAGGCTGACAGAAGAATTTAGTGGAGTTTGTGAAGATCCAGATCTTACCTGATGTGAAACAGTAGAAAACAATAGCACATGTCAGGTCAAATTACTCCAATATAATCAAATATGGAAATAAATTTTGGATGTAATCACAAACTTGAATAGATGTTGTGAAAAGAATGGTACTATTTTATTAATTTATATACAATAATACAATACATGAATGCTACTTAGAGGAAAATTATATTTTATAAGAAATAGTACTATTTAATAGTTTCGACATAGCAAATGCTTGTAGAATATTCCTCATTTCCTCTCTTTTTTTTGCAAATGGTAATTTTTTATTGTTGGTGTCCATGGGAATTGAATTAAACCCTGACCCTCTGTATCAATATATCCGACAAAAATATCTTTAGCCCTACACCAAGTGTTTGAGAACCAATATAACTCTTAAAGATGTTAACAAAGGCATGTCATTCAACTTCTGGAAGGTCGTACTAAAATGACAGCATTACAACAAATAATTATAAAAACAGACCTCAAATATTTCTCTATAGTGAACAAGCACAATGTGTTCATAAGCCCTGCATAAAAAGAGGGGAAAACAAAAATTGCCATTGGTAAATAATTTCAACCAAATACAAAATCTTCATATACACAAATTCCTTAATTATGACTTATGAGGGATCAGAAGATGAGAACAGTAACATATCACAAATCACATTCTTCAGCTAGAATTCTTTTATTTTTTCTAATGAAAGATGAAAATGACTTTTGGTATGCAATTGAATCATTTCTCATCACATGGCCTAATTGTGAGAAAATTGTGAAAATTATCGATGTAGTTATATGGCTAAGGGTACCTTTAATTGTGCTCCTACAATAGGTGGGAGCACAAATACTCTACACTAGGACTGCAGGCTCATCTCAAAGGTAGTCCCCCACCTATTGAGATGAGATATAAATAAAAAGTAAAGGGGAGACAATTGGTGACTACTTTTTACAACTTTTACTCAGGTAATTCTTCCCTTAATTCTTTGATTTCTCTTTCATTCCATTTCTCTAACTCTTCTGGTAGAATCCAGTTTATCCTCTCATAATCTAAGTCTATTATTATAAGAAAGCTGACTTTCATTTAATCAGCTGTATCAATTATTCACTCTTTTTCTTGCAAAAATATTATTCACTCTTTATATATATATAGAGAGAGAGAGATACGTGTCACTCTCTATTACTTAAGTACTCATATTTTAATGAGAAGTGGTAAATATCATATATTCATACATGGTATCAAAACCACTTGCTATCAAAAATTACTTATATAGATTTTTTTTGAATCTGATGATCAAAATCATTTAACTAGATTAAGCTATTTTGTATCATTGAACAGTTGTATCATTTAACTAGATCAAAACCTTTTTAGTATTTTACTCTTTTATTTTTAATTTTTAATAGAATTTTATTTGGTAGTTTGGGTGGATCAATTGATCTTTTCTGATATGATTCTATTTTTATTTATAGATAAATTTCAGACTATTACAAACCATGGGTAGTTGTTACTTTTCCCTAATAATTGTGGGTATAATTACTAAATATGGAAGATACATCTTTATCTTCCCATCAATATTAGATAATTATCATTGATTCTAATATAATATAATCATCACTGGTAGTTTTCAGGATATTATTTTAATATTTTCTATATTTTCATTTTTAAGTATTATTAAATAATATTTTATATGGATTTTTTTAAATATATTATTGCCACTGAAGTTTTATTGCTCCTAAAGCGAAAAACGCCAGTGGAAAAGGTTTTTTTGAATTACGGATGCATGTGCAGTCTATGGAAACTCCCCAACTGCATGGAAATCTCAAAACCCATGATGTAGAAAGGCAGAATATAAATATTCATTTCTTTTACTAAAAAGAGATCAAAATGATTAGGAACCAAAATTAACAAACTGCATTTTTCATTTTTTTTGTTAAAAAGCTACATGGTTTGAAAATAAGGTTGTTATGAAGTTAAAAAATTTAATTTAATATAATATAATTTATGTATCAATCGAAAATAGAATAAAAGTGTAAACTCACTGATCCAACATCCAATAGATTCTCTTATGGAAGTTAGCATTTTCCTCTCCATGGGCGTAATAACAATTTATTGTATCAACAGAGTCAACCTAGAAAAGTCAGAGATAGCAAATTAGATTAAAAAAGGAGTTATAATTAGAAAGGCTCTTTGTTTAGAAATTGATAAGTGAATGTATTAAATACAACAATAGAGTTATAGAGCTGGTTATAATATAGATAATACTTGGGACTATTTTTATAAATATATCCATTTACAGTTAGTAATTATAATATAGATAAGTGTATAAATAATGGTAGTTTTATTAGAAACAATTCTTAATTTTTTCAATTAATACAAAGACAGAATGATGACACTCAATTATAAATTAGGTTTTACATCTTGACAGAATGATGACCCTCTCAAACTATTTAAAAAAAGAATGAATTAACTTGATCTTTTAGATAACTTTCATTGATCTGAATGGATTTGCAAACCTTAAGTCGCTCGTGTCCTTCACCCGATCTTCCATCCTTTTTCTTCTGCCAAGTATACCCATCCTTACGGAAGTACTTAAGGACCCTTCGATTGAATAGCAACAAGGAACCGCCTATTGTCATATATAATCATGATAAAAAAACTGAATGTGTTAGTAATGTTAATGATAGATTACTAATTATATTCCTTAGGTTAGTTATATTTACAGCTTTATTTTTGGTGGTGCGCCATTACAAAGGTGATGGTGCTCACATTATAAATAAAAGGACAGAGTGACAGACCAGTGATAACGTCACTAGTCAAATTTCCCAAATCTAGATCTTACACTCTGTTCTGTTATTATCAGAATGATTTAATAAAAACATACAAAATAACCAAAATGTGTGTGCTTACTTGGTGGGGTTTTGGGAACCGTTTCACTAACTGTATATTTATCATGATTCCTCAATATAAAAAAGATTTCCCGAGGCTTCAGCCAACGAATGTGAGCTTCATTCTTCAACTTATCGATATCCATCTCTGAAACAAGAATGAAGAGTAATTCAATTAAATCGACTTCCAAAAATAGAAATAAAAATAATACCACTCCACAAAACATGTACAAATCGATAATAACTCTCATCACGAAATCGAATCAACTAACGAATCGACCAAAAGTGAAGTGTTACATAACCGATTGGAATAATTCAACATATCAACAAACCAATCAACCTGAATACAATCAGTCGCAGAAAAACATATCATATATCCTAAATCAATTCCCAAATGATAGCAATTGGACAGCTACTACTCTATAACCAACTGTGGAAGTAGGGGGGGGACAAAAGAATCAACCAACAACGCGAATCCTGAGGGCAGAGATCCTACCTTCTTTGTTTATCGAAATCGACGAAGCTCGATCGATTGATCCACAGAGGAGTTGGTGGGAGAGGAGATCCGGAGAGGAAGGAGAGGGTTTGAAAGAGGAACTAATCGGGGGAAAAGTGTGGTATAGTTATAGTAGTTATATTTTGATTTATTTATTTTTGTCAAACACGTATTTTGATTTAATTAATCAATGGTCTTAAGGTCTTAGTCTTATGATTCTTACCAAAAAATTCTGAAATATTATATAACTGTTGGACCCAAACATTAACTCACGTGCGTAAATACATTAGACACGTCGCGATCTAACAAACTAGTGTGTGGTGACCATTGGATCGTAACGGTTGATCTGACCAAACCCCCAAATAAAATCAACGCCAATCGGTGAATTAAGTGGCCGGTCTAAACTCAGCCCGCCCGATGTTATTCTCAACCCGCTCACGGCCCAATACACCAAGATCAGATGACAGCCCATATCTAAAGAGAACCGACTGGGTCGGGTGGATGGTCAAACCGGTGATAGTCCAAAATCCTGATAATATTCCTTGTGAATTTGTTTGGTACTCAAACTTAGACCTACCATCGACCCCGCCTCCTACTTCGATCCAAAGTCCTATAATTGAAGACTGAAGAAACAGTGTGCATAAGTCATCTTTATCAATGAGTTGTTGACGTGTCATTGTCATTACTCATCCAACCAACTACACCATTATTATTTCAATTCATAACTTATAAAAACAGATAAGATTATAACATATTAAAATTTAAAATCATTTGAGTAGGAAGTTAGGAATAATTGAAATAGGAAGTCATAAAGTGTTTTAACACTTACTTCGAGTTTGATTCAATGATTTTACGGTTTTACCCTTCTCAGATTAAGAAAAAGTGACACTATCCAGTCACTCTGTGAGAGTCAGATTGATTAAGATAGTCGACATTCATTTTCTAAGCTCTATAATACATTAAAACCTACCGCTTTCCTTCAATCTAAATTCTCGAGAGAGAGAGAGAGAGAGAGAGAGGAGAACAACTTCCAAAAAGCAAGTGCGATTGTGCGAGAAAGAGGAAGAAGATGACGGATTGGGCGCCGGTAATCGTCGGGTTGGTGCTGTTCATACTCCTTTCGCCGGGGCTTCTGATACAGATACCAGGGAAAGGAAGGATTGTGGAGTTTGGGAGCTTCCAGACAAGTGGCGTTGCTATAGTGGTGCATTCTATCTTCTTCTTCGCTGCTATTTCCATTTTGTTGCTTGCTCTCGGCGTCCATGTCTACATTGGGTAGTTACCACTTACTTACTTACCAGTCCATGGTAGGAAGAAGAACTCCGCCGCGACCTCTGATTATTTCTTCTACACCTGAGTTGGTGAGATCCAGAACATACGCCCAATATTAATTACTCTATTATGTCATGCAGACCTCTCTTTTTTAATAATTCCTCTCTCAATCAGTCAATTGTGATGTAAATCATGTAATCAGTCGTTTATTATTAACAAATTTGTTCATATTTCTGAAACAAGTAAAAGAGAACAACTAACAAACGCCTCTGTACGTAGCATAAAGCAATACCCAATACCCAATAGATAGAATGTACGTAGTTTTACTTAAGGTAGATCTTACTGTCTGTAATCATACATACAATACAAGCACATTGAATCGTAAACACACCCATGCTTCTTCTTCTTCTTGCGGTGGTGGTGGAGGGAGAATATCGACCATGTCAACCAAGCCAGCCGGGAACGTACCCTCCGACGCTGGGCCCAGATGCGGCCACCGTTATTTGCTCCGGGTGGTACCTGTTATTCATTTACTCAGTAATCCATTCATATATCATATATGGATGCGCAATTTCATACCCAATTTGTAAAGTTGGTTCGCAATCTAATGGATGGAAGAAGGCATCACTCTGGTGGTGGTGCTGCTGCTGAGATTGCTGTTGCCTGCTGTATGCCATGGCATGAGCTTCAGATTCCCAGACTTGTTGCTGGCTGGGATGTGTGGTTTCCTCCAGCTGCAGGCAAGCAGTAAGAAAGACACAAGTCAATTAAGAGAACCGTACTATGATGGGGGAGAATTTTACAGACAAGAATGTGCATTTTGTACTCTTCTTCTCAGAGCTTTGTTTGCTTCACACAGCGCCTGCTCCTGTTTCTGAAGATCACTCAGTTGATCAAGCATGTATTGGGTCTGAAAAGCAAACAAACATTATCACATTATCAGATAGATAAATGTAGAAGAGGGTAATTATTTAATTAATGAATACCCTTATTGATCTGATTTGCCTCAGTGATGCATCAAGTTGTCTTTCAAGATTCTCAAGATCCCTGCTTGATAGGCTTCCTAAATCTTCACCAAGAAGGTTCCTAGGCACGATGAGATGATCGAATTAGCAACTTAATGAATCAGCAGCAATATCAGAGGGACCGGGAATTAAACAAGGGAATATCAGAGAGAATTTGATCGAATTACCTCTGGGTTCTTTGCAGAGACTCAACACGCGCTTTTAGCTTCAGATACTCCTGTTGGCTACTCTGAATTAAACAAGAATGGATCTTCAGACAAACCCGCCAGATCGATAATTATAACAAAACAAACACATCGATCGTCAGGTAGTCCATTCGAATCTACAGACAGTATCATCTTTCTATGTGATCATAGAAAATCCATTCAAATTAACTTGACTATTGACCGTTGAGTAGTTCACACCACAGGCTAAGCTTTAGAATTCAAAGATGATAATTTAACTATGCATTGGCCACGACGAGCGGCTTATATATGCAGATATGGAGAATGCATCTTAATTAGCTCTTCAAAAGACACATATATATACCATGATCTACCATAATTTATGATAAATGATCTTATATATTTGACTCGATTATGATCCAATGATAAAAAGCTAGTTAGCTAAATACGCCAATATATTCCCGGCCCTCTTAGGATGCCGAATTTTCCATTATGTGGATCAAGTGAAGAGTTACTTGAGTAATTTTTAAACACACAGAATGCAATTTTCAAATGCCTAATTAACAATTTTAATTTCTAGAATCAGTCATATATTATTTTATCTTTAAAAAAAACCCTAGCTCAATCGATTAGTAGCAAGAAAAAATTAGGGTTCCCCCAAATTTAATTTGTGATTAAGATACATGCTGTAAGTCCATAACATTATCATCTGTTGATTTTGATGTTTTATGATTTTTAACAAAGCAAATTAATTATCAAGTCGAATATCAATTGACTATATATATATTCATCTCCATAAATAGAAATCACCTGAATCTCCCTTGTCTGAACATTTGTCTCCGGTGCTACATAGTTGCATTTCTGATACCTCTCAAGCGTTTTTAACATGCTGCCGCGTTTAATTTCATTTTTCCAATCAAACCAGTTCAAAACACAGATCTTACAAGTTACAAGTTCATGATGACAAATGACAATGATCATTCTTAAATATATATTAATTACAGACTAATTATAATTACATACACATATAACTATGTGATCATATGAGAAGAAGAAAACCCTAATTTGAAGGATTCGTAAATCATAATATATATCATCGATTCATGGAATATAACCATATAGTTATAGGTATGTAGATATTAAAAAAAATACTTACAAATTATTGCATGTTTAATTTGTAATTTAAAAATGGTTCTTGTCGATCTTGTTACCATTTTTTTTAATAAGTTCTATTTTTAGAAACTTATTATTGATTTTAGGAACTGGTCGTAAAGATCTTTTTTCAGACTTCTGAGAGTAGGGTTTGATCATGGAGAATCTTGATGACGAACTCAGATCGTTCGGCAGCAAGAAAGCAAAGCCACGAAGAGGAAGTAGCTAGCCAGAAATTAACCCAGTGCGTACTGAGATCTGAAGGTTACTAAAAAAACCCTAGATCGGTGAAGTAAAACCCTAACCTTCCCAGCACTAGATCTTTGTAATAATAATTTTGACGCAGAAACAACTAAAGAAGAAGAGATCTAGACACGAAAAACACCATCTTCAACATCCAAACCCAGAAATTCAGACCGATCTAAACCCTCCACGAAAATTAAACCAGTCTAAAAATGGCATCCTTATCTAGCTTTTTATCTCTCTCTCTCTCTCTCTCTCTCTATCTATCTAAAATTTACCTTGGGCTGCTGCAGAACTCATAGAGCTTCCCCCGACTGGAGAAGATGATAAGAGCCACCTCGGCATCGCATAAAACCGAAAGCTCGTAAGCTTTCTTAAGCAACCCATTCCTCCTCTTGGCGAACGTCACCTGTCTGTTGATCTTATTGTCGATCCTCTTCAGTTCAACTCTTCCTCTCCCCATCACCAAAAAACCCTAATCTCCTCTTTGTCTCTTTCTCTCTCGCACCGGCAGAATTACCCGCTCTGGGTCGGTGAGTGCATGGTTAAAAGGAGGGAGGGAAGTAGCAAAGGATGGTGAACGAATAATCAAAATCCCTGGGGACGTAACTGTAAATCCCACGCGATTACGTGTCGAACTCAACACCATTAAAAATCTACAAACCCTCCGATGTGACCCAACCTCAAACGCCGTCACCGGAGTCAACAGTCAATACGTCGGAGAAGTAAAGCTGGATCTTTCTATAAATAGCGAGACATGAATCGTCGTTTAGACGTAAACCCACGTGAAACATAACATCTGTTTAGAGTCATCACCCCCACCGTAAGGTCCAGTCCGGTCAGGTCAGGTCGCCTTCACCGCTATACATGTACATCTCCTTCCTCTCTCTCTCTCTCCTTTCTTTCCTTCTTTATGTCAACTTGGTACAAGTCATTCTTAAAAGCTGTCTTGCCAGCATTGATGCTATGCCAGAGACACTTCCGATGACAAGTGATGATGATGATGATGGTGCTAGTGGGCCGGGAAAGGCTGTCGCTTCTCCATATGAATCGCACAGTTGGTGTAGATTTATTGATCACATAATTTGAATTACTGAATTAGGATCGTGTGACACTGTGACGATTGACGATGATATACAAACCCTAATGATTTTTAGATTTGAGGAGACCAGGGAGATTTTGTAAAGGGTTTAACACATACAGGCACTCTTATCGCATAACAACAAGAAAACATAATAACAGTCATCGTGAACTGATCGAAGTAGTTTAATCACAGAAATATAGAAGGATCGATCAAGCTTATGCTGTTCATGCATCACAAATTAAAAGTACAAAATGATTTGAAGCTAATTATGCTGATACTTCTCCTTTCTTCTTCTTCTTCTTCTTGGATCTTCATCTTCAATATACTGAAAGAAATCAGGAAATATACAAGCAAGTAAGATTGACAAGCTAGCTAGCTAGATCCATATTAAGAATCAAGACTTAATTACCTTCATTCAAGTCTTGAAGGAATATTCCTGGAGGTTTGTTCACCTGTCTCTTTTCCAGTGCTTTGCAAGCTTCTTTCATCTAATTACAAATTACCAAATTAAAAACAGTTAATCAGTAGTTATAGCTTACTTAATTTGAATTTAGGATTTGGAGAAGAGCATACCCTTTGTTGGAGGAAAGCATTTTCATCTTGGAGATCTTTATGCTGGAATCATATTACATTTTTAAATCACCACGCAACATAAAAAATAAAATGTTAGTGAAGTTGATTAGATTATTTACCTTTTTCTTCAACATTCTGATGTGATCAGTAAGTAGGCGTCTCTATAGATTTACATTAAAAGAGAAGCTAATGAATATAGTTTAGACTAATGAATGTAGGATTGAAGAATTAATTAATGAAACCTTTTGAACACGGATGCGTTGAAGGCCGGTTCTCATGTGACGCTCCAGTTGTTTAACCTCCCGCGCGCCGACAGACGCCAATTCTTCCCCACACATTTGCCTGCAGTATTGAACGGATCAATTCCGTAATTAGTTAAGACTCGTGAATTCTGATTACAGGGAGAAAAAGTCAGGAAAGAAGGCCGCATGCTGCTTACTTAAGCCTCGCCTCAGTTGAAACTGCAAACTTCTTCAGGTTTTCAACCTCATTCCTCAGAGACTGTTGAATGAATTCAGGGATCGGAATGTAAATTGATTAGTTAATTAATTAATCAATCAAGACGTTCAATCGTTCAGAATCGTTGATATAAAGACCAAAACAGTTGATTGAGGTCACATTAAAAGTGCATGGTATCAGTGTATCAGAGCAAGGTGGTCAGGAATAAGACAAAGTTTTCATATAGAACCAACTATTTAATTAGAAATCAAACAGATTGCATCAGGGTAAAACTGAAAATTCATAAAAGTGTAGTAGAATCCAAGTCCATGGTATCAGAGTGATCAGATTATTATAAAAAACAAAAATAAGAACATGGCATGGAATCCAGCAAAATGATGTATAATAACAGTGTACACGGTGTGTCGAAAATACAAATTAAAGTAAGTATAACCCTCCCTATTCGGCTATTCGGCTATTCGGCTATTCGATCTATCACTTCCAACTCCACATCAATCAAACCCTATTCGACAGTCAGGTACGTATGTATGTGTAATGTATTTTAAGATTTGAATGAAACAAGAAGCCCCAGAATATCAACTGGATAATACTATGAATCGCGAAACGTACGTACGAATGAATAGATGATTTTATCGATTTATAATATTTATTATACATACCTCTACGCTTCTGGCGTCGATCTCGTTCAAATCCGGTAGTCCTCCCATGCTCCGGTACTTCGAGATCGTCGTGTCGAAGCTGAAAAGTAACCCACGTAAAACTTGGCAGAACCTAACTTATGTAGAAAATGAAAAAGATAGGAGAGAGACGTACTCGTTGCTGGAGAACTGGTATGTCTTGCCGGAGGGAGAGAGAATAACGAGAGCGACCTCAGCGTCGCAGAGAACCGAGAGCTCGAAGGCTTTCTTCAGAAGTCCATTCCGTCGCTTCGAAAATGTAACCTGTCTGTTCATGCTGTTCTCGATCCTCTTCAGCTGCACTTTGCCTCTACCCATTTTCTACCCACTTTTTTTCAGACGAGGCAGGCAAACAACGTGCAAAGAAGATAAAGATCGATCTCGATCGATCACTTAACTCAGAATAACTGGAACTTGAACTGGATGAAGTTTTCTTAACTCTTTCTTAACACTTCTCCAGTTCACTGAAGACGACGAAAAGACAGAAACAAAGTAAAGGGAGTATTTATGTCGGAAAATCCAACACTGTTCCAGTAAGGGTATTTATGTCATTACAATTATCATCTTAACATGTCAACATTCAAAACCACCAAGACGGCAAGAACCCAACATACAATTGCAATAACCTCTCCAATCTCAAACCAAAATAAATAGCTACAGTCGATTCATCTGTCGCAGCATCGAACGCTAGATTAAAATCCCACGGCGGAAATAGACGTAGCCCACAGTACATGGCAACAGTTAGCAGGAGCTAGGGTTTTCTTTATCGTACTGGAACGCCATGGTCAGTGGTCGTGGTGGGACTTGACGCTGACGCTGGAGAGACGAGATGAGTAGACGAACTGAACAGACTCCTACCGAAGAGACAGATTTCCTCACGCAGATCGCTAGCGATTGATCTGCAAAATATAGGGTTTGAAATTAAGAAGATGTATTGGGATATTTGTGGGAGGTGCTTTAACTTCGCAGTCTCAACAGTAGAAAAGAACAAAAACCGTACATCCACTGATAGTACGTACGGCAAGCTAAAGCCTTAAAACCTGTTGACAGAAGATTTGATCGGGCAACGTACGAATGGGTTCGGATTTATTTATGTTTTCCACTATTCTACTACTACCCCTTTTTTATCGCAAACAGTGCCGACAATTTTCAACGAATAAATTTATTTCATAGAATCTAGGTTACGTTAATCTTAACTATATATCTAAACATATGTTTATGACTTGGGCTTTTTTTATGTTTAACCACTTGATATCTTTAAAATGATCCAAATATTTGGATGGTAGTGTAAAGTCCGACTCGTTTATTTTGGGCCGGGTCCGGCCTAAAAGGCTCGAAAGTCATTTTAAATCTAAATTATACAAACACTCGGACGAATTGATGTTACCGCTGGAAAATATTCCAGAAAAAATCTGTACAAGTCTGATTTGAAGATGATGTTGTGAATATCAACAAGATCCTATGTTGGTTATTGATAGGGTGTCTACTAAAACTTGACGGGCTCAACTCGTTAAGTTGGGGTTCATGAGCTTAAAGAGTCGAGTTTAAACTTGGATTTTTCAAACTTGACTCGATAAACTCACTTTTAAATAATTAAATAAAATATAAATATTAATTGATAATTTAAATACAAATTTAAATCTAAAAAAATTAAATATATATATTTTTCTTAAATTATTTATATTATAATTTTTTTTCAATTTACAAAATTAAATTCAGATTAAATTTCAAGTTGAGTATGAGCCGGAGTTTGCTGATTTTGCTAACAAGCTGAGTCCGTGCTCGACCAAACCAAATTCGACGTTCTCGAGCTCAATCTTAGATAATTTCTTAACGAACCGAGTTCGAACTCGTTCTATAAGCAAAAACTCGACTCGGTTTGTTTGACACCTTAGTTTCTAAAGGGCATTTGGGAAATTACAAAAGAATTGAGTGGGTTTGTTTTATTTTTTTTCCAAGTGGGCTTTATTTTATTTTTCTCAAGTGGGCTTTATTGATCCATTGATTGAATTAATCAAATGTAATAGTAATAGTAAACAGTGATTTGGGTAAATTTGGAGAATTCACCTGACACAATTGTCATTTACTCATTTGTAATGAGTTTAAATATTTGGTAACATATTTTTGTTGCCCAAAATGTATTGTTGGAAATTTAGAATGTTGGATTGTGTGTCTGTGTTGTCTTCTCAAATGGTTATGACTGCAATTCGATCAGCAACAGTATCCTTCAGTAACCCTTTTTCTCCTTCAGTCTTCCGGTCCTCCTCCTCCCATAGGGTATAGTCCCATGGCACTGTACTGGTCATGGTGATCTTCTTTCCAAAACAAACTACTGTTTACGGCCGATCATGACACCATTTGATGAGACATGGGTAGACATTAGACTTCAAATCATGAGAGATTGTGCTGTGTTTAAATTCTAAGGAATGCAGTTTCGACTCAGTGTTCTTACTTCGAACCTCTTTGATAATGGAAGTTAAAGGGGAGGAGATAGCCCGCCGCCAGTCCTTTGTCTCGTCACCGGAGTTTGAGTTTAACTCGGTGGCGGTTTCTCAGACCCAACTAATCTCAGCTGATGAGCTCTTTGTTGATGGCATTTTGTTACCTCTACGACTTTTATTTCCAAAGATTCAAAACCAGAACAAGGTTTTGGCCACTGCTACTTCTGATACTCCACCGACGACGAACTACTCGGTTCCTGTTTTCTCCAAGAGGTGGACGGACATGTTTCGAATGGGATCCGTCGAAAAAGAAAAGGATGGGTCCAAGAAGAAAACGAAGACAAAGGGGATGGGGATGGGGATGGCGAAGAAGAAGAAGAATCTAGCGGGTGCAGTACCGACGCGGGCGTCATCGGCGGAACAGCTCAACATCAACATCAACATATGGCCGTTCGCAAGGAGCAGGTCTGTCAAGAACAACAAATCCAAGTCGGAAATTCTCTTAATCAGAAAAGTCAATAGTGCGCCTTGTTCCCGAAGCAATTCTGACGGTGGCATAAATACGGGGCACCAAAGTCAGGTCAAGCAGAATGGAAGCAAAAATAAAACCAACGGCAGAACTCACAATCACCAGAAGAAGAATGCTGGTTCAAAGTTTCTAAAATTGAATGTAAATAGTTGTCGGGATCAGAATGGCATGACAGCTATTGCCTCCTGCCCCAAAGACATCGGTAGTTGCAGCAGCATCGGAGGCCATCACTTCAATTTAAAATCATTTTTTTTCCCGAAGGTGTAATGTAATGAAAGTGGGGTTTTCCGTCAATAAACAAAGTATCTAGGATGCCTGAAGCAATTGATATTACACAAAATTCCATTTCATTCTTGTCGTTTACAGATTTGCAGAATCCTAAAAAAGACTAAAAATACCTACAAACAAATATTTTTCCTTTTGTTGTGGAAACATTAAAAGAAATCTGCATTAGTTCGTCACCGTTTGAGTGTTGGCTGCAAAAATCAATCATGAGATGCTGAACTTCGACTCCTTGTGAGGATCTTTAAATTTGGAAGTTTCCATGCAAACTGAGTTTCATTGCTTCTGCTGGTTCCTGGGCTGTTTGACACTAACTGATCTTGAGGTTGAGGAGTTTCGTTTCGTTTCATACTAACTGATCTTGTGATAGTGCGGAGACCATGAAAATCCTGAAACAATCCAGCTCAATGTTTACAAATAAAATGAGTTAATGAAAAGAAAAAAAACATAAAATCGAAATTATTCTGACCTTAAAGTTTGAAGCAGTGGCCGTTTTAGAAGATTGCAAAACCTGAGGGTGGGAATATTTGTATAAGACTAAAGTGTTGAATATTAATATTTAATTACAGGGTAGTCACAACTCACAACATACCCTGGGTGATTCAACAGGCGTAGGGGGAGTTCCCGGATCTGACGTAGAAGCAGAAGCCATGGGTAGCAAATTTTCAGTCTGTTGTATGCATAATCATGCTAACAGATTAGAATATCAAACAATAAATAAAAATATATACCAAGGATGAAGTTTTAAAGTGTAATATACCATGCTGACTGGTGCAACTGTTTTTTGTTCAATTGCCAGTCTTTGCGAGGATGATGGCAGAAACTATAATTATCCCAAACAAACACATTGAATAATAAAAAACATATATTTTTTGCGATTGCATACTTGCATGTCAATGAATAATGTATATCATAAAGTGTTGTGTAAGGTAAGAAATAAGAGATACTAAAGTTCAATACTCCAACCTGCGTCTTTTCTGCCATTTTATCCTCCATCTTCTTCGCGGATTGACATAAAGCGTATATTCCTTTAGCTGTGATACCCTGAGGCAAATATACAATTATTATGGTATGATAATAAGATGGATAAAAATTACACTACATATGACACAATAAAGAGAAAAAAAGGTGAAATTAATACCTGATTTGATCCATATTGATCTATCCTGGATTCCTAAAGAAGAGAAAATGAAAAAAAACAAGAGTATTGTCCATCTTCATACCTTCAATTAATAGAATATGAACTTTATTTCCAAAATATTAAACTACACACTCACCAATACTTGACATGTACGATAAACTAACTCATATTTTTCGGAAACCCCACTTACATCTCCACATAATTCTGAAACCTACACATTGAAGATTTCAAGGTTATCTTATACCTGAATAACCGAATGAATGATTATTCACAGACAAGGGAAACTCAGCTGTCACCTCTTCTTTAATAGCAGCTGTGAGATCCAAACAGTCATTTAAAGTGCATTCTACATGATCAATTTTGGATGATAAATGCCTCTTGGTACTCTGCCAAGTGGTTTTGGAAATGCACAAATTTTAAAAATAAAATAAGCCATGTTTGGTGAAAGATTAAATGTCCAAGAAAAGAAAATATATAAAAAACTTTTTTCAACATGAGAATGATTTTTAATAAACATTTTCCTATTATTTCAAATGTTTCTTAATTTCTTACAAATTAGGGTCATTGGCCAACAAAATTAACGTAAAAGAACAGAGACTAAAATACTTATTTTTATAAATGTAACAACACATTTCTAAATTATAATTCAAGAGAAAACTCACCGAGACAGATGACGAAACGGAATCAATTTGGCTTGCAATTTTATTACGAGAAACATTAAATGAACCTTGTGAGACAAACGCCATGTCGGAGATCTTCCATCCCTGTATTTTTCAGTCCATAAATATTTTTCATCTCTGAGCAAAATTTTAACATTCAATGCACAAATATTTCATTCACAGAATACTCTTTTTCCCTTCGTTCCAGAAGGAAAAAAAGTAAAATCCATCTCAATATATTTATGCAAATAACAAAAGGTTATGTTTCGATGGCATTCTGTGTGCATGGCATATCCCTTTCAGAAAAAGATTTCCTTATTAGTGTTTATTTTTTTACTGAGATCTGATTCAAAATAAAAATATACATCCAAACTGAATAACTAAAGAAATTCTAGAATGCATGCACAAGTGACTCAACAGTCTACTGTTTACCAAGTGATGCTAATATTATTATTTATCAATCAAACATTACTGTTTGATTTAGTGCATTGATGATTTATCATTGTTGAGAAATATTAGTAATAACTTATGCTATAATCCAATTATTATATGAAAATAAGTGTTAATCGTCTAAAATGCCGAAATCTTATTACATTAGACACTGATCACAACCGCAATCATTATTTGTTAAATGTAATTCATGTTAATCTTGGTCACTTAGATCAGAAAAAGTACATATGAATAATCAATTACCTTCCACCACCATAAGCAAGACCCCACAGTTCCAAGTATAATAACTACCGTTACAGTGGAAACGCCATAACCTGCATATTCAGCATGCAGAATATGTTAAGTAGAATGTATTTTAAAAATGTGAAATTCAGAAGTTGTTAAACGAAGAAGAAAACAGTAACTTTAAAGAAAAATTCATAAAATTAGATGCTTAGAGCATGGTTTTCACATTCTTAATAAACATCTTGCACATAAATATCAAAATCAATGTTAAAATACACAGAAAGAACGAGACAGTTTTCACTTGCCATGTCTACTTTCAGAGATGATTGTAACAGGTCTCGATGATTGCAAGGATTGAAGTTGTTCCCTTAGACTATTGACCTATAAAATCATAAATTATTATGTAATATATGTATGAGATGAAAAGAGAAAACAAACATACAAATCCATTTAGTAAAAATGATAGAATGGAATAATGGACAGCAACAACATCATTCACATCCTCGATTTTTTTTGATTAGATGAACTATTTGGAGAAAACAACCATTCAAAATACTTTTGACTGAAGTCATTGAACAGTCTCTTCTAATGGTACACGATTATTTTAAGTATTTAATCGCTAGTACATTTTCCACATTATATTATAGGTAATGGGATGCTTAACAAAAGGGATATTTATTAAACCTGGCTCATAAGATAATAATCATCCACTGTATTTTTGGCTGTTGAAGATCGACTTTTATCTTCTTGGATGTGCTTGCCAAAAAACTGAAACAAAAGTGAGGTAATTAAACAATTATAAAAAAAACCACAACCAAGATACGCTGTTATAACTTATAACAAACTAAATAAATAAAAAATTCAAAGAAACGACAAAAATACTTTAAAAGCTCCAGAAATGAAGTGTGGAACATTTGAAAGCCACCCATCTGTAGCTAGAATTGATCCCGCTACACCTATAATAAATCATAGTAAGAGGAGAATCAGGAGATCATATTTATTTGGACCGGTATGTTCGTTTCAAGAGTTATTAGAAATAAATAGGAAAAATGGCGCATGTGTTGCTTTATTTTATATTAATGAATATTTAATGAATGTTATTATTTGTAAGTTATAGCAACCACTCGATATATAATTACGAAGCCAGAGTTCATCCAGAATTATCAATACTGATAAAATTAATAGAACTGATCAATGCTTATAGAAAGTGGTATTATTTAGCATTCAGTTATTTATCGTATAAAAAATAAGTGGTATTTCAATATTTGAGTGAATATGTAAATATAAAGAGCATAAGTTAAAATTTAAAGTTCAAAAAATCAATCAACAAAATCATTCATATAAACACCAAATAGTTATTATAGGTAAATGTAATTTTTCATCGAGTCATTATCTCCGAATATTGAAAACAAAATAGAAAAGACATTTGGTATGGCAATATGTACATCATCTTCCAAAATCTTGTCGTTTTTTAATTTTTTTCAATAAACCAGACCCGATCTTAATATTATAAATTATTCACGATTTATTTAGATAAAAGGAGATTGAGTATGGGTATGGTATCAATTCAGTCCATCATTAAAATATATATACAATTAGACAGCCTATGGCAACATTGGAGCATATATCATGTTTGGGTTTATAGTTATCCAAATCAACTCATTTATTGAATCATCTCGTATCATTTGATTTACACTAGTACGTCGAATCTCAATTCTAGGTAGAACGGAAAAGGCAAAAAAAAAATCTGAACAATGAGCGAAGATTTGGTTATTAACGCACAAATCAATGAAATCATGGACCCACGAAAACAAAGAAAAATACCTAGATTATTTCATAAAAGATAAATTGAAAGAGCAAGAACATTAGTGGAGGAGAAAAAAAGGGAAGAAACCTGCTCCAACAAGGACGGTGAGCTTGACGAAGGGTATCGCCATGTCTACCCTTGTCCTTTTCACCAATCAAACATTCAAATCAATGCCACCTTGGAGACCACGTAATATCCCCGGTCCCCTTCGACAATAACTCCGCCGCCAATTCCCGGGATTTGATTCCTATCCCAGTATCCCCCACCTCTCTCTCTCTCCAAAACTTTCGGCGCGCTTTTTACTATTGTGCAAGTGGGGAAATTGATAAGAAAAAAAATAGTAATATGATATAAGGAATGTTTGGGTAAATCGGGTAAGATTAAGCCGTAAACGGATCCTTGATAAGCGAATTAACGGATTTTCGATACTATATAACAAACATAAAAACCGAACAGTTGCTTAATTTTATTATGATCACTGATCAGAAATTTATTGGAATTACGGGTTTGATGATGGTGGATTGAAATGATCCCAAGCAGAGATCCAGATGAACATGGCATCAGTAAGGGCCTGAAACCACGGGTCGATATGAGCAAGTTTCTCCTTAGTGAGTCTTGCAATCTCAAGATAACAGTCTCTTGCCGTTGTAAGATTTTTGGGGAGGACAAGAGATTGGAAGAATGGGATCAACTCCTCCTGCCAAAACAGACCTTTGTATTCTTTCTTCAGGTTTGAGAAAGGGTCGCTTGCTTTCTCGTGGTATAAGTAAGGGAGACCTGTCTTCACTCCAAACCCTAAATGATCACATACAACCTGCAAATAATTACCATAAATTTAAAAACCAAAACATTGAATTTTATGATTTAGGGTTAAGATTAGAGATGACCTTAGTGCACCATCCGGCCCACATATCATCATACCGCCCAATGGGGTGGCCTTCTCCAAAGAGCCCAAAGTACATAGCTGGGCCAATAAGCTCCCTATCAAAGGCCAGATTCATGCCACACATAGGGAACAAGGACCCCTTTGGTATGGTCATCACTGCATCCACGTACCTGGTGTTACGTTCGAGCGGTTTGACTAATTGGGTCGGAGCGTCATAGTCAGGTATGTTGAGCCACAGTCCGTGGGAGATTGCAGTCGGAACACCGGATCTGAGACTAAATGGGTAACCTCGTACGAAATCGGATCCTTCAGTATATGGATCGTAAAGTGTGTTGAAGAAGTAAGGTGTTGATGGTGTTTGCAGGTTTTGAATGTGTTGTGTGACCACGTTGATCCTCTCCCCAGTTGGTTTTGTCGCAACCTGAGATCGATTTTCGTTAAAACTACTTAAGATCGATCGATCGATCGATCGAAATCCGAAATCACTGTGAAAGTGAAACTTACAAAACAATCGTCGTCTACGGTGTAGATGTACTTCCGCTTCGACACGAGAAAACCAAAGCAACGACAAGCTCCATCCTTGAAGGAGATGCATGCAGATTTTGACCCAAGTAACTTATCGACGTCGTCACGATTGTAAAGATCGTAATCGAAACCTTCTGGCACTTTGATGATGTTTTTCGGATCTCCATCTTGGACGATGATCAGATGATATGGTTGGAAGAATTCTCTCCAATCCTCTAAGAAATCCAAACTCCTTATCGTCGGAATCACTATATCAACATTGCCCGGATTTGCCATAGTGAGAAATGCAGGACTGAAAATCACTGGGTCATGTATATTTATACACCTATGGCCGGTCTATGGGAATTCAAATATCAAAAAATATCTAAGAAATTAAAACCAGCAAAATCCATGAAAATCGTATCTGCAATCATTTATTCATTTTTTAAGATTTAGCTAGGTAAATTTAATCATTTATGGTCATATTAATATACAATAGTCAAATCTGTAGATCTTGATTGCCTCTTTTTTTTTGAAACCCTTGATTGCCTAATTCATAAGTAATAACATTCCATTTCATCTGAAATATTTATGTTTGCCCATAGTGATTAGTAATTCCATATTTAATGAGTGACTCAATCATCTCTTTTCACTTTCTATCTTTTCATCTAAGTATCCGATTTAATCTTCAACTCTTGTTTAAGATTGCCACCACAAAATTGATGTGAATTTTGAGATTGCATACAAAATTCAAGATGATGTTCAATTCAATAAACAATAAAATTTAACTATACTGTTTAATTACATTAAGATAACATATTAACATCTATTCAACTAAATTGATCAATATTGTAAAAGCTTCATATTTAAGTTTTTTAATATCTGATTAAGTAAAACATAGAATTGTGTCCATCAAAATGTACATCTTTTTGACTCACCATTTGTAATGCTACCTTCTTTATGATCGTTTCACATATCTTCTTTAAATTCCTGTGTTAATATCAAATGTATGTATTTGACAAATGTAGATATTAACTTAAGTTTTATCACTTCTGTTGTGTTTTCATTCTCTTCTATATTACAAGTTATACCATTTTTATGGCTAAATTGTATCAAGATTCAAGACTAACAAGAAATTTAGTTCTTACAAAGTAATAAAAACAAAAATAAAATAAATGGTGATGACCATTGACCAGATTAGATAAACTGTATCAATGCCTTTTCATGCAACTTCAATCATTTTGTCATAGCACCTGTTTCAAATTGTTTCGCATGAACTCGTTTGTTTGTAACATCCGAGAATATAATATCAATGTCATTCGTCACTTCCTTGTCGACGATATCTACAGGACGCACCCCATCCCCTGCTCAACAATAATTTCTTTCCTGCCAAATAGCTGCCAGATTTAGACATGTTTTACACTCCTATAATATCCCCAATTCGAAAATCACATGAAACTAGTCATAGGATATTCAGTGACTTCCATATGCATTTATTTAGCAACTTCAACCCTATCCATATGCATTCATAACTCTCTCACATAATTGCAATTGAAATGTAAATGTGAGGGTAATTCATCATGTAGATCACTTCAAGGTTCAGGACACGCCTCAGCACGATGCACCATGACATGGAGCATTTGAACTTTTAAGCTAATGGCATTTTCATAAATAATTAAAAAATAAGGGAAATTCATGTACTTTTTATATATCAATTCTTGAAATATATCAAAATACTTAGAATAGTTCAGAACACATAGAATTAAAATAGTCAAATATCAAATGCAAAGTACTTATGAAGTTCAAATACAAAGTACAATCTATGGATCATTGCGTTTCCCCTTTGACTGTTATACACCATCATCTTCACTCTCTTCAAGTTTTTCAACCTCACCACGAACTTGACTAGTAAATGGTCTAGCTTGACCATTCATAGTCAATGGCCATGGGTGCTCGGTTGGTCAAACTGTCGTTTCTACGTCGGCCCAAATGAAACCTTCTTCAGTACACACCCACTCATTGCATGCTCGATCAATACTTGTGACCCATTCACTCATCAAGTTAAACTCATCAACAGGTCATAGATACCAGTATCTATCTCTTCCGGAGGACTACGACGATCGACATTTGAATCCTCTTGGCCCTCGTCATCGTCTTCTCCTTCAATATTGTTGTCGAGGTTTTCTTCGTCTCTAATAGATTGTTATTGTTCACAATTATTTTTTTTGAAAATCGTCCATTAGAAAACCCTAATCTACAAAAATCGTTAAAAGAATAATTTACAATCTAAGATTTTTTGTAAAATCTTAAAAAAATAAAACCCAAAACTTGATGCTTTTTGCCTCTTCAGTTCTTGAAATGTAGGTCACCGGAGGAGGTGGTCAGTTGGGAGAGACATCAGGGAGGAAATTAAATCAGGGCCGGAAACGGCAAAGGGAGATGCGCCTGGGATCCGGTACCTTGGATCACATAGGATACATCTATCCCGACAGTTGTTCCCCATCTTCTGAGTTTATTGAATGTTTAAAAGTATCCTTCCGAGGGCCAGATAATCTGGAAAAGTAGAGGGGGTGATCATAGCCAGAATGTTGGCAGTAGAAGGCTCAGAACCCTTGCCAATCCATTCTTAATCATATCCACTTCCAAATCTCAAACACTTGATGAGGTGCAATTTGGCTCTAATGACATTGTTTCACAAAGGAGGAGAGGAAGTGTTAGTCGAGCTTTCAATTATGACATCGAGTGTCATTCCTCTAATGTATCTAGAATGCATCCGGTTTAAGTAATATGTTTACTTAAACTGGAGATTCGTATGTTGTTGTAGATGATTGAACTAATGAGGGTTTTGATCGGTAAGACGACCTCCAAGAGTAGAAAGAAGAGTTGTCTTTCCATTTCCCGATGGATCTAGCATCACTAGAATTTTCCAGGAGATACATGCCCCAACACTCATTTAAAATCCTCTTTTTTTCATCCACATGCACCTTCAGTGACAAAAATAGACAAAATATTGTTTTTTGTCAAAATTTTGTATACAACATTTTCAAACTATCAGCAAGTAAAAGAAAAGAACATTATTAGTTAGGACTTAAACCAGAATATGTTAGTGCAACATGGAGATAGCTAGAGAGTGCAAAATAAAAATACCTTTAGTGTGATGGAGCTGAGAGAAGGCTGAATCACGAAAGTTGAACATGACTGGTGCGACGTGAAGAACCACAAATTTGCAGTTGTAAAAAAAGATAGAAGGATAATGAATGGCTGGTGGGATAAATTAATGTTGTGTGGTCATTTTATATTAAATAAGCAGAAGTATAGAGTTATAAGAAAAATATCATCTGTTAGACAAAAAAACTAAACCTCTTTTTTATTTATAAAAGGGCAGAGGTTCTTCCCTTAAATTCCCTCCCATTTCCATCTTCCAAGAATGATCAACCAGACCTGAGAATTCCCTGGAAGTTTATTCAGAAAGCAAAATGAGATATCATCGAAATAAGATTAATTGGTAATAATAAATAGAACAAGAATACTAACTTGAGATCATGGCTGACAACAAGTAGAGTGACCTCCTTCTTGAGATGCTTCAGTAGCCTAACAACATCAGCTCGGGCCTTCCAATCTTAATGCATAATGACAAAGGCAGACTTTAATTTATAATTAAAGTAAAATTATGTGTGGTTATTTAGTGTCCTACCAAGACCAGCAAGAGGTTCGTCAAGAAGCAAAAGATCAGGTGTCTCGACCTGAGCATTGCACAGATTTACATATCGAATATAGATGCCATACATTATGTTTAATAGAGAAATAAGACAGTGTTATAGATGGATCTGATCGAACCCAAAAAACTGACCAATTGGATGGCCAGGGCAAGGCGTCTTTTGTACCCACCACTCAAATTGTGTGGGCTTTCTTCCATGGATATATTATGCAATCCAACGGAATTGAAAGCATTCTGAAGTTTCAGTGCTAATTGTTCTCTTGAAGTATTTGCAGGCCACCCAAATGTAACTTCTTCAAGAATAGTATCTGCCACAAAGTACCTGAGGTGATCGGCGATCAGGCAAAAACACAAGAAAATAGAAGAGCGATTGCATAATACGTCTTCTGTGCTTGTAAAAACACATATTTGACACAAACTATGTGTGTATATACATACCTTTCAGGAAACTGGAAGACGATGCCAACTCTATTAGGAGATAATGATTCAGGAGGTTCAATGGGGCTGCCGTCATTGCTTCTGTATCTCTGGATGCAAATCGTCCCCGACGTTGGTTTGGATAAACCAGAAAGGAGCTGTAGGAGAGTGGTTTTCCCACTTCCACTTTTTCCAAATATCAAACCTAAGCTGCAACCATCAGAAGAAGGGTTTTTTTAATGTGTAAAAAAATTGTCCATGAACACTAGGGTCTCAAGTTAAACTCGGCTCGTTAAGATCGAGCTCGCGAGTCCAACGAGTCAAGCTCGAGTCTAGGGTCTAGGCTCGTTAGGCTAACGAGCCGAGACCGAGCTTGGACTGATGAAGTCGAGCTCTGCTCGGTAAGCTCGTTAGGCTCGATAATAATATTATATTATATATTTTTCATTTAAATATTAAGTGAAAGGTCTTGAGTTGAAGTCACGCATACAGCAAAATAATATTTAAAATTATTTTTTATGGTTAAATTACTTGTCGATTGAGATTTTAAAAAGAGTTCATCGAGCTCCGAGCCGAGTTCGCGAGCTTGTGGAATTTTTTATTGAACCGAGCTCAAGTCCAAGCTTGCGGAATTCCTTATCGAGCCAAGCCCAAACCCGGCTCTATAAGCCAAAGCTCGGCTAGTTTGACACTTTAATGAACACTAGAGAAGATGGAAAATAATTGTCACCTTCTCTCGGGAATGGAGAAATTGATATTTTGCAGAAGATTGTGATGAGTTCCCGGCGCTCTGTATTCAACTCCTCTCACCTAAATCACATCTTTGATCAGATGTTATGATTATTGAAGACAGTGAGTGTATATCTATCAGGCGGAATTAGGGCAATTTTTCTATCCAAAATTCAGAAAGTGTGTAGCAAGTATACTAAGTTCGTCGCCTACCTCAATGCAGGAGGATCCTTGTGCCTTCGTAATCGTCCTTGTCGTTTGTCGAAACTTGTTAGAAAATTTAACGTCAAACCGAGAATTGGGGATTTTGTTTAAGCATTGGAAATCGTAATTCCGGAGTGTCCGAAAATCAATATGTGGAAATGGTGAGAGAGACATCGACCCTTCCTTTCTCTACTCCAAAGAGTTCCCACCTTTGAGCAGTTCAGATGAAGACGAATAAATGATATTAAAGAACGTTTTCGTTACCCCATGTACGAATAACAGGAGAAATAAAATTCTAGAAATGAAATGAAGAAACTAAAACTATTACGAACTCATCAAGCATTCATGTCACATCACAATAAAATCATTATCTTCAATTTACAAAAAGAAGAAAAATAACACAAAATATAATATATGGGTTAGGTGTGTCCTGATCCTGGGCCTCCTATATTATATATCATTACCGGATTCTCAATTTCTCATGTAAACATTTGTTTATACATGTGGTGATGTACAGATATAATACAGAATACCATGTTAAAAAAAAAATCAATCATAAATTGAATTCAATTTTAAAAGAAAAAAATTAAAATAGAGAGGGTGGGTTTTGCCATGTCCGTGCACACAGTGTTATTTAAGTCTTTGAGATCATGTTATCAAAAAAAAATAAAAAATCACCCTAAGTTAAATTCAATTTTAATTTTAAAAGCAAAACATTTAAATATAGAGTATGAATGTATGATGTTTGCCATGTCTGTGCTATTCTGGTTGTCTAGATCTTGTGTCGTGAAAAATGATCGCAAAAAAATTGTGGGTAATAAACGGGTCGGATAAATTTTTTTTCTCAATTCAATTGAAATATCAAGAAAATCATAATCAATAGTCAAAATTACAATAAATAAACAATCTAAGCTGTCGAGGAGGGAGAGATGTTGAAAAAGAAGTTACTGAAATCGAAGGGTTCAAAATGTGAATTCAAAGTTGCTGAAAAAAGAAATGTGAAGTTGCTGAAATCGAAAAAATAAAAATGAGTGATTAACATTTAACAATCGATATTCACCTTGCTGAAATCGAGTAATTAATCTGGCTGGTCTGGCTTAAATCGACGTACCTGGAGGTTGGAGACTGGTCTGAAAAAAACCCTAGAACAAAGTCATGATTTTGTTATTTGGGGAAGAATGAAGAGATTTTGTTATTTGGGGATTTGAGGTAGACATTAAGTTAAATATTTAGAAACTTAAGGTATTTTTTATAAATTTATTATGGGTATATTTCTATAATCAACCCTAATAACTTAAAAAGAAATTAATATTTTTTGACCCAGATAATTCCTTATGTTACGAATAAGTCCAATTTTTTTTATTACTAATTCTATAGGATGTTTTCTGGAAATTTATCCCGACCATTGCCGATTTGCCGGGGACGGGACGTATACACAGTATACATCCGTCCCAGATTCCAAAGAGTTCCCAACTTTTTTTTCATAAGAAACTATAGAAACGGAAGAATTGGAATTTTTTTTTTTTTAAACAATTGGTAAATTGCATTTCAAAAATGAGATTGACTTTTTTCTCTCCAATAAGTACTTAACTGCCCATTTTTTTGTCCTAACGCCGAGACTCCTTTCCATTTCGGCAACCTTATCAGCAATTCTGCTCATGATGTCCCAAAGGGGAGGGAGATGCGGGCGATGCCAGACGATAATGGAGAAACTTGGCTGTGACGGGTCTTCACATCTTTCCATTCTTCTCATCATCCTCCAACACTGCCTCGATAAAAGATGAGAAAGATCACACATGAAACTAGTCGAGGTTTTTTTTCCCAAATTATATCTTGAAAGTACCTCCTATAAAGCTACGTAAGATCAATATGAGATAGATAAAATAAAAAATATGAAATGAAAATAATATTGGCAAACTTTAAAATTGAAAGACAAATGATCATCTACCAAAATCTAAGATTTGAAAAGTAGTTGCATGTTTACTTCGTCTTTTTTTCTTCTACGTTTTAAAAAACGTATAATATTTATATCTCCACAATAAATCTATATTATAAGGTCTTGAAATCAATGTTTCACCAAAATATATGCAAACTCAACACAAAAATATAAGATTTAAGATAAGTTTACGAACCAATATAAATATTTTATGTTATTTTATTTTCAGTTTTTAGGATAAATAACTAGTTAAGAATTAAGATTAAAATAACAAAGAGATCTCTCATCTATTTATCTAGTCGTAGATTCAGGTTAATTACTTTTTTGCAGATTTTTCATTCAGTTATCTAATCACTATTTGAGGTTACTATTATTGTTGATCTTTCATCTGGTCATTGTATGAGATTATTTTCAGTTAAAATCATTATCTAGTTATCTGGTCACATATATATATAAGGTAAGTTTCATATGCGTCGTACTTCAATGCACTAAAATGTATCAAATTAGTCATGTTCATTAAATCGATTTTTCGTCGTACATGAGTTAGTATTTTTTATTGTACATTATTTTGCGTGGTAAATGTATTAGTATTTTGTACAGTACATTATTTTAACCATTGGATTAAATATTAATGAACAAGATTTGATAACGCACGTCGACACATTAATGTTAAAGTGAATAGAATTAGTTTCTGTAATTAACTAATTAACTGTAGTTAGTTATTAGCCCTAGTTATTTTTAACATTTATTTTCTGTAATTAACTTTGTAATTAACGTTACCACTACCTAAGGCAGTGGTAACGTTTTCTGTTATTCTCAGCCTATATAAACTATAGGTTGGGGTTCAATAGAGGCACGATTGGTATTGCCATTCTCATTTCTGTTCACATACTCTAATCCATTCAGTTTCATCATCACAATATGGTATCATCCGCCAATATCACCGATTCTACTTCCGCTGCTCCCGAGGATGGCGCCCTTCTGTCGCAGTCTTCGTTCACGGTAACGAAGATCAAGAGTCCCAAGTGTCCGATATTCGACGACACTAATTTCTTCAGCTGGAATTCTCAGTTTCTGACGATGCTGAAGGGTCATGGACTGAACAAATACATTCAGGGGAAGGTTTCTATCACAGCCGATTCCCTCGAGGAACAGCAGGATTCGTTGATCAAGAACTGGATCTACACCTCATTATCTCCAACGATAATGCCTCAGGTTGCTGCCCTCGATACATCCGCACAAGTATGGGATGCGCTGCAATCCCTATTTGCTTCTGGATCTGAGACCAGATTGCTGCTCCTGAGGCACAGTCTTCAATCAATCAGGAAGGAGAATTTATCTGTGATCGAATATCTGAAAAAGATCACACTGATGAGAGATCAGTTAGCATGTGCCGGTGAGAAGATGAAGGATTCTCAGATAATTCTCATTGCTCTGGGTGGTCTTGGATCTGAATTTCATGCATTCAAGACTTCGATCACAACAAGGTTTGATCACAATATGACTTTCCTTAATTTCCAGCAGCTTCTTCTCGATCATAAACCAGATATTGTGGTTGTTCCCAACCCTGAGGTTAATACTGTGGGAAGAGCTGTTGTTGGATCTTCCAGATCTGGTGGAAGAGATCTATGGTGTCAAATTTGCTCTAAGAAGGGACATTCTGCGAAGAATTGCTACAACAGGATTAACCTTAGCAAATACCCTCCGGATCATCGCAGAACCTTGTCTCCAAATGGTCCTTATGAGAACACTAGCAAAGAGTCTTCGGTCAACATGATCAGCACTGGTTATGGAGGCAATGCTCGATGGTATCACGACACAGCTGCTACTGCTAGTGTGACTCAATCAGGTAATAATCTTCACTCTATTAGGCCATACACAGGATCTGATTGTATGAGGACAGCGAATGGAGAAGGTATGGAGATCACTCACTGTGGTGATGCTATTTTCACACATCAGGATTCTAATTTAGTGTTGAAAGATGTGTTAGTTGTACCTGATGCAAATAGAAATCTAGTTTCTGTTAAAAACTTTTGCAAGGATAATCATGTGTCTGTGGAATTTGATGAACAGAAAGCCAAGGTCAGGGATCGAAAAACTAGGAGGGTACTTGCTGTGGATCAGGAGGAAGATGGTTTTTATCCAATTTCTTTTTCAATAAAACAGCCTTTGGAGGCTTCTATGGTGGAGATGTCTAAAGTTTCAAGTGAAGTTTGGCACTGCCGCCTGGGGCATCTGAATTTCAGGTCTGTTTTAGCTTTAATTCGGAGGGGTAGTATTAATTCCAGTTGTAATAAAGTAGTTGATTGTGAGTCATGTCACATTGGCAAGTCACATGCTCTTCCACATAAAACTACAAAATCCGTGTACAACTGCCCTTTGGAATTAATATATGCGGATATTTGGGGTCCCTCTCCAGTTTATTCTATGGATGGATTCAAATATTTCATTAATTTTGTAGACGCTTACAGTGGCTACAATTGGATATATTTGCTGACAAATAAATCTCAGGTTACAGAAGTATTTGAAAGGTTCAGGAAAATGGTTGAGCTTCAATGTGGTCACCCTATAAAGCAACTACAAACTGATAATGCTCTGGAGTTCAAGAAACTCTCCAAGCATCTCTCTACATTGGGAATTCAGCACAGATTTTCAGTTCCATACAGCCACCAACAGATGGGATCAGTAGAGAGGCGGCATAGGCATATTATAGACACTGCTGTAACTTTATTAGATTTCTGTTCTTTGCCTGATAAATTCTGGTCTTTTGCAGTCCTAACAGCAGGTTTCCTATACAACTTGAATCCTTCACAGACATTGGGGGAATTGTCACCTATGGAGGTTTTAAGTCAGGTTGTTCCGAATTACCATAAGCTAAGAGTCTTTGGCTCAAAATGCTACCCTTGTCTGAGAGATTACAGGGAAAACAAGCTCTCTCCTAAGTCAAAAGCTTGCATATTCCTTGGCTATCCAAGTAATCAAGATGGTTATCTTTGTTTCGATCCAGTTGAATCACGAATCTACACTTCAAGAGATGTTACATTTGTCGAAGGTGATTTTTCGCTGAGCAAATATCTCAGGGAGAGCTCATCACAGAATGAACAACATCCCATGGTAACAGTGGACATGAGAGTGGTAGAACAAGCTCCTGGAGGGTATAGTTGCGGCTCAGATTCGGTTGAACCGGTTTCAGTCTCGGTTGAACCGGTTTCAGTCTCGGTTGAACCAACTTCAAACGAAGTTCGACCGGCAGTTGAGGAAAACTCGGGTAAAAATGTGGAAATCTCCGACGAAATCACTTCTCCGATGACCGTCGAGGGGGAGCCTCCCATCATAAGTAGGGAGAGTCATTCGACATCCGACGAGGATATAGTCCTTAGTCCCTCCACAGATCCGAGCTCGTCAAGTCTGAATATTTTGGGGGTTCCTTCACTCAATCAGACCATTGCTCCCTCCTTGGAAGGCTCTCCTATTGTGTCCGGTTCAGAGTATGACCCTTCTCCGACTCCTTCTGACAGTGGAGATGAGGATGAGATTCCAGAAGTAAGTATAAGACATACCAGGGCAGCCAGTGGGATTGTTAAATCCCTGAAATATAATCCGAAATTCAATCTCTCTGTGGAAGCTAGCAAGATCCCAGTTCCAAGGTCTACAAAATTCGCTCTTAAGGTTCCTCAATGGAAACAAGCAATGCAAGAAGAGTTTAATGCGCTAATAGAGAATCAGACATGGAAGCTCATTCCTAGATCACCCAATGATAACATAATTAATACCAAATGGGTGTTCAAAGTAAAATCTAAGGATGATGGCACTGTCGAAAGGTTCAAGGCTAGGCTAGTGGCAAATGGCATGAGGCAGATTGAGGGTTCGGATTACACACACACTTTTAGCCCGGTTGTGAAAGCTAACTCCATAAGGATTGTGTTAACATTGGCAATCCCTAATGGCTGGGATTTAAAGCAATTAGACATTTCCAACGCATTTTTACATGGAAAGCTAGATGAGAGGATTGTGGTGTCACAACCTGCTGGTTTCATTGATCCAGAGCTTCCAGATCATGTGTGTTTGTTGCAGAAGTCACTATATGGTCTCAAACAATCTCCAAGAATGTGGTATAGAAGACTCAGGGATTTCTTGGTGTCCATTCATTTCAAGGAGTGTTCCACAGATCCATCCTTGTTTATCCTTATTCATGGAGAGAGCAAGGCATATTTATTTATGTATGTGGATGATATTGTCATCACTGGATCAGATAAGGAGACAGTGACTAATATCATTAAGAAGATGAGTGATGAGTTCACTTTGAGGGAACTTGGAGATCTGAATTATTTTCTGGGCATTTCAGTTAAACCAGTCGAAGAAGGTCTTTTTCTCTCACAGCAACAGTATTTGTGTAATCTGTTGAGGAGTTGCAAGTTTGAGCATCTCAAACCCTCAAGCACTCCTATGGGAGACTTAAAAGATCTTTTTAAAGAAGATGAACCAGTATCAAATCACGGTGAATACAGGAGAATTATTGGCACACTACAGTATTTAACTCTGACCAGGCCAGATATACAATTTGCAGTGAATAAACTCTCTCAGTTTCTTGCAGCTCCAACTAAGACTCATTGGGTGGCAGTCAAGAAATTATTAAGATATCTATCTGGAACACAAGACACTGGTATAATATTGAGAAAAACCACTGATTTTTCTATTACAGCATACTCAGATGCAGATTGGGCAGGAGATATAAGTGATAGAAAAAGTCAGACTGGTTTCTTGATTTTCATAGGTGGAACTTTAGTTGCTTGGGCATCAACTAAGCAAACTACAGTGTCTAGATCCACCACAGAGGCAGAATATAGAGCTGTAGGCACTACAGTAGAACATGTTGAGGCCGTGAGAGCATTACTTACAGAATTGGGAGTGGAGGTTCCATTGCCTATGAAGTTGTACTGCGACAATCTAAGTGCTACGTTCATAGCTCAAAATCCAGTATGTCACACTAAAATGAAACATACTGCCATCGACTTCAACTTCATTAAAGAAAGAACAGAGATGGGTTCATTACAGGTGTTGCACGTAGAGGGTGAAAGGCAGCTGGCTGATATCCTGACCAAGCCTCTAAAACCCACATTTTTCATGAAGTTGCAGCCCAAACTTGTGTTTACAATCACATAAGTTTGAGGGGGACTGTTAAAGTGAATAGAATTAGTTTCTGTAATTAACTAATTAGCTGTAGTTAGTTATTAGCCCTAGTTATTTTTAGCATTTATTTCTGTAATTAACTTTGTAATTAACGTTACCACTACCTAAGGCAGTGGTAACGTTTTCTGTTATTCTCAGCCTATATAAACTATAGGTTGGGGTTCAATAGAGGCACAATTGGTATTGCCATTCTCATTTCTGTTCACATACTCTAATCCATTCAGTTTCATCATCACAATAGAAATAAAAAAACAAAAGTAAAAAGAAATGAGCAAGAAGCCTATTGACTCTCTCCCATTAGCTAAGTAATATAGATACGCTGCCTCAGGAGGTTGGTCTCTCATACTTCCATCATAGATGTCTCCAAAGGGTGACAACAACTCTTCTTGTAACACTCCGGATCAAAGGAGAGATTGATGTCCTTAATGACTTCTTTAAGGACTACCTCAGGAAGCCTACTAACGTGTTGTCTGTATCTTTTATTTCTTTCTGTCTATATATGTCACGACAAATACCCAATAGCATTCCATAGTAACCCCCAAGGGAGAGAGTGGTGTGTAACTTTTTGCGCAGCCTCCATAAGATCCTCCAATCTAATATCTGGACTGGATTGGGTGGGAATTGGAATATTCATTATTCTTCAGAAGGCGAAATTCATACGGTCAGCCAACTGAATTAAGAAAGATCTGAAATAAGAACAGTTGAAGAAGAGATGATTTTTAGATTCATCTTCCAAATTGCATAATAAACAAGCAGGAAGTACTTGCACTTTCCAACTTCTTAACTTCCTGAACGTGTTTAGGTGATCTTATTTCACCCTCCACAAGAAAATAGAGAATTTTGTCAGTATCTACGACCAAATTCCCTTGGCTAACATGTCTTTATGCTTTCTATCTCTAATACTTTTTACCATTCCCCCCAACTTGCTTATCGGAGTACCAGATCTCCACACAATCGTACTACTGGCCCTACAATCCAAACATTTATCCACTAGATTCCTTTATGAGATCAAACCTTTCCATAAATACGAATCCACAGTAGACCTGATTTGAATATCATTAGGTGTTTTTCCCTTAATATACCTATCCTGGATCCATTTTACCAAAATAGAATCACTTTTATCTCAGTACTTTGAGGTTCTTTTAATATTGGTTGCAGTAGTGATAATAAGTAAGTCTCTAACCCCTAGACCCCCTTCCGCCTTGGGAATGACCATTTGGGCCCATGGGATCCCTTTCTTTCCATCCCATATAAATTTATAGGCTAACCTTCTCACCTTCTTAGCAACAGAATAAAAGATAATCATGCTTTGTGCCCAATAGGTATACTTTCCAGCTATTATCCAATTAACTAGTTGTATTCTTCCTTCATAGGAAAGACATTTCTCACTCCATCTTGCTAAGAGCATCTTTATTGACTGGATTAGTTACCAGCATTGTCCAAACGATTTTTTCTTTCCCGTGATTGGTAGTCCCAGATATGATATGGGTAAACTTTTAACAACATATCCTAAGATATCATGCAGAGATTGGTCTTTTGCGTATACTTTCGAGAAGGTGGAGGAGCACTTGTTCGCATTTACTTTCAATCCCGAAAACAACGAGAATTTTTCAAGCAACGCCTTAATTGCATTAAACGATTTCGGATTTGCCTTTGAAAAGATGAAGACATCATCCGCATACATAAGGTGAGACATAGAAGTAGCATCATTAACCTGATAAGAGTATCCTATGCTTGGTGGGAGTAAACTATGTGGATTTATAGCAGTCTATGTGACCCAATTATTTTTTAAGGATATTGTTAGATTGCATGGGGTTCCTAAAACTATAGTTTCTAACAGAGATACAAAATTCTTGTCTCATTTTTGGAAGACTTTATGGAAAAGGTTTGGGACTAAACTGAATTTTAGTTCCACTTGTCACCCTTAGTGAAGTAATTAATAGGTCTGTGTGAAATCTGTTGAGAACAAGCTTTTACATGTGGTCAGGCGTTCATGCGGTGAAACTAGTCGCATGAACGACTAGACGTCGCCTGAAACACGATGGAAATTTTGCATAATTTCCCTTGTATTTTTTTAATATTACTATAAATACTTGTATTTTCAGAAATATTAATAGAATATATATAGAATCATTAGAATGAAATATGTCTTAAGCAAAATTAAATAGGAGTCTTAAGCAAAATTAAATAGTACTTATGAAGTCTTATGAGCCATAGGGCTGCCTGAAAAAGAGGGGGGAGAAAAAAAGGTGGCTGGAAATGAAAGGAAAATGAGAGAGAAATTAGGGAATAGGGTTTTAAAACCTAACCCTACAGGCGCTGGGCCGCATGATCGTCTAGGTGCGCCTAGGTAATCGCATGTAAAAGCCTGGTTGAGAACACTAATAGGAGAAAACAAAAAGAAATGGGACTCTTGTTTACCACAGGCAGAATTCGCATTTAATAATATGGTAAACAGATCAATTGGTTTCAGTCCTTTTATGGCAATATATGGACATCAACCCAAACAAGCAGTTGACATTTCACTATTTTAGATGTTCCTTCTAATCAACCTGTGGTTGAAGATATCATAGAAAAAAATCAAGAGATTTATAGAAAAGTGGAAAAAACTTTGAAACAGGCCAACAGTAAATATAAAGCTCCAGCAGATTAAAAAAAGAAGAAAACAAAAGTTTCTGGTTGGTGAGATGGTGATGGTTCATAACTTCAAAGATAAAGTACCTGCAGGGACCTATTCTAAGCTAAAGGCAATAAACCATGGCCCATTTAAAATTCTGAGAAAAATCAATGATAACGCTTGTCATAGATTTGCCAAAGAGCCATAATATGTCCAAATCATTCAACATCTGTGACATAAGGAAATACTTCCTTGAGTCAGAGTCAAGAGATCAATTGGGGACAGCTGAACTTATAGAAGGGGTGCATGATGCAGCAAAAGATTATATTATCAATGCATTTATTAAATATTACAAGGCTCATACAAGTGGACCCGGGAGCTCTCAAGTGGCCCACAATTGGCTTGACCAATTCATATTCCTTATAAGGAATTTATTAACTCACATCAATTGGGCTGCCCATTACCATTGATGTGAGTATAAATACAATGGGCCCATATAGGAAGAATCATTCTCAAATCCTATGAAATCCAGGTATTACATACTTTACACTCTCCCAAGTTATTCCCTACTTTTCTCCAGTATATGAAAGCATTACCTTGACTTTGCTAAATCATCTTCCAAACATTTGATGTGTTGTGCAAATTGATCAAGGGCCGCCTTTGCAGAATCCTGCAAAGATAATAACAAAATATAACAAACTTCTAATCTACAATCTACTACAGCTAGCAAATCCAATAATGATGGAATAAAATAAGTCTGTAAATGTATAATTGTACCTGATGACCATCAACTAAGAGAACTTGATTAATGTTTCCTTCACCTGCAAAGACAGACAAAAGTGATTATTAAAAATGAAAATAGTAAGTCTGGACAAGACATACTTACTTGCTTGCTAATATAAAAGAAAATTAGAAATGATTGGCTGCATCTACTATAAAAGTATAAACAGACAATGAACCTGGAATAGATCCTATGGAAGAAGAGGATGCTTGAAATTTACCCTTCTCCTCAAATAATCTTTTATACATGGCAACCTAATAGTTGAGATACATAATTAGATTCAAAAAGAATTTCTCAAGATTCTATAATATATAAGAAGAAAATACATGGTCATTAAAAATTTAAAACACAAAGCTATAATCCACACAAAAAACCTACAGAACTATAAAGTGAGTCGATCATGCATGCTTGCTCCTCGCATCGTTTTAGCACAGCCTCAACTTCTGCCTCATTTTTCTTATTAATAAACTCCATTTGAAAATTTTCCTGAATCCAAAAAATATTACATATGCATAATAATAACATGAAGAATATTTCAAATCCAAAATAGCAGCAGTGCAATATTCCACGATACTGTACTACAGATGCATTTGATTAATCATAATATCATATTGCCAATATATTAAAAAAAATAAAAAATAAGGGACATATTACATATATATCAAAACATTTTCATTTGAATGTGATATTGAGGTATTTTACTTTACACGAGAAAAAAAGTGAATTTAAATTTAGATTTAAATTTAACAGTTTTATACACGCAAAATTAGAATATCTACGTGGCTACAAGCCTGCAAAAAAACAAGACGCTTTGGCAGCCAAGACTATGCACCACTAGATTACAATGTGGCAGATGCAGCTCCATATTAAAACAATAATAATAAAAGCTACAAATATGCACTATTTACCTTGGGTTCTGCAATATGATGATTTTCAATGCTGGAGAGACTGTTAACCATGTTACGAAGATTTCTATTTTGCTGAACTAACGCATTTATGTCTTTATATGAGAACTGATTCAAACCATTGTTCAAAAAAATATCATAAATCAGCCCATTTTCTGTTTATATGCAGAAAAAAAGAGTTTAAAATAAAGAATTGTATTATCGTACGGTTGTACCTCATTAGTATGGCAACCATCATCATTCGACGTAGAAAAGTTGTTTGACATTTGATTGGAAAGATCCTGAGAGTTTACTCCATATCGAATTTGAATATCTTGGAATTCCTTCAGAAGAACTGTCATCTGAATTATAATTTAAAAAAGAACATTGTAAAGTATTGCAAAATTAACAATAATATAGTAGTCATTTGCCTATTCATTTAATTAGGACGGCAATTGGTAACAAAAAAAATAACACTCAATGGTTAAGACCATGGTTCAAAAAAACGAAAAGCGCTTCCACTTTTCAGGAAGAGCTTTTTGTTATTGCAAATATTAAAAGTTTTCAATAAAAATAATGAAGGGCGATACCCTGAAATACAATTGAATAGGAAAATAAAAGTGCGGTGGGGTTGATATTGTGATTTCCACTATATCGACCTTCTCCTATGTAGCTATCCTTCCTAGTGTTCTAACTAAGAATTTGGCCTCAGAAGGGTTGTCTCCCAAACCTGCATAGTAGTCCTTTCCAATTATGAACCACATTCTTTTTTAAAGATATCAGCTTTAAAAGATATTCTGCAGTCCTTTACTATATCAGCTAGAACGACTTCTGGGGTTCTGAGAGGATGCTGGTGGAGTCTCCTGTTTCGTTCGGACCAAATGTGCCATGTGAGGCAACCAATAGCATTCCAATGTAGGCCCCATGGAAGAGCCTGATACGTCAGTTTTTGACATGATTCTATTACATCTCCAATTCTAATATATGGATGTGTGAGGGTCGAAATGAGGGAGTTTGATATTTTCCAGAGGGCCTGGTTGAGATGTTCAGAGAGTTGTAGAAGAAGTTTTCTAATATAGAGGCAATTAAAAAATAGGTGGTCGATGGTCTCGATTCCCTGAACACAGAGGAGGCAGGTTGGTTGTATGGGGACACCCCATGCGTCGAGCATCTGTAGAGTTTTGATTTGTTTATTCTTGATCCTCCACAACATCACTGAGAATTTTGTCGGCATATGAGACCATATGCCTTTGGCTAGAGGATCCTTTGGGGCCTTGTTCCTTAAGGCTTCAATGATGGTTCCTAAGTTCTGTTTTCCATTTCCAATTTTCCAAATTAGAGAATTTCCAGCCCTGCATTCCAAGCATTGGTTGATTTTCCCTTTGGAGTCTAAAATTTCTTTCCATTGGGCAAAGTCAATGGAGTGTTTAGGGTTAATGTTGTTAAGAGCCATACCTTTGGTGTATCTTCTCTGTATCCATTGTGCAAATATAGATTGCTTACCCCATATTGTAGCTGCTTTTTTAATAAGGGCAGCAGAGGCTATCATTTTGAGGTTTCTAACCCCTAATCCTCCCTCCCCCTTAGGTAGAATCATTAATGACCAAGGTATCCCTCTCCTTCCGTCCCAAATGAATTGGTAGGCCAGCCTTTGAACTTTTTTGTGGACAGAGGAAGGTAGGTTGATGCCTTGGGCCCAATATGTGTATTTTCCAGCTAGTATCCAGTTTACTAGTTGGATTCTACCTCCATAGGAGAGGCATTTACCGCTCCATTTAGCTAGCAAGCCTTCTATGGGTTGTATTAGCTTCCAATATTGGTTGTATGATTTCTTCTTCCCTGTTATGGGGAGGCCTAGATAAACTATAGGGAGTTTAGAAACTGGGAAATCAAGGATCTGTTGGAGTTCTGTGGAGCTTTCACATATCTTGGAGAAGGTGATAAAACTTTTTTGAGGGTTGATCGTTAGGCTTGTGAAGGCTAAGAATGTCTCTAGTATGCTTTTGACGGCCTTTAGAGATTTGAGATTGGCTTTAGAGAAGAGCAGGATATCATCTACATACATTAAGTGAGTTACGGAAGCCGCTCCATTGACTATATATGAGTCGTATTTTCTTTCTATTACCTCTTTTTCAATTAGTCTACTTAGTATATCCATCACCATGTCAAAGAAAATGGGGGAGAGAGGGTCTCCTTGTCTAATGCCCCTTTGACTCTTGAATGGGGGGGTGGGGGTGCCTTCAACTAATACTGAGAAGGAAGTTGAGGAGATACAGTTTCAGATTATTTTACAAAATAGGTTAGAGAAGCCATACGCTTGTAATGTGGCAATTAAAGCCTCCCACCTCACCATGTCAAAAGCTTTCCTTAGGTCAATGCTGATACAACATCTCTTGGGGGTTCTTTTCCTGCAGAACCCATAAAGCATCTCATCAGCCAACTTGGTGTTGTCAGAGATGTTTCTTCCTTTTATAAAAGAAGCTTGGTTGGCCAATATCAGTTCACTTGAGACCTTTGATATTCTATCCGCTAGTATTTTGGTGAGAAGCTTGTACATGAAGTTTACACAGGATATGGGTCTGAAATCACCCAGCTCAGAGGCAGTTGGGATTTTGGGGATTAGGGTGATGAAGGTGTGATTCGTTGCTTTCAACGGTGGTTTTCCTTTAAAAAAATGTTTTACACATTGTAGCACAGTTGCTTTGGTCTCAGGCCAAAGTTTTTTAAAGAACTCTGAGGTGAAGCCATCAGGGCCCGGGGATTTTCCTGATTGAAAGGAAAAGAGAGTAGCCCTAACCTCTGAAAGCTTTAAGCGTACTTTAAAGCGCTTAAAGTGTCAGGGGTATTTTAATAATATTCTGTAAAATACATATAATCCTATATCAATACACATAAAATCTATAGAAAATTAAAAATACCTTGTAAAATCACATGTAATATAACATTAAATATTTATTTCATTGGGATCACCTAAACACGTTCAAGAAGCTGAAAAGTTGGAGAGTACAAGTGCCTCTTGTTTGCTTGTTATGCAATCTGGAAGATGAAACTAGGATTCATCTTTTCTTTAACTGTTTTTATTCCAGATCTCTCTTAATTCCGTTGGCGGAACACCTGGATTTCGCTTTCTGAAAAATAATGAATATTTCAGTTCCCACCCAATCCAGTCCAGATATTAGATTGGGGGATCTAACGGAGGCAACACAAAAGATTACGCACCACTCTCCCCCTTGGGGGTTAATATGGAATGCGATTGGATGTTTGTCGTGGCATATATGGACGGAGAGAAATAAGAGATATAGACAACACACTAGTAGGCCTCCTGAGGTAGTCCTTAAGGAGGTCATTAAAGACATCAGTCTCTCCTTTGATTCAGTGTATTACAAGAAGAGTTGTTGTCACCCTTTGGAGACATCTATGATGGAAGTATGGGAGACCAACCTCCTGAGGCAGTGTATCTAATTACTGTATAACTAGACTACATAGCTAATGGGAGAGAGTCAATGAGCTTTTTGCTCATTTCTTTTTACTTCTGTTTCTATTTCTATACTCTATTTTTTATAAATTTGGTATTAGCCTTATTTTAATGAAATTTAATTGCTTCAAAATATATATATATATACACACACAAAATATCAGGCACGGTACCCTGATATTTTGTGTATATATATAAAAAACCTGTTTTCTGTAGCTGGCGATGGTGAAAGAGATGTTAGATTCAGGGGCGGAATTCAGTGCTCGGAGATTGGATCTGATTTCGGAGTTTTCATCAGTGAGGAATTCAAACGATCATGAGATCCGGAATGGTTTGAATGACAATCTCATCGCGGTTGCAGTTTTGATTTTCACATTGAGCTTCGCGGCAGGTTTCACCTTACCAGGAGGTTACATAAGCGATTCCAGTGATCCGAATAACAGAGCGGACGTGCTGACCGATCTGATGATCTTCAAAATGTTCTTAGTTTCGAACACAATGGCACTGGTTTTATTACTCGTTGCAACATACTGTCTGATCCAAGATAGATTCGTGGAGAAATACGAAAATGTCCTGAACGTCAAACTTTTGTTGAGATTCTCCATCACGATGATAATGATTGCATTTGGGACGGGAACATATGCCGTCATCTCGCCGGATTCCAAATAGCTTGCGATCAACGTGCTATGCATGTCCATCATAGTTCTGTTTAAGTTAATACAGGCAATGTCGTTCACAAAGGATTCCAAATGGCCTGCAATCGTGAGTTCCGCGGCGCTCGCAATTGCAGTTCCGACATCCGACATCCGGCATCCACGGAATCCATCGCGGAACACCCGCTGAGTGATCGCGATAGCAGTTCCGAGCGAACTGCAATCACTCCGCGGAACTCACAATTGCAATTCCGACGGACCTGCAATCGCGAGTTCCGCGGCGCACGCAATTGCAGTCCCGCGGATTACAGTTCCGCGGAACTCGCAATTGCAGTTCCGGCATCTATGAATGGACGGTCACCATCTAGCAAACGAATGGCAGGATTTCGTGTCGCAAGTGGTGTTTCACCAAACAGGTACCGTTCATGATGTTTTTCCTATATATTTATATATTTATTTCATATAACTAAAATTAAATCCAACTACAATTAAATCCAACTAAAATCTGAAAGTGGGTAAGAGTTTTTAATTTAAGTTAGAATAGAGGGGTAAAACAGGGGAAAAAATATATTAGGTGAAAATATTATTAAATAATAGGTGTAATTGGGTAATCGGGCGAATCTTTACCCGGACCCGTCTGATTACCCGCTCTAGGAAAAGCGCTGGAAAAAGCGCTCCTCCAAGAGAGCTTTAGCGCGCTTTAACGTGCTTAAAGCGACGCTTTTAAAACTATGGTTAAGACTTAAGAGAATAAGAAAATTATACTAATAAATAGTTTGAATACAGATACTGAACTAAGTGACTAAAAGTTTTAGCTCACCTGCTTTTCAAGATTATCGATCTCCTTTTGAGAAAAAGTGTAATCACAATCACGCTTCTTAAGTTCAGCCTGAATTTTTTTTAAATTACGTTAGGTCAAAAATTGTAATAGAAGTGTACCAACGAAAGAAAAATATCAATAATGTTGTTTTACTTTTAAATTACTGATAGTAATTTCATAGCCGTCATTCTCCAGCAGAGACCTCTGTAATCTCTGATTAAGTGAAGTATATGCACCCAACATCTTTTCGTGTTCCGCTTCCATGGTTAAAAAAATGAGGTAAATGGTAACATGAAAGATATATATATTAGAACAAAATAAACATGTTTTGTTTGGTTAATTACCTGTGTTTATAATCTTTTAGACGATCAGTTTAAAATTATGTTAACTTTTATCAAATTAAAAAAAAAAAATTGAGAAATTAAATAATGAAAAAATTTAAGCATTTTGCCCTAATCACACAGTAGTTTTGTGATAGTGAGCTAGGTATGTTGTGGGGATCTTCTTAGTTGTGAACCACTGAATCCTAAGATATCTTGGAGGTCAGAGTTTTCTTCCAGGACTTTATGAAAGATTAAGGAGCTATTGTTTGTGTTTACTTCCAGGACTGTAAAGTGATTGAATTCTTTTAATATTTTCTTGATGGATCTAAGGTATTTTGAGTTGACCTTAGAAAAAATTGGACATCAACTGCAATTCCGCATACATCATGTGAATGACGGAGATAGCCCCATTCACCTGCTATGTGTCCATCCTACTCAAGGTGGCCATTACCATGTCAAAGAGTTCAACGCCAAATAATCTGAGTGAAGTGGGAGGAGAAAAAATTGTATGCCAGGGATTGCACTTTATTAATAACAGAGCTAGGTAGATTGGTGCCTTGGACCCAATAATGGAACTTACATAACCCTCCCAGACCCCTGCATAGGAGAGACGTTTACTTTTCCACTTAGCCAGCATTTTCTCAATGGGCTCAATTAATTTCCGGCATAAGCTATGGATTTTATTCTTGTTAAAGTTAATTGCAAAGAGTTATATACAATTATTTCAATAAGCAAATAATTAATTACTAAGGGAGGCATAAGAATAAGTGGAGAATATTCCTCATAAGCCCAATTCCCATGGGCTGGAGAGAATCATATTATTTGTCTAAGGTTCAATTCCAAGGACAACTAATTCTATAAATACTTAAATTTTTCTGCTTGTAATTGCGACATTTTATTCTTTTATCATCAAAAGTAAGGAGATAAATCACCACCGGGAAGGTAGGCAAGGCTAAACTCCGTTAACAAAACATTCTTGTTTTGTGTGATTTCTTTCATTAAACCTCATCTAAAAATCCTTTATGAGGAAACCTAGAGAGCCATCATTCATTGTGAGGGAAAACTAGCTCTTGTGTTCTACAAGATCCAAGAAGATTGTTCTGTTTGAACAATAACACTTCTTCCCAATAATGAGGAGACCAAAGTACATGAGAGGAATGGGCTTGTTAGAAAAAGCTAAAATCCTATGGAGAAATGTATCTTGACACTTGCAGAGCCAAAATGTTCAGAAATCCCCACTCCATCCTCCATAGGAATGATAGGAATGATAGAATTATGGAGAATCTTGTGGACATTTGAGACCATATACAATTAGCCAATGTATCCTCCTTTATACAATTAACCAAAGTATCCACCTTTATACAATTAGCCAATGTATCCTCCTTGTGGCTGATTTCCCTGATACATTATTATTCAAAGCCTCGATGCTTGTTATTCAGTTTATCTTTTTTTCTAGAATAACCTATAGTTCCCACAATCCAGGTATTTTAGTTTTACCTCGTTCCTCTAATATGGTCTCGGCCTTGTTTTCTATTTCATGTAGAACCTGAAATATAAAATTCAAATGAGATTACAAATAATAATAAATTAATAATAGATTATTTTGTTTTTTGACAAATAAATTTCCATCAAAATTAATGGAATAATATAAATGACAAAGGAATGTACTTTGTGTATACGTATTCTTTTGCATACAGCTTTCTAAACTGCACTTTTATTTCAAAAAAAAGGTTTGGCTAAGTTTTTAGAGTGTTGAAATTAGCATAAACCAAGGTTTTTTAGGCGACCATGCGGTCATGCGATGGCCATGACCGCATGGCCGCCTAGGCGCTTCAGGCGACGCCTAGGCAGTCGCCTGAAAATAGGGTAAATTTTGCAAATTTACCCTGAACTTATATATATTTGCTAAAAAATATGGGTGAATTCAGAAACATTTAAAAAAATATATACATGAATTTTAAAACCTAAAATTACTAATACAAAGTAATAGACCTATTAATCTAAAATTTAAAATGTAAATACATAGATTATAAGACTTCTATGAATTTAGGGTTAGAAAGGTGCAAGAAACAAGAAAGAAAAGAGGTTAGGGTTTTTTAAAACCCTTAAGTCATTTAAATGGGTCTTAAATGGGTGGTTGGGCCTTATATTTAAATTATAAAAAAAATAATAATAAAACAGACCTATTGGGTCAGATCCGACCCGGACCCGCCTAACCCGCTCCAGCGCATGAAGGCAAACGTCTACATGCGCTGGAGCGCATGGTCGCATGAAAAAGCTTGGCATAAACATTGCTAATATTAACTGATTTGATCATATCGATCAAAAAAAATGAAAGTGATCTGTTAATTTGATCCAATGCTGGTTGTGTGGTTAAAAAAGGCATATGTTAAGATTTAAGAGTTGACAATTGCACCTTGTGATGTAATCCAGAATACACCCATTGGTCCTACTGACATGATCTTCTCTACCTAATGGGCTTTTAAACTGCTCTTTTTTAAAAGAAATTAAAATTTTCTTTTAAAATGAAGGGCAATGCCCAAAGTACATGGAATTGCAAAAAAATTAAAATACAAAAAGTAGAAGAAATGAGAAATGAAGCTCATTGACTTTCTCTTATTACCTATGTAATATAGTTGTACAATAACTAAACACGCTGCCTCAGAAGGTTGGTCACACATACTTCTATAGTTGATGTCTCCAAAGGATGACAACAGCTCTTCTTGTGACACTCCGGTCCAAAGAAGAGAATAATGTCTTCCATTATCTCTTTAAAGACTACCTCAGGAGGCCTATTGGTGAGTTGTCTATATATTTTATTTCTCTCTGTCCAGATGTGCACGACAAGCATCCAATGGCATGCATTACAGAGTATCTCCCAAGGGGGCAGAGTGGAGCGTGAATTTTTTTGAAGCCTCTGTAAGATCACACTATCTCATATCCGGACTTGATTGGGTAGGAACTGGAATATTTATGAGCCTTCGGAAAGATAAGTTTAAGTGTTCAGCTAATGGAATTAGAAGAAACCTGGAATCAGAACAGTTGAAAAAGTGATTTCTAGATTCTTCCCCCAGATGGCACAATAGGCAAGCAGGAGGTACAAGTACTTGCACTCTCCAGCTCCTCAGTTTCCTAAAGGTGTTTAAATGAACCCATTTCACCCTCCATAGGAAAATAGAGAATTTTGTTGACATATTCGACGAAATTCCTTTGGCTAATAGGTCTTTATGACTTCTATCTATAATGCTTTCCACGATTCCCCTCAACTTATTTATGGGAGTACCAGATTTCCAAACTGAGATGTTATTAGCTCTACAATCCAAGCATTTATCTATTAGATTCCTTTCTGAGATGAAAGTTTTTCAGAAACGTGAATCCACAATAGGCCTAATTCGAATATCCCTAAGTGCCTTCCCCTTAATATACTGATCTTGGATCCATTGTACCAAGATAGAATCATTTTTATCCCATTACTTTGAGGCCCTTGTTCGTTGCAGTAGTGATAATAGGGAGATCTCTAACCCTTAGATCCCCTTCAGTCTTGGGAAGAATCATTTGGGACCATGGGATCCCTTTTATTTCGTCCCATATAAATTTATATGTCAACTTCTTAGCAACAGAGTCAAAGATTGTCATGTCTTGTGTCCAATAGGTATGGTATACTTTTCAGCTATTATCCAATTAATTAGTTGTATTATACCCCCATAAGGCAAGACTTTTTCCACTCCATTTTGCTAAGAGTGCCTCTATTAGTTGGATGAGTTTCCAACATAGCCCAAACTGCTTCTTCTTTCTCACTGCCTGGGTAAAACCAGCAGCATTCATCCTCCTACAATACCTGAACTCGCCTAGTGCCCCAATGTACCTGACTTTTCAATGGTATAAATATATAATGTATCATATTTGGTTTCAAAAAATAATCAATAACTTTATTTATTTATAAATTTGACGTAGAGGCTAAAAATATATTAAAAAAATCTCTACTCTTTCGAGAATTGCTTCTGCATGTTTGCGCCCCCAGATTTCATGCCTCAAAGCATCAGACACTTCATGGTACTTCTCGTAGATTTTGGCAAGCTGGAAAAAAATGAAACGGGGCTAAGAAATGGGGAAAAAAATCAAAAATCATGAAGTACTTACAGTCCAACCATCCCGGAGTAAAGAAGTTGCTAGAGCTGTTTCTGAAATACCAAAAGGCATCTTCGGCACAATCACAGACATGCTATCATTTTGTAAATCGGACTCAGTTTCATCAGCCCATCTATGTAAGAAACATTTAAGAAATTGTCAATATAAATAAAAATGAAATAACAATAAAAGTCCAAAGCTTGAAAGTTTCTTGAGTCATTTGAGTGTTCAATTTGCATGGCACTAAAAGATAAAAGTGGGTAGTTTCTACTTTCTAGAAGGATTTGGGGGAAACTCCGGTAGCCTATACTCAAAGGAAATAAGTGATAAGGAAGGGCATCCAAGAGAGAAAAGGAAGAGAGAGAAAACAGAAAAGAGGAACATGAGCAAATGTTAGACTCACCGCTCACTCTTGTTCAGACATCTCTGATAAGTCAAGGTTTAAAACTGGTTAACCGGTAACCGATTCTGACTGACCGGTTATCTGGTTAGGTCAGTTAACCACCAGTTAACCAGTGGGTAACCGATAGGGGTATTCTAGTAATTTTATAATTTTGAGAATAAATATAGTATATATATCCTATCTATATAAAAAACCTTGTTTGAACTTTAAATTATAATTTATTTATTTTGAAGCAATTAAATTTCATTAAAAAATAAGGCTATTCTCCAGTTTACAAAAATAGAGTATAGAAATAAAACAGAAGTAAAAAGAAATGAGCAAGAAGCTCATTGACTCTCTCCCATTAGCTATGTAAGGAGGTTGGTCTCCCATTAGATATACAAGAGAGTCAATAAGCTTCTTGCTCATTTCTTTTTATTTCTGTTTTTATTTCTATATTCGTAACTTGGGCATTGCCCTTTTTTTCTTAATGAAATTTAATTGTTTTCAAAAAAAATCAACTGTGTGATGGTTAAATTTCTAGGTTTATGAAAAAGCTTGAAATTGATAGTAGTAATTTTCTCATTAATAAAATGCTCTTGTACAAATGAAGATTAAAAAAAAATAGATGAGGATGAGCTAGGCCCATAGACTCTTTCCTATATGGCAATATTTTTTTTATGATGGTAAATTTTCATTAGAAATGAAGTGGACTTTGCCCAGTTTTACAAATATAGGGGTGACACAGCACGTTCTAATGATCCTATATAGCAATAACAGCAAGTGATGAAATAACTAATTGTGTAGCCTCAGGAGGTTGGTTTCCCATAGATGCATGTTGGTTATCTCCAATTGAGAGCAACAACCCTTCACAAAGGAGACTTTGATGTCCTTGGTGATTTTCTTAAAGAGAACTTTTTTTGATGCAACTTAAAGAGAACTTCAGAGGGACTAAGGGTTTGCTGCTTGAGTTCCCTGTTTCTCTCAATCCACAGATGTCAGGCAGCACACCCTAAAGAGTTCCATAGGAGGTGTTTTATGAGTAAATCTCTAACATGCTTCAATTAGATCACATGTTCTGATATCTGGTCCAGTTAAGGTGGGGGTGGGTATATTGGCCAATTTCCAGAAATTATTGTTTAATGCTTCTGCAAGTGCTAATAGGTCTTTTCCGGAGTATTGGCAGTTGAAGAATAGATGGGATCTAGTTTGCTCCTGTGTGTTGCATAATAGACATATTGATTGAGTTTGGATCCCTCATTTCTTAATAAATTTCTTAATGAAATTTATCTTTTTATCTCTACTATGTATTATAGACATTGATTGCCCTTCATTACTTAATAAAAAACTTTGCTTTGATCAAAAAAATGATAGCATGCACGTACACGTGATCCATGTTTGCATTACTACGAAGATTTGATATTTGTAGAAGTCTATGTTCAGCCGACTCCTTAGATATCACTGCTTTGGTTTCGTACATTTGTAGTTTTTCTTGTAGATCCTTGAAATGCTGTAACATTAAAAATTGTGAAACATAGAACACTAGAACAAAAAACATATAGAGTGTTATATTGATGTTAAATTACGTTTTGCAATCAATTCTAAAGAAAATGTTAGCAATAACTTGTAGAACTACGATTTACAAAAATGAAATATATCCCAAACTCCAAAGCAACTAAACTAGAAAAAAAGTACACGTTAAACAGTAAAAATAAAATACCTTCTCGAGCCCTTCTTTAGCAGATGATTCATTTTGTAGTTTATCTTTGTATTCGTTTTCAATTTGTACTAAATGTGTCTGCACGGAAACAGAAAAGGACATTAAAAATATTAACTATAGATTAATATAATACTATTGAGCTATTAAAAAATATTTTTTATAAACCTCAAGAGCTTTGATAACTCCCTCAAGCTCTCCTCCTTTTTTAGAACATTCTTCAGAAGTCTCTTTGTACAATTCAACCAACTTAGTAGCCTTTGGAAAGTCAAACAATGAAAAAAGAAGCGGATGCATCTAAGTTAGCTTACCATGTAAAATCCATTTAAATAAATAAATAAAAGCATAAAACATAATGAAAAAAGGGTTCCTAAGTGGGAACCTCCTGTGTACTCTTTATTTTTGCTTGCCATAATAATAAAAAATGCACGTAGAGATTCCTAATTAAATTTAAAAATGATTCACCTAATATGTTAATCTCAATAGGTGGGGGGACTACCTTTGAGATGAATCATTGGAACTAGTTAAGGGTAATTGTGCTCCCATGTGAAATAGGAGCACAATTAGAACCACCCTTGTGTACTACATCAATAAAATAGGAAAACTAACAATATTTGTTATTTGAGAAATAACCTATTGGTATGAATGTAAATTTTTACACCAAAAGCAGAAGTTTGGTAATAAAATCTGTTGGTGTGGATTAATGCACAATCCTTATTCAGAATAGAAAACTTTCAAAAATGCAAGAGCATGTGTATTCTTTAAAAATGAATCCAAATGACCGTGCATTATACTATTGTTATATTGACAAAACTTACAGTTGATAATTCAGACATATAACGTTCTTCATTAATAGTTGCAGTATTCTTGGATGATAATAATTCCTTTAGGATGCATCAGGAATGTAAAAAGAAGTTGGCTATCAGAAATTTTAACAATAAAAATAAGAATTAAATTGAAAAAAGGTGGGAAAACGTACCTTTTCAAGTATTGTAATTTTGGCCAAATATTCCCTTACTCTTTCTTCATTTTGCTTAACTAACTTAGAAGACTCGTTGAATTTCCTTTCAGTCTGAATATAAAAATATGAGATAAAAAAAAGTAAAATGTAGACACAGGTGAATGTGATAATTCAAAAGTCTACAGGCAACTATTAAGTAATGACAACTCACATCATAAAGTTTACTTTTCATATCTTCCTCAAAATCAATATGGGACTTTCGGAGTTCAGTGAGACTATTTACTTTATCATTCAACTCGTCATTGAGCCATTTATTGTGCTTCTCGGTGAGATCCTTCTCCTGAATCAGTAGATGTTAAAAAAACAATAAACTTTATAAATAAAATATAAGGAAGATGAATCTTATAAAACATATAGAATTGAATTCTAATGCAGAGGCTCGGCATCAGAAAAATTTACAATAGATTTATTTTGAGCCAGTTTCCTAATAATGACTTCACAATTAGCCTAATAAGGGTGCCAATTATTCAATTAACAGTCTCCACTCACTTTTAACTCTCTTATCACATAAACCTCAACAATTGTGTGTGGGAGAGAGAAAACCTGTAGTTTTGTCTCTTGTCTATTATACTTGAACGAAAAAAGTTGATGAAATTGAATTTTCAATAGAAATGAAAAAGTAATAGAAATAGAAATAGGTTACAAAAATATTATGGGAGATGAAAAACATCATATCCTTATACAGTTGTTACCGTCACTCTCAAGTCTGAAGAACTTGATAGCTTGAACGGTTAAACCTCAAAGAATTGGACTCCCAAACTTTGACAATGTTAAGCCCAATAATCTCTGTACAATTTTCTTGTGGGAAACTAGGAATCAGCATCAAAGAATATGATAACAGTATAACACCCCTTTCAACAAGAGTTGTTTTCAATGAAAAATCATGTCATTTTTTATCTTCTCAAAATAAACTTCAAAATTAAAATGACATAAATTTACTGCGATCAGGAGAATTTTTGGAAAGTGCATGAACTCATAAAATAATTGTGATGGATTTACCTGGGAAAAACGAGAGTAAGTGGCTTTACAGCGAGAAATCTCTGCTTCACTGGCATGCAAGCTGCCCTTCATCTTAATAGCATCTTCTGTTAGCCTGACCTTTTTATAATAAAAATTTCAGCAAGTGATTAATCAACTTAGAAACAAATTATTGATAATACTAACAGATTTGTTCAATTATTACACGTCAAATTATAACATTGAAATGTAAAGATAAAAAATGAAGAAAAATGTATATTTACTCACAATCTTGTCAAAATTGCTTTGTATGGTAGAATTCTTCTCTCCAATCTCCTCGTCCTTCTTCTCCATCAAATCAAGCAACTGCCTCTTTGACCTGTATATCTCCGAAACTTCCACATTTAACCTCTCAATCTCCCCATCTTTTGCAACCTAAACCCACGCACGCACGCAAATTTAAACGATCAAAGCCTCTAAATTCAATCAACAAAAATACAGGGGTCCAACTCCCAAACTTACCGAAGCATGTTCAAGTTCACACTTCGCTTTCAGAACCTTAGCAAGTTCCTTAGACTTCGTTTCCACCTCAGCAGCGAACTCGTCACTCTCCGCCTGAACTCTAACAATCTCCTCCATTATATCCGAGTAACGCTTCTCTAAAACATTGTGTGTCTGTTCGGCTGTGACCTCAGCTGCCTCTGCCTCAGCTCTTACCGTATCGAGCTGGCGGCGGAGGGAGACTATGAACTCATCTGCTTTTGATGCGACTTTTATTGGATCATCGGAGCAAAGACGAAACTCCATATCTGTGAGGAAGAGTGGCATCGTGAAAGTACGATTATAGGGAAACGGAATGGAGAGAACCGACGAAGAAGGTAAGGAAGGAGGAGGAAAGAAAGGGAACAAGATTTTCAAACAACAACGGAGGAGGTTCTCCGTGTTAGGATCCGATACCTCTTTTATATCGACCCGATTAAATTTTCAAATATTTTAAATTTCTTTACCTGATAATCTGATATCAGTATCAGTATTAGTTCTTGTTCCACACTCCCTAATGACAAGAGCCAATGTTTAGTTTCGAATTTGATTCATTTTAATTTCCTTGCGAATTTAAAAACTGCATATCCGGGCTCGACCAGGTAACTTGTTCCACTCATATTCCCTTATTAGGCATTTGTCGGATTCACGTCTTCCAAATCATTTTGTAATTGAATGGTTATGGCGATATGGTTCAACTTTACTGTTACATCTCCTACCCATGCTTCCCTAACCTTGTCCTCAAGGGTTAGCATGAGGGTTCAAGTGACTAACCTATTTTAATTCCTCCCAAGTTGGCTCTAGGTCGGTTGCCCCTGACCATTCTACCAGTACCTGCTCTCGGCGACAGTGCTTAATCTTCACAATACGGTATCTCACGATTTTCGATGGGACTGCAATCAGATGAGCGTCGATCGCTAGAGGAGGTAGCTCTATTTGCTAATGGTTTTCAATCTCGTCCACGAATGACTTGAGTAGTGATATGTGGAAGGCATGAAAAATGGAACTTCCGATAGGCAATGCTAGCATGTATCTTCCGTTCAATCTGGAATGGACCAAAATACCTCTCGCACAGCTTAGCATGACTCCTCCAGTTAACCGAGCTTTTCCGATACATGCAACTGTAATTTAAGACATACCCAATCTCCCAGCCGGAATTCGTACGGTTTTCTTTTTAGATCGGCATTCCTCTTTATTCGGTCTTGCCCCTGGAGATAGATCCGCAATTCCTTGATGATAGTTTGTACGTTGTAATAATTCCTGATCCACTGATAACACTCGTGAGTCACTCTTGAAATAGGGTGGATTTGTCGGGAGAGGTCGTCCATACACAATTTCAAATGGTGACGACCCGACGTTGTGGTGGAACACGGTATTACACCACAGCTCCGCCCATGCTAACTGTTTGGGCCATCTGTGAGGGTTGCACGTAGATAGACTTCGATCGTTTTGTTGACAACCTTTGTTTGTCCATCGGACTCGGGGTGGTAAGTCGTCGACATCGCTAAGGTGGTTCCACTTTTCTTAAATACTTTTTATCAGAATTTGTTGAGGAAGATTTTGTCACGGTCCGATACCATCTTGGTCGGAATTCCATGGAATCGGATAATATTACTTACGAAGTAATCAACCACTGAAACGGTCGAGTAGCTTGCTGGTAAGCTGCCAAGATGGCAGTATTTAAAGAGCTGATCGACCAAGACTATGATCATTAACTGCCCCTTGACGACAAGTAATACAGTGATGAAATCCACGCTAATCTCTTCCCAGATGGCGGTGGGGATTTCATAGGTTGCATGAGCCCCAAAGGCTTGGCCGGAGTAATCTTGATTTGCTGGCACATGGTGCACTGAGTAGAACTGTTGTCGAACCCGATAGAGAGTCTGGTAGTACCCCACATGTCCCTCTAAATTGGATCCGTGAAATTCTTGTAGCACTAGTTCGCGCAAGGTCGAGTTGGTTCCCAAGCAAAATCGGTGACGAACCCATCATGACTCACAATTCTTTTTGGTGCTTCTGATTGCGAATTAACTTGTGCATCTTGATTAACTAGACATCCATCTGATTTTCGACCCGGAGCTGGTCGAGCCATGTGTGTTGGGGCTGACAAGGCGATGCTATTTACCTTTTCTGAATTGATTTCTTGTTCTTCCTCTGCTGGTCGTCTGAACAGATCATCGACAGCGAGGTTCTCGTGCCCCCTCTTGTAAACTATCAAGTAAAAGTAACCCAATTCAACTTACATAGAAAATATTGTTGCTCTAACTTTTGAATCACTTGATTAAGAAGATTCTTCAAGTTGTGATCGATGATTCGTTCGTATAGTGAAAGTGTTGCCGACAGTTCTTTCGCGTACAAAGTCTGTGATTTCCCACAGTTCTTTCGCCTAGGTCGATCGATGCCTTCTGACGTAACACTGATAGTTAATTTCCTACCATAAAATGCTACAGGATGCTCTAATTACAGCAGAATCGGACATACCCCAATGTCGCATGTGTCTGTCTCCACCGTGAACAAAAATTCGAAGTCAAGGTAGACCAGAGACCAGTACCGAGGCTGTAATTAAGACTTGCTTTAATTCGTTGAGGCTAACTAGGGTCTTCTTGCGATATCCAATCTTTCGGGAAAAAAAAAATATTTCCAGAATTATTTCAAAAAATTGGACTCGATTGAAATATCAAAAAATAAATAGTTTTTTACCATAATCCTAAATATCAAAAATAAGATACTATGTTCATTTATTTTAAATAAAATAGACCAAATCGAGAGACCGACCATATCTTAAGCTCATCCAATCATATATATATATACCTTCACACCTTCTCTAGGCTTTATCCCATCTTCTCCTTTTCTATATACAAAGTCACCCTCACAGTTCCATTTAAGATTTCAAGCTTCATTCCAGCAATATGGGCATCAACGACGATCGTAACTTCACCGTCGCCGACATCCTTATTCGTCAGCTCAAGAAACCTTCTGTCACCTTCAATATCCCTAGGGCGCCAATCTCCTCCAGTCCGAAGATTAACAAAGAGCCATCCACCGGTGGTGATGCTTTGCTTCATTTGAAATCCCCTAGGAAATCTTTGCCAAAAAAACGAGTTCAGACGACGATGAAGACCGCGCATTCCGGAAGAAAGGACAATGGAAAGGTTGAAACGAAAGTCAAAGTTCCCGACGTTGCTACCGTCGGAGATAAGAAGATCAAGCGATGCAGCTTCATCACATCCAACTCAGGTAATATATATATATCCATCTCCATTTTATCAATCTTCCTTCATCTGAACTGATCGAATCTGCAGATCCTCTGTACGTAAAGTACCATGACGAGGAATGGGGAGTTCCAGTTCACGACGACAATCGTCTCTTCGAATTGCTGACGCTCATCACCGCTCAGATTGGCTCGGACTGGACTACAATCCTCAAGAAACGTGAAAGATTCCGGTAAATAAAATCCCCACTCCTCCTCTTCTTCTTCTTCTTCTTCGATCTTCTTCCGTGAATTGAATTACAATTCCAATAATGATCTCCAGATTTGCATTCTCCGGATTCAATCTAGAACAAATTTCGACATTCAACGAGAAGCAGATCGGGGCGGCGTCCCGTTACTTGGATCTGGATTCGAGCCGCGTACGTCACATCGTCAAAAACTCCAGCATTGTTCTTGAGATAAAGAATACGTTCGGATCATTCGATAGGTATCTATGGATGTTCGTAAACTTCAAACCTATATCACCGATGTACAATTCTTGTCGGAAAATCCCCGGCAAGACATCCAAGTCGTTATGTATCAGCAATGACATGAGACGACGTGGTTTTCAGTTCGTCGGTCCTACCGTTATCCACTTATTCATGCAAGCCGCCGGTCTCACCAACAACCATATTGTCTCTTGTGCCCAACACTCCCGGCGGTTCAAGTAACTCCGATCTACATCTCCGACAAGATATAGATAAATAAAAATAGATTATTCATATGAGAATAATGAGAATATTAAATTACTTTCTCGAAATTTAAACAACTATTTAAGCTATGGTATTATGGTAATGGTACTTAGATTATTAAGATTTTATTTTTAATTTTTTACATTTGATTCTTTGACATTAAAGCTTTTAATTTTATTTATTTATTTTATTTTAAGTGGCGTTATTTGAAACATTATAAACCTGACGAAAGTTACAGACAAAAAAAAACAAGAAAACTGCCACCCACTAATAAAGAGCTCCGATCTTCATCTTTCATCCGTTTTTCTTTCTATAGATAGAAACCCAAACCCCTCCAGATTCCCAAGCCGAAGCCGGAAAGAAAAGGAAGATGGGGAAGAAAGCAGTGCTGATCGGATGCAATTACCCTGGAACCAAGGCGGAGCTGAAAGGATGCATCAACGACGTCAAACGTATGCACAGCTGCCTCATCGATCGATTTGGATTCCGAGAAGAAGACATCACGCTCCTCATCGACACGGATTCTGACTACGACCAACCCAACGGTGCTAACATTCGTCGTGCCATCTCTCGACTTATTGGATCTGCTCAGCCCGGGGACACGCTTTTCTTACATTACAGTGGGCATGGGACTCGTCTTCCGGTGGCTAACGGAGAAGATGATGACACCGGATATGATGAGTGCATCGTTCCTTGCGATATGAATCTCATTACCGGTGCGGTTTTCTTTCTGGGTTATATATATATGAGGTTTAATTGATGTTTTATTTTGGGGATTGAGATCGATTCTGTCGAATTGGATTTTCCTTTTTCCCCCTTTCAGATGATGATTTCAGGGAGTTTGTGAACAAGGTACCGAAGGATTGTCGGATCACGATCGTGTCGGATTCCTGTCACAGCGGAGGTTTGATTGATGACGCGAAGGAGCAAATCGGAGAGAGCACGAAGAGTTCCGGCCATCATTCCTCCACCGGTTTCAGCATCTCCGGGTTCCTCAAGTCCAAGATGGAAGATGCATTCGACACACGTGGGATTCACATGCCTCACCGTGAAAGACAAGACGGCGAGGACGTGGAAGAGGAATCTGAAGGGATGAAGAACAGATCTCTACCTCTGTCAACACTGATCGATATTCTGAAACAGAAGACTGGCAACGACGATATCGACGCCGGGAAAGTAAGACCTGCCCTCTTTGAGCTCTTCGGAGAAGATACCAGCCCCACATTCAAGAATTTCATGAAAACTCTCCTCTCCCATCTCCATGGAAACTCTAACGGCGGATTGATGAGCATGGTCGGAGGTTTGGCGCAAGAATTCATATCCCAGAAACTCGACAACGACGCCGCCGACGAGTCTCTGGAGATGAATAAAAATAACAATCTACCGGACACTGGAATCCTGATAAGCGGGTGTCAGACCAACCAGACATCCGCAGACGCTACACCTCCTGGAAAACCACTAGAGGCGTACGGTGCTTTGAGCGATGCTATCCAGAGGATTCTCGGGGAGACCGACGGCGAGATAAGCAACCGAGATTTGGTTAAAACGGCTAGGAAGATGCTCAGCCGGGAAGGTTACTCCCAGAGACCTGGTCTTTATTGCTGCGACGATCACGTTGATGCTCCCTTTATTTGCTGATCTCGACGGTCCGTTATTTAAAAACACTTAATTACTGTTTTCATCCATAGTCCAGAATCCAGAATCCAAAATCCACAATCCAGAATCTAGAATCCAGAATGATCGTAGATTCATACTATTTGGATTCACATTTTAATATTTTAATATAAAATAATATTCAGTTATCCAGAATTCCAGATCTCATTTTCTATTTCTATTCTCTACGGTTCTACCAGACTACCACTACCTACCACTGTCCCCGTGCACCGGCGACGATCGATTACCATGGATCAAAGAAGTGGATACTCAACGGCGACGAGGATCTTTCATAGCACAAGATCCAAACCTTCAACTTCACCGGAATCAAAGAATATTTCCATAACATCGTACATATTCTCTCCGGAGTTCGACACCGACCACACTCATCATCGTGCAGCTTTCGTTGATGCCATCACGGGTGAGTCTCTCTCATACGCCGGTCTCCGCTCGCAGACGATCTCACTCGCCTTCTCTCTCCGATCTTCCGCAGTAGGACTTTCCAAAGGTGCGGTGGCTTTTATTCTTTCTCCCACGCGTATCGAGATCCCGGTTCTCTACCTCGCCTTGGCGTCTTTTGGCGCCATCGTCTGTCCATCGAATATTTTGTGTACGGAAAAGGAGATTTTGGGTCAGGTTAAACTCGTCGGACCTTCCATCGCTTTTGCCACTTCCGACATTGCCCACAAACTTCCTCCCCACGTTCCTATTATTCTCATCGATTCCCCACGATTCCGGTCGTTTCTTGTCGACGATAATGAGTTCGGCCAACATCCCGATGATGTTGAGATCAATCAATCTGATACCGCCACTATCTTGTTCTCATCTGGCACTACCGGAAGTGCTAAAGCTGTGAAGTTGAGCCATCGGAGTTTCATATCATTGATGGTTATATCCACATCTTATAGGTACAACTAACATCTCTCAACTAATAATTCATGTGCAGAGAGAGTAGTTTTTTTTTAATTCACACGGGTCGAGCACTCGAGCATCCAGACCCGTGGGCTTCCGGACCCGTGGGCCATGGTACAAACACCCACCATTTATGCTATGATTCCTAATTTCCTATTATAAATCATAATAATTAATAACTCGTTTAGTCGTTTACATAATTAATTAAATAATAAATAATATAATTCAATTAGTTAAAAATTTAAAATAATAAATATTTAATTTTTTTTTAAACGTATTTAAGTTTAAAACTTTAAAAATCATAATATAAATTGATAGTATAAAAAATTTATCCCTAATTTTCCAAACACGTTTTTAAGAGTAGTTGAAACCTTGATTTTTTTTATAACGGAAAGTATATTTTTACAACATACTTCGGGATATATGGTAAAATAAATGAAAATTACTTACACAACAAGATTAAAAATATTACTGTGATTACTGTGATTAGTTAAACTAATTTATATATATATATATATGCATTTACTCTTGACTCATAAATAAATTCACAAAACATGTCATTCCCTCATTGTTTTTTTTGTCATTCTCTCATTTGTTTAGGAAAACTGGAAGCAATAACACAATAATTCTTACCACACCTATGTTTCATATTTTGGGTTTCTCCAAGGTATTGGTCGGAGCAGTTTTAGGTGATACGACGGTCATAATGAAGCGTGTCAAGTTCCATGACATGCTTAGAATAGCAGGGAGGTGCGGAGCGACAAGCATTATCTGTGTGCCTCCTATTCTTGTGATGATGGCAAGATCAAAACAAAATATAATAAGTCATTACAACCTAAAATCCCTCAATTGTATAGTAACAGGAGGTGCGCCTGTTTCAGAGCTCATATGCCAAATATTTACTTCTCGATACCCTTCCATTCAAATCGAACAGGTAAACCAAAAAAAATCTTACATCATCGTCAATGCTTAGCATGTTTTTATTTACACAAGGAGATTAACTAAATCGGTCACAGTAACGAGATCCAAAATTCGAGTTTCGATTATAATATAATGAGGATTTGGGTATATACCCTGGAGGTAGACATTTCTACATTTGATGATATATGAGGACCACATATTATATCATCTTTTACATGCATTATAATGAAAATTACGTGCACATTGAGACTCAAACACTGGATCTTTAGAAACTTTATTAGTTACACACTACAAAAAACCAGCGTAGTTCTGGCGGCAAATTCCGGCGGCCTGGCCGCCGGTATAATGGTTCCTGGCGGCCAAGCCGACGAGATTCCATAACCGGAGTTGATGTCGCCGGAATGTTGAAATACCGCCGGCAGTTATTTTTGGAAAATAATTTTCCGACGGCCTGGCCGCTGGTCAATATTTCCCGGCAGGAAAAAAAATTTCCCGGGAAGAAATTTCTGGCGGCCTGGCCGCTGGTTCAC